>OU862924.1:12796789-13396789 GCA_917880885.1 Limnephilus marmoratus
AGGTAAACTTTTTGAAGGTAATATAATTTACCTTCTTCTTCTTTCGTATGGTGGGGGGTCAGAGGGGGACATCTAGGTCTGAGAGCCAGTCTAAGGCCTCAGACCTGTGGACCTCATCAATCCCGCCGGGGAATGAATAGAGCGGGCATTCGTAACCACATGTTCGGTGGTCTGCACCACACCGCATTCACACATCGCCGACTCTTTAAGGCCCCATCTATGCATCATGTAAGCATGACGACTATGGGAGCACCTTATTCTATTGATGGCGGACCAAAGTTTGCGAGGCAATGAGAACCCATGCTGTGTCTCAGTGGGGTCTTGAACGAGATGGGCATTTTTCACGTTGGCTGATTGCCACTCAAGCTTCCACCTATCTTCTGGGGTGAGAGGTGATTGGAGGAGTCTTTCTCCTTCTGTCCAGAAGGGTTTTCGAGACTTCAAGCGGCATGCCGGGTAAGAAATGACTTCATTGTGCAAAGGTATTGCTCTTTTTTGCAGTGCCTTCTTGTATTCCCTCAATGTTGCAATCTCTCGCCTGATATTTGGCGGGGTTATATTTGCCAAGGGAGAGGAGCCAAGGGAGAGGAGTCGATTTTACAGTTCTGCTGATGGTTCGCATTATGGCATTAAGCTGAACGTCGACCATGGAAGTGTGGGCGCTTCTAGCCCATACAGTATTCAGCTGCTGAGAAGACCAGGGCAATGGATGCCGTTCTGAGCGTGTTGGCGTCGCATCCCCAGCTAGTACCAGCAAGCTTGCTGACTAAGTTTAGTCTTGTCCTGGTTTTTTTTAGCACTGTTTCCATGTGTTTCCGGTAATTAAGGCTCCTGTTCAAAGTTTGTAATATTTTTTGTAATATTTACAATTAGTTTGAACTAGAAAAGTTACTCCAAGATAGCGGGGATGGGGGTTATGGTAATTATTTATAAAATGTTTATAATAAATATTTTTTCCTTCAAACTGAACACAGAGTTTTGCGTTTGCCTGTGAATTACTGAGATGGAAAGCTTTCACAACTGTTTACGACCAATTTGGCTTTAGTCGCCAATTGAGGAAAAATCCTTCCATAGCATTGAGGTCAGAATTTATTTACCCATCTCACTAGACAAAGTCTTTTCTGAGACGGTTAACCGGTCACTTTACAATTTCCATTCAATATTGTTCACTAAAATACCTTATGCCTTTGAATCTTCAGCAGTAACTTAGATCATCTTGGCCGATTTTCTCCTTGTGAATGCAAGCATTTAAATTCGAAATTTTGCACTATCTCTACTCTTGTTCTTCTTTGCCTACGAGTCCCACCTGAATGCAGTTTTATTTTTATTTATTTTTTATTTATTTCTATATATTGCAGTATTTACCTATCTATGAACATTTTTACATAATATATTTTGAAAACATTTTTACACAATATATTTTGCAATTTAATTATGTTGGGTGTAAGGTAGGTTTGAGAAGGTGAAACTGTGGATGGGTAATTTTATATGTTTCGTGAACACCTCACTAGGAGAACCTGTGCTGAGGTGTTTACGTGTTTATGATTAAGTGTGACAAGTATTTATGTGCTGTAGTAGAAAGTTTTAATTTTTTTTTTTAAACTTTAAGATAGATGATAGATAGAAATGCACTGCTGACAGCGGCGGAATCAGGCATTGGAAATAGACCAAGACAGGCTAGAAATCCCCGGTTCGATGAGCGTCTGCAAGAAAAATGTTCTAAAAAAATTATGTATAGAAAGAGGAACTAGAGCAAAAAGACAAGCCTACGAACAAGCACGAAGAGATGCTAACAATTTAATTAAAAGAAAGAAGAGATTGTATTTTAACAACATATTGTTGAAAATGGAACATGACTTTGCAAATAACAATCCACGTGAGGCATATAAAGGCGTCAATGTATTTAAAAAGGGCTTCAAACCCAACACATCTCTGTGCAGAGATAGTAATGGAGACATAATAGGAGATAAGGAAAAGATCAAGACTAGGTGGAAAGAATATTTTCAACAGCTCTTAAATTCCAATAACAACCTGACAGTCGAACCAACTCCAATTCCGGACGAGCTAAATAGTGATGAAACAACGAGAGCGCCATCAATGGCAGAAATAAGGGCTGCCCTGAAGAAACTGAAAAACAATAAAACTCCGGGAGGAGATAATATCCCTGCAGAGCTCTATACAACTGAAGAACCTGCTACACAATCTCATTGTGAAAATATGGACCGCTGAAAGAGTACCAGAAGAATAGAAAACTAGCATAATATGCCCCATACATAAAAAGGGAGACAAATTGAAGTGTGAAAATCACAGAGGAATATCGTTACTTTGTACAGCGTATAAAATTTTCACAATGATTTTGAAAGAAAGACTAGAATATTACTCAGAAAACTTACTAGGAGAATATCAGGCAGGGTTCAGGAGGGGGAGATCCACCACTGATCAACTCTTCACTACTCGACAAATCCTGACAAAATGCTGGGAATTCGATATAGATATATTTCAACTATTTGTTGACTTCAAACAGGCGTATGACAGTATAGATAGGGAGAAAATGTATGAAATACTCCTCAATTTTGGAATACCGCCCAAAATAGTCAAGCTTGTAAAAGCAACAATGGTCGGATCACGGTGTCAAGTAAGGATAGGAGGTGAAACAACGGAGGATTTTAACGTTTCCCAGGGGCTGAAACAAGGTGATGGCTTAGCACCCACCCTTTTCGATATTGTACTGGAGCACGTCGTGAGGAAGACAATGATCAGTACCGACTCAAACATCTGCTACAGAAGCAATCAAATAGTTGGCTACGCAGATGACCTTAACATTGTTGGAAGATCCCTACAGGCTGTAAGAGAAGTGTTTGACCCTTTGGAGACTGCGGCAAGAGAGGTGGGTTTGCAAATCAATGAAAATAAAACAAAAATCATGATGCAAACCAGAACCCCTCACCGCAGAATAAAAGACAAAGTGAATTTCAAAGACAATTATAATTTCGAAGTGGTCGAAGAGTTTACCTACCTGGGCTCCATCATAACGCAGGACAATGAAGACCCAGTAGAAGTAAGAAAGCGCATTACAGCCGCTAACAAAACTTACTTTGCGTTGCTGCCAGTGTTCAAATCCCGAAACGTCCATAGGAAAACCAAAATAACCTTATATAAAACAATTATCAGAACGGTCTGCAAAGTCAGCGGAACGGCTGGACATCTTCGAAAGAAAGGTACTTCGAAGAATCTTAGGAGCGGTGCGAGAGGGAGAGGCATGGAGAATCCGCCACAATAATGAGCTCTATGATATTTACCAAGCTCCCAGACTCTCCACCCATTTAAGACTCCAAAGATTAAGATGGACCGGACATGTGCACCGAATGCCAAGCACACGAGTACCGAAGAAGGTTCTGACAGGACACCCGGGAGGTAAACGAAAGGCGGGCAGACCTAGACTGAGATGGGAGGATGATGTCAGGAAGGATGCAAGAGGATTACTCCATGTTGCAGATTGGAAGAAGACGGCCGAGGACAGAGGGCGGTGGAGGATTATTTTGAAGGAGGCCAAGGCTCGAAATGGGCTGTAGCGCCATTGAAGAAGAAGAAGAATAGATAGATAACATTACATACAGTTATTTCTAACACTTTCCTTTCTCTCTTCTTCTGTGATTTACCAGCTCTCCTCTGAGTTAAGTTTTCTTTGTCTTAATTCTCTGCCTAGCTCTTCACAGCTAGGTAGAGAAATTCATCGTTGGCGATGATGAACCATCATCCGACCCTGCTCGAACTTTAGGTCCGCTTCGACCTAACAAGACCCGTGGTCCTTTAACACCGCATTTCCTTCTTTCATCTTGTATCCTACTTTCCAACTATGCCCAATAATTCTGAGACACAAACTTGAGAAGCACATTCTATTATGTGTGTGTAACTCTTTTTTCATTTCAGATTCACCTCCGCCAGTTTCAAGATACTCCGCTATCCGCCTCTCTGAAGTCATCCAAAGGTAAGACAATAATATCCTGAAGGAACATTTACACTATGTTATTTGGTATTACATAATCCATTGATATCAAGGAATAGAAATATTTAGGCGAGAAGACTTAATACTGCCGACTTAATGTCAGTTGATACCTTAAACCTACCTATCTATATTTTATACCTACATTTTAAGTACGCTGGTTAAAGCTTTCGCTGTTTTATTAGTACACCTGCTCAATTTTTTTTAACAAATGGTGAAATTTATTGGAAATTTCCTGATTAGTACGCTCAAAATTTTTTTCCCTAAAACATTGCACTTATCAGCATTTTCTTAGTATTGGGATAAGCAATACAAACAGGCTTGTAAATATCTCAAGAGAATTACCTTCTAATTCACATTAATTTAATAAACCTGCTATATTACATTTAAAAAATCTCCATTGCTATATTTTTGGCCATACATACTAAAACCAAAGTTTAAAACATACCTACATATCTCCAAGAAATTGACAAAGTTAATTTTTTTGTGCAACTTTGTCCCAAATAATCTTCATGATGTCTGTTAAAAAAACTGATATCACTAGACTAAAATTAGGTACATTTCCTATTTTACTTTTATGTAAAAATGTTTTCAACTCTAAGGCTGGCTTTATACTCGTAAGCTTTTTCCTGTAAATCGCTCACGTAAGTGATTTATGGCCAAATTACCAATGTAAACGACACCAAAAGTCACTTAACATAATTTATATCAAGTTAGTTACAACTTGTTCTTTCAGAAGTTTTTGACAGGTCTAATCGCGTCCGCACGAATTTCTGACCTTGCAGCTTATAAAATCAGTTTGATAAGCTAAGAGATTTGCCGTAAGAAATAGTACCAAAATGCGCCGGTTCGAGATGTCAAAAATTAAAAGACAGTGGTTTTCATAGGATTTTTTCCTATAAAACTAGTAATTATTTACATTTTTTTAAGTTTTCTGAAAATGAGCATTCTTCTATTCAATTATTGGTCCAATTCTTTGTATTCTCAATGTTTCTGTTTTTAACATTACATATTTGAATTTTAAGTTTGTCGCTGCCAGGTGACGACTGTCATTCGGATAAAATGAAAGAACTCTATTAATTTCCGCCTTTGACGGCACGGATAAAAGCGCATGGATAATTGTTTAATTAAAGCCAAATTCTATTTCAACTCTTTATTTGGGCCTTTTTCTATATTGACAAAACTGCGAAAATTTGACAGTAGCAGATCGTTGTTGACAGGAAGCCATCTTACCGCAAATAAATTTACAGATGTAAAGGGTCGCATGAGTATTTACACATGTTGAATTTCCGAATAGCTTCCGTGAGCATTAATTACCACAAGTCGGATGCATATGTAAACGCTCCTGGGAGTAACATGTCAAAAACTTACATTAAGTTGTAAATTTTACTTACGAGTGTAAACCTACCCCAAAAATAGGTCCTGGTACACATGAGCAACTTTAGATGTGGCAAATATTTCAAAATTTGCGCAAATTCAAAAAAAATCCTCGTTATCGTGTCGCCTCGTTTGATTTTGGTTTTTGATTTTGATGCAGCAACGTAACTATTGTGTGCAACTAAAGTTGCTCTTGTGCGTCTGGACTAAATGTGTAGCAAAGATATGTTTTATAAGTAGAACGAACTAACCTTCTAGGATTACCCAGGGTATATTGAATCTCTCTCTCTATTGCAGTTATTGTAAACCGTTGGTATTGAGCATTGGACATACGTACTGGAGCCAAAGACGTTAAAAATTCTTGTACGGTGAAAAAACAAAAACAATGTCCTGGCCTACTGAATACAATGGCATATAAATAAAAAAATATATATTTTGGTACATAATTAACGTGCTATTTTGGATAATTATTATTCTATCATGTTAGAACTACTTTTTTGAAAATTGGCATTAAAACTTTTTGAAATATGTTTATAAAAATGTATCTTTAGCATTCACTGTCTTATTTGAGTATAAAGCCTAAAAATAATTAGTTTCGAACATATCGGCATCTTCTTCAGGGCAGTTAATTTTTTAAACTTAAAAATCAAATTTTAGTGATAGTTAAGGGACAGGAGCAAAAAGGTTTGCGTTGCTTATTTGATTATTTAGGCTTTTTTAAGTTTGTGTGCTTCCTATTTGCCAAATATTGTTCTTTGTGTCTTTTCAATTTTGAGTCTTTTTATTTTTGTATGTTAACTCCACACAGGAGGCCTTGAGGGAAATTGTTTCCCTCGAGGCCTATATCATCTATGGAGATGCTGTGTGGAGGATCTTGTTGAGGATATGAAGGAGTGATCCTGTTGTTGGAGGCAGGAAACGTAGAGGCCGCAAATCATCATAAGAATGAGTCGTTTAAATATCCCGTTCTCGTATGGTAAAGTGATTTGCAAATTTAAAGAAGCTATTTATATTCTAAAGCCTTTGTGTTCGTACCAACGTTATAGAATATTTTTCTTAATTTTAAATAACTTTTTCTGTCGTTTTATTTAATTGTTTACTGCCCTGAAGAAGACATGGCTTTATCCAAAACTATTTGAATTGAAACTCAATAAAGGTTGTTTGAACAAAGTTGTCCTTTTTATTTTATAATTTTTCACAGTGACAAACAGAATTCTCCATTTAAAAATTACTTTAAATTTGCATGGCATTTGGTCACTGCGCCGGCAATACCTGGTAAGTGATAAATTGTTCATCGTTCAGTATTTTCTTTATGTGTACTATAATGTATACTAATTTAAAATTCATTTTTATTGCAAAAATAAATCTTATTTAAGAATTTAAAAAAGATAAATATGTAGGTACATGTTTTTTATTGTCTCCTCAACGATTTTTTAAAATGTTATTTAACAGATATTAAGAGGCGCATTGACAATGTGTTCACTTAAATTATTATTTCAGTTTTTGTTTATTGATTGATTAAAAAAATTTAAAATCCCTTTTTTTCAGTTTTTTTTTATGTTTACTCTTTTGATAAAAATGTTTGTAAATTTACTCTCTCTTGTACATACAAACTGTGAAACAAATGAAATTATTGATCATTCATTTTGTTTTATTTACTTGTAGGAAAAACATAGAAAAGTAAAAGATATTTTTAAAATTATGTCATTATGTTAAAAAATATTGATTTTAAATATTTTAAAACTTAATGTTTTATATACAAAAATGTTTGGTTATTAGGTATATAATGTTCTTTGTTGGTTAGACACATCTAAAACATTGATATTATTTTATTTGAATTGCCAAGAAATTGTTTTGATATTATTCAGTTGCAAACAAATGCTTCTATTATAATTCCATAACTGTGATATTTTCAGTTGAAATGTGATTGCTGATAAATTTCACAAACAAAATCTGAAAATGAAAATCGATATCTAGTTATAACTAATAACTAAGCTAGTCTAAAACTTTACAAATGATTACATAATATCATTTTAAATAGTTTATAAAAATCAGTTAATGAACTTTGTCAATTTAAAAATATTTTTAAATAATGCTATGATTCATAATATTATATTTAATTTAGTGTTAAGGTGTGGTCTTAAATATATTTTTGAATTAATTAGACTTAAAATGTTGATGTTTATTTTGTTGTTTTATATCTGGCTGCTCATGTTATTAAAAAAAATTGCTGTTTTGCCACAGAATGATTTTTCTATTCAAAGTACTTCCTAATTATGTTATGAATGTATTTTTATACTGAATAAATTTGAATGATAAAGATATTGTTTTTTTATTTGGATATGATTTGAGTTTTTCACTGCCAAAAGTGTTATTGTGATTTATTTTTGGGGTATTATGCCATGTTGCCCTATCTGTAATTAATGATACCAACATTTCTGCTAATAAGAATGAACAAAAATTAAGTGATATTTCATGTTAACACTTAAAAAGCACAATGAATCGCCAAATGGTCGAACTTCGAGAGCGATGTTGCGCCAAATCATCAAAATCAGTCACTGCGAGCAGTGCTTTTGTGTTTATTTAAACACAAAAATAATTCGCTGAGCGCAGTCAACCATAATTGGCGATAACACGAATTCTTTGATTTTGGATTGTTACTAAAAACCGTGGTCTTTACACGTATCGATGGAAAAGTGGCATTTAGGGAAAAATCATAATTTTTATGGACGTATTGTAAGGCTTGGGTTCGAACTTTAACTGTCGTTTTCTTAGGCCCTGTCCTGCCCAACTGACTTTGATTTTGGCCTGTTACTAAAAACTATCGCCTTTATTCGAATTGATGGAAAAATCTGCCAAAAGCAGCATTTGTGGAAAAATCACCATTTTTAATATGTAGCTGTTTCTTCAGGCCCTAAACTGCCGAACTGATTTTGGCATTTGAGGAAAAATTATAATTTTTATGTGGCGGGGATAAATGTTCCTCCTCAATGGATCGAGGGATCAAATGTTGCGGTATGTTGTGGACTGTATGCGGTTCTTATCTCGGTATATATATTTTATTAAGTAATTTACTTTGTCGTTTTATATAAAAGGTCTGGCGCCCTATGAGATTAATTATCCACATCATTTCAACAATGTGACAAATTTAACTGAGTTATTTATTACAATAGAGTCTTAGCCAATTCACACAATGAATATTAATATAAATCTCCTTGATGCAATAAACCTTAATATTCTATTATCATAATATGACTTTGGTTTCATTGTAGGATTGCTTCTGATTCATGCTTCTAATGCGCTTCTGTTATAATAGTCTTTACATTTAATGCCCAATAGTTGAATGCTTTATTATTTACACTACAATCTTAAAGCATAGCTTTTATGCTATTATTATTACTAATTGATCCATCGTCCGTCAGGTTTGTAGTGTTTGCACCCAGAAATCGTGGATTCACTTATCTGCAAGCTAAGTTCTCCATGATCCACAATCAAATACCTACATATGTATATTGTCAAAGTTATTCCTACTCCTCGACTTGTGTCTTTCTTTAATTTTTTAAAACTTTTCTTCAATACTTACATGGTGCCTGGAAACTAGTTAAATATAGAGTAAGCTGGACTGAGGTTCTAAATTTCATTCATTTTGGACAATTTTAGATATAATGTTTGATGTAGGAGAAAGTGGTTACCCTTCGTACACTTTTTAGATTTTATTTTTTACTTTGTGATTAATTGTCGAATTTATCTAGTTTATGTGCGACAAATATATTGTAGTTTGTTACAAAAAAGTCTGAAACTATTATGACAAAGGGTTATAGCCATTTTTCTACGATAAGATATTTGTACAAACGTACCCCTCGTATGGGTTACGTCCGTACAGTAGGTGGGGTACTTTCGTACGCCATGGGGTAGATTCATGCAGGATAATTAAAAAGCCAATTAAAGTCGTTAATTTTTTTCTGTAGAAAAAGCAATTGCAAGCCATACACAATCATACATGTTGACAGGCGATTACGAATGGAATGGATTCCGTGTACACAAAAGACACAGAATCGCAAGTGTACTAGACGTTTGTACATAAACTAAATATAATAGGGAGCTGGCCACAATGACACGCCAATGGAGTTTGGTACGCCAGTGGATTTTGGAACGCCACTGGTCTTTTAAATGAATTTATTACTTTGACAAAAAATGCTTCTAGGTATAATGGCAAAAACTGATTTGAGTATACTGGATTAAAATAAATATTTTTTCACTTTGGAGACTAGGGTTTTTAGGATTTTAGGTTACTGGGATACTGGGAGAGGTAAACTGAATCTAAGACTGATTAAAACACTTGAAAAGAGGTTTGAACTTGGAGACTTTTGGTATCTTGAGTATTATTTCTTCTTGGCTGATAGTTTTGAACTGACTTCCTACCGGTTTGACTTCTATTTTTATAGGGCAAACTCAGGTCGGACTTTTGGGGGACAGAACCTTCTTAATTTTTCTTGTTTTAGGTAATTTCCCTGGTCGCTACGATTGGAAGTCAGCTGTGTTAAAATTATGTGTGATAGTTCTTGCCAAGACTTTACCAACTCAGGATACCAAAGCCTCACATCATTTTTATTATGTTTACAAGAAAAGGTACAAGTTTACATATGTGATATAAGGTACAATTTTAAACAGTAAATATTTTTCTTGAAGTGCAACAATCACTGATAGATGTCAGTTTTTGGGTTGTTTTTGTAGCATATACTCATTTTTAGGTGATGATGTTTATTTCTTGATCCAAATTATTCCCAATTTCTCGAAATTGAGCTCCAAATTTTTCGGAAGATGAATTCGCTGTAGTAAATATTTACAATTCAGATTTTTCCTTTGTTCAGAATTGACCAGTAGTGGCTCGGCTGGTCGCATGGTGGGGGTGATGTAAATAGTCAGCCATTTCCTTGGCGTTGATCATTGCTGTCTGGAGTCCCTTGTGGAAGCATTAGGTGGTTATTCAGATGTGTTTTCCAGTCCAATGAGGCTGCTGCATGTATTCATTATCAATTTCATTTATGTTTTTAATTGATTAGTTAGTTAAAGGACATAATAGCGTTGTAGACAAATCATTTGGAAGGTGCACCAAATGCACATTATTCCGCTAACCAATAGCAGCTCTCAGCTGTCTAGGGCGGTACATGCTGGCGGCATGGTACTCTGTGGGAGCGTAAATTCCATTCTTGAATTTTCAGGGTTGTCATACGCTTTCGCGCACTCGTTCAATGCACACGGATTTCTATGACACATTCGATACAGCATGGCTGATCTGTAATAATGCTTTTAAATGTAAAATCTTCTTTTAAGCCTTATTGAATGATTTTTTTATCATTGAAGAAGAAGATAACATTAATAATCTAAACGAAAACATGAAAAAACATAACGGTTACAACTGGGACTCGAACCCAGAACCTCTCGTCTTACCGGGACAAAGGTTTTACCAATTCAGCTATTGCCACCTCTTATTTGAACGTCATTTTTATCAATCCCATATATACATCAAATTTTATATTTCAGACGAGAGGCTCTAGGTTTGAATTCCAGTTTTTTTTATTTTTCTATGTCATACTCTCTCCCATATTTTCATTTAGATTATTAGTTTTATCTTTTCAATGATATATTACATTGATGGGAATAACAAAATAAGCAATAAAAAGAGAGTTGTTCTAATAAAATAAACATATTTATTTTTGTTGGAACTTCACAAAATTAACCAAAACATACTTTCTGTCATAGCTGGATACAACAGAACAGCGACAAAATAGATTATGATAAAAGAATAGGTTAGGTAAGTAAGTTTTTTTTTCTGTGTTCTCTAAGAGGTTCTTTTGGTCACTGTTTTGTTTTGTCGCGGAACTGTTTTGTTTTGTTTTGTTGATTTCTTATGCATACAAGCATACAAGATGTTAAGGGAAAAGTTGATTTGGATCTGCTTCTGTACACATATTTATTCCTTGTCGTATAACGCTATGCAGAAGCCGGGCCCGCTGGGTGGCTGCGCTTTGACCCCCCTGGCGATGAGGCGGCAAGTGTGCTCCTCGATGCGATGGCGAGCTTCTGCCACATCCTTCACGTCTTGTGCCGACCACAGCTTCTCTGCTGTGGCACTCACTCGAGGGAATATTCTGTTGGACACAAATAAATATATTTATTTATTTATTTATTTATTCAACGCCCAGAGGGCTTTTACATGTTTGGTAGTACAATAATGACAGATGATTTTTCAATAGATAATGAAATAACAAAAATAAAATTAGATAAAAAATGCACACAAGTCACAAAAATACAAAAAAAATACAGCGATTTGATAAGTTTACAAAAATACACATATGTTTAGTAATAGTTTTGGAATATGTTTTTTACAACATCCACAAAATTCGCCAAGTTGTTGTTAAATATGTCGACATCACCTAAGTACTGATTCCCCATAGTGTGAAATCGTTGTATAGGAGAGTGGGCAATGTAGTTCCGCTTGTGAATGCTGCAGTAGAATAATGTATTTTGTCGCGTGGTTACTGTCGGTATTCGTAAGTTTATGAGTTGTAGGAGTTCGCAACAGTCGAATTTAGAGTTAAGTATTTTGAATAAAAATGTTAAGTCGTTTATTTTACGTCTGTCTTCTAGTGTATGTATTTTTAGAATATTTAGTAATAGATTATATTTTAAGTCTTCTAGTGGGATACTTAATTTAAAATTTACAAAACGCAGAAATTTTTTTTGTATTCGCTCAATATTATTAACGTGAATTTTGTAAGATGGAGACCAAACTACCGAGTTATATTCAATTTGGCTTCTAACTAGAGATACATATAATAGTTTAATGGCTTCTATGGAACTAAAGTTTTTAGTTGTTCTTAATACGAAGCCTAGTGTTTTCATACCTTTGTTCATAATTTGGTGGATATGATTTGCGAAACTTAGTTTTTCATCCAAAATAATTCCAAGATCTCTCATTTCCGTGACTCTTTCTAAAGCTGTGTTATTGATGGAATATTCAAATAAAACAGGATTTTTATTT
The DNA here is from genome assembly GCA_917880885.1 of Limnephilus marmoratus. Lineage (NCBI taxonomy): Eukaryota > Metazoa > Arthropoda > Insecta > Trichoptera > Limnephilidae > Limnephilus > Limnephilus marmoratus. Next base: position 12,809,215 of record OU862924.1, read on the forward strand.
CTAAAGAAAGTCAAGGTTTTACACTTTTCTACATTTAAAAATAAATTATTTTGAACGCACCAATCTTTAAACTTGCTAATATTTGACTGTAGTATATGGCAATGATTTATATCTGTTATTTTCTTGTATAGCTTGATGTCATCAGCAAAGAGCAATACCTCGACATCATTGAAGCAATTGGTTATATCATTGATGAAAATGAGGAACAAAACCGGGCCAAGGTGACTACCCTGCGGTAGGCCACTACACTAGTAGCCCAGAAAGCTTTCGAGATCCAAGATTTTATTTTGACGAACAGTTTACGATTTAATAAGTAGCTAGTAAACCATTTTAGCATGTTATCCCTTATTCCTAGAGCAAATAGTTTTTGGATTAGTAGTTTATGGGATACTTTGTCAAATGCCTTCGAAAAGTCTGTATATATGCAGTCGACTTGTTTATTTTCTGCAAAAGATTGTATTATGAAGTTTTGAAATATTGTTAAGTTAGTTGCGGTAGATCTACTTTTGATAAAACCATGCTGTTTTTGGTCAATTAATTTTATTAATTTGGGATAGATTTCATCAAGGACCAGTGATTCAAAAAGCTTAGGTAGTACTGACTGTATACAAATGGGGCGATAATTGGCTATATTAGTGTCGTCTCCTTTTTTGTAGATAGGTGTAATGAAGCTAGATTTCCAGCGGTCTGGAAAGTGTCCAAGAGACAAGAGACGGTTGAATAATAATGTGAGTGGTTTAGATAATATAGTAGAGCATTTTTTGAGGAATATTGGTGGAATGTTGTCTGGACCAGCGGATTTGTCAGTGTCTAAGGAAAGTAATTTCTGTTCGCAACATTTTTGCGTGATATGGCAATTTGTTAAGTGTGTAGTCTTGCTAAATTCGTATTCAGGTATTTTATCATCTGGGGTTTCTTCATCATATACATTTTTGAAGAAGTCTGAAAAAAGGTTTACAATGTCCTGTGTATTGTTTGCACTGGTTCCATTCATTTGCATTATTGGCGGGTAGTCTGTGTTTTCATTGTTTAGTTTTTTAAGAAATTTCCAAAGATTTTTGGATTTTAAGACAGTGTCCTCGATAGAGGTTATATACATTTTGTAGCATTGTTTGGAAAGATCTTTACATTTTTTCCTGATTTTGCTAAAGATTTTATAATCACTTATGGATTTGCTTTGTTTGAATTTTTTGCGTTGACTCTTCTTTTGCTGAAGAGAGGCAGTAAGCTCTGATGAGAACCAAACCGGGTAGGTATAGCTTCTCGGTGTATAAAAAGGTACATAGGATTCAATAATATTAGAAAAGTATAAATAAAGTTGGTCCAAAGATTCATAAATGTTTTTATCAGATAAAAACGACCAGTCTATATTTGAGAGATGGCTGTTAATTGAGTCGAAGTCGGCTCGTTTAAAGTTTAGGACTCTTTGTACAGGTATTCTTTCATTATCGCATGTAATATTTAATTTAATGTATAGGGGAGGATGGTGATTATCTATTGGTAGGAGTGGATCATTTGAAAGTTCTACAGATATTTTAGGATAGTTTGATAAAGCTAAATCTAATAAGCGATTGTTACTGTTATAAATAAAATTATGTTGGTGAAAGTTTAGAAAGTTTACCATGTCCAAAACTTCACGTGCACGATCGTTTTCACTTTCGTTTGTGATGAGACCACAGTTTTTTGCTTTCCATGTTAGGTTTGGTAAGTTATAATCTGCAAGGATAACAATTTTCGAGTGAGAATATTTTGATGAAATTGTTTCGATGTCTTCACAGTGGTTTCTGTATGTTTGAGGGTCAGAAAGTGGTGGTAGATAGGCCGTTCCAAATATAATTTTCTCGAGAGGAGTCGTTACTTGCACAAAAAGATGTTCGATGTTATTGTGTTTCGTGATTAATTTTCTAGATGACAACTTCTGCTTTATAGCAATCAAAACTCCTCCACCTCTTGACTTGGAACTTGATCTGACATTTCTGTCGCAGCGAAATATTTTGTAGTTTGTAAGACCGAGTTCAGTCGATTTGATATCAGAGTTTAGCCAGGTTTCCGTAAGTATAATGATGTCATGATGATGAGAAGGTAGAACTGCTCGTAGGTCATCGAGTTTCGATCGTAGCCCGCGGATGTTTTGGTAATAGATTTTTAAAGTTCTGGTTCGATTGTTAGTTGGAATTGCTTGGATATTTATGTAACTTCCTAGTTTTTTGGCAAATTTGGGACAATTCTGGGCGTGGAGTTTATGTATTTTATGGTGACATCTTCACCATTTTCTTTTCGCTTCTCCAGTTGAACCCTCAAATCTTTTAGAAATTTTTGCTGCGCCGGAGTTGAGTCGGGATAAATTCTAATATTGTTCTTAAGAAGACCTCGTTTGCTTAGAACATTTCTCGATTGTATGGAATTTTCTAGTTCGATTTTTATGGGTCTAGGTTTGCTATTTGATAATCTACCAATTCTATAAATTTTTGAAATATTTTCATTTGCTGATTTGTCGATTTCACTGATTATACTGGTGACACTTGCCTGGTCGTCCAAGATCCTGCCCGCTTCTGTTGTCTTAATACTCTCGGGCACATTGCAAACAATAATATTGACTGCAGTTTGGTAAAATCCTTCAAGACACATTTTTTGGGAATGTTATTTTTCAGTCCTTTCATCGTCGATACAACATAAACAAAAAAAAAACAAGGCAAAATAATTTTTCCTATTTAGGCATTTTTAATACTAAGAACTAAATTTACACACTATTTTTTTTATTATTTATTTCATAAAACATGAAATTCCTCAACCAGCTGTAAAAAATAAATTTTTGTCATTTTTTTTATTCCACTTTCTAAAAGATGCATTTGTTAAGAATGCTCTCACCAAATGTTTTAAAGTAATTCGTAAAATTGACAGAGATACAGCAAAAAGAGACAAATAAAAAAATTTGTTTGTTGAATTATCCTTCAGCAAAACTTTGAACGCGTTTTTCACGAAACTAAGTTTTTCAACCTAGTTGACCACATGTTAAAAAAACTATACATCCAATTTGCATGCACTAAGTCTTAAACTGTTTGAATATCCAGTCTCTATGGCCCCACTTGAGGATTTTTTATAAAGGGCCCCTTTCTATTTTTTTTTTATGAACAACAGCAAAAATAATAATATCGAAATACTCGCCTCCCCCGCGCGTGACGCGTACGCCGCTTCCAGTAGCTTCGAATTTAGTGATGCCAGAGCAGTAAGTTTTAATTTTTAAAGTTAAATTTCTGTAAGTAAATTCATTTCAATTTTTTTTGCGGGCCTCTCTGACCCATCGTCAGTACTTATGTGACTTTTTAAAGTTGATTTTTACTATATAAAAATAAACATAAACAACTTTACTAAAGTTTTATATATATAGTTTATTCGAGATGCTATTTAAATATTATAATAAAAGTGAGTTCATTATTTTTATTTAGTTTTAGATAATACTCGTACAGACTAATTTTTCGACAAAACGAAAATGATGGTACAGAGCAGGAACCCTTCACACAGAAGAAGTAGTGCACTATTTAAAGACAACTACCTACTCATACGAAGTGGTCGATCAATTCACCTACCTGGGCTCCTGTCTGACAGAGAACAATGAGGATCCAGCAGAATTCAGAAGGAGAATCACAGCAGCCAACAAAACATACTTCTCTTTGCTGCCAGTATTTAAGTCACTTAGTGTCCACAGAAAAACCAAAATAACCATATATAAGACCATTGTTAGAACTGTATTGGCATATGGATGTGAGGCGCTGACACTGACGGTAAAGATGGCTGAAATGTTGGATACTTTTGAAAGAAAAGTGCTGAGAAGAATATGTGGACCCGTGAAAGAGGGTGAACAGTGGCGCATCTGGCACAATAAAGAATTGTATGATATATATATATATAAGGCCCCTAACATCTCAGCACATATGAGACTCCTCAGGTTGAGATGGGCTGGGCATGTACAGAGAATGCCGGATACATGTGTCCCAAAAAGAATTTCGATTAGACACCCTGGAAAGAGAAAAGTGGGAAGACCCAGACTGAGGTGGTAAGACGAGGTAAGAGGGGATGCAGCACAGCTTCTCCAGGTACCAAACTGCTGGAAGTCAGCTGCTGAGGATAGGAGAAGTTGGAGGTGACTGTTGCAGGAGGCCAAAGATCGATATGGGCTGTAGCGCCATCGAAGAAGAAGACAGACTGATTTCTGATCTCAAGTGATTTTTGCCAAAAATTATTACATAATACCCAAACTGTCAAACATAAGTTAATTAACAATAAAAAAAGTATTTTATTTCATTTCATTTTATTTAAATGTATTTAAATTGTCCAATAAATAATAATTTGGACCTCAACATTTTCATGCATCTCTAATATATAAACATTTAAAGTAACGGGCCGCCCAGGCCCCACGTCAAAGAATATGTAAAAAAAAATCCTGTCAGCAATTAAAGGTTAATATGTTGTCAACCAGGTTTAAAAACACGTTAAAAAAGTTTCGAGATAAACACAAACACATTCATATATGTATAGTTTTGATGAAGGATAATTCAATGTACAAACTGTTTCAAACAGTTTCATATAAAATGCTGTATCTTTAAAAACATTTGGTGAAAGCATTTTTAACAAATGCATCTTTCAGAAAATACCAAAAAAATTTTATTTTACAGTTTCCTAAGTGTTTCATAATTTCAGTTTCAGTGCCGGCAACCCGGATGTTTATTTTACTTTTATTATTATACTTGGATTTCTTTTACCCACCTCACAAGACAAAGTCTGTTCCGAGGCGGGAAATCTTATATAAATAAAAATGAATCGCCGAAATGTACGTACGCGCATAACTTACGAACGACTGCACCAAATTGGATAATTCTTTTTGTGTGTGTTCGTTATTGTCAGGAGAAGGTTTGTATAAAACTACTGGTGAGGTCTGGCTTTATGAAATTTGTATACAAAAATGCAATAGGTGGCACGCGAGCTGTTTGAAAACTAAATGTACTGGGAATTAATTTATGGAATGCGGGAGGGGTGGGAGGGGAACCAAGGAGGGGGGAGGGGAACCTGGGAGGGGGATGGGAACTCGGGAGGGGGGTTTGCGGGACGGGAGAAGGGAGGGAGTGGATTGGGGAGAGAGAAGGTGGAGGAGGCGGAGTGGAAATAAGAGAGGGGAAAAGGACGCTGGAGAGAAATGGGGGGGTGGAAGGGGAACGGGACGAGTGGGAAAGGACACGCAGGGAGAAACAATTTCTTTATTAAATGGCATAGCAACGCATGCCGGGTACCAGCTAGTTACAAATAAAAATGTCATATCAATTTGATTTTTAAATAGTTTTACGAATTCGTAAATATTTTTTCTTATTGTTTCGTGTAATTTTTTCATTTTCTGTCTTGAAGGGTTTTAGCAAACCGCAATAAAAATAATAGTGTCCGACCGAAACAGGACTTTCTACTGAAACTGAATCTTCGGTAGCTGTCTCAGTTTCGGACGAATCAGAAACTTTTTTAGACATGTTAAAAATCTATCGTTTACTGAAATTTGGCTTATTTTTTACACTTATACAGACAGTTAACATGTGTTAAATGAAATAAAAAAACAATAATTGAAGTATGTGAAAAAAAAATTCTTTTGATATTATTTGCAACAAAAATCAACACTTATGTACATTATAAAGGAAAGACCTCATTAATTGATTATTTTAATTTGAATTGCGCTTAAATTGCGCACAACATTCTTAAGACTAAATTTACCATTTATTGAGATCTTTTGCAGAGTTTCGGTGCGCCCGAAGGTTCGGTAGAAAATCTGCGGAAACCGAAACTGATGCCGAAACTAGATTTTTTGCCTAACCTTGCCGAAACCGAACCTTCGGTCGGTCACTAATAAATAAAGGGTAGTCCATTAATCACGTGAGGCTCGAAAAGGGGGGGGGGGGAGAAAGTTTTTTTCTAAAAAACTTTCTCTTGTACTAAAAAAATACACTTGATTTTGGGGGAGGGGGGGTTAAAAAGTTGCTAAAAAACATCACGTGATTAATGGACGACCCCTAACATGTATTAAGACAAGACTCGGAGAAACAAACCAGAAAGTTGTTAACAAAACGCAAACGGATAATTTATTCCTAGTTGCCATTTAATCCAAGTTATAGCAGTTCCAGAGAGAGGTTGAAGATGTCGTCATCATTCTAGTGTCTTCTGTTTTTACGATTTCGTACAAGATGTATGAGAATGAAGAGAACGATCGTCGATTTTGTACCTCTCTCTGGGACTACTAAACTGCCATCATAAGTGAACAGGCAGCTGGAAATTTCAATGATCACATTTTGATATACTTTTTTTATTTGGTTGATAAACATGAAAGTTCTCATATATCAGAATGTAACCATTAAATATTTCAAGCTGCCTTTCTGTTTATGACGGCGGTATAGCGTATGAGCATATCCACCTAATAGTTCAGTTAAAATCTCAGCTTAGTTGCGTAAGTTTGGGAGGCGGATATGGGATGCATCTGCACCTGTTGCATGGCACGCCGAATCGGGAGAGAATGATTGCACCGCAGTGAGAGCGAAGGATTCATATGTCCGTTGCTTCTAGACACACTGACCCCGAGATTCCTACACACCCCTTATACCCTTTTCCTTTCCTGAACTTTCTCGCTTTCCTTTCCTAAAATGACCCTCCACACAGCAACCCCTGAGATGGCATGGACCCTGAGAAATTTTTCCTCAGGGCCTCCGGTGTGTATGAAAGTTAAGAGAAAAAAAATAATAAGTTCATAATTCATAATGAGCTGAAAAGCTGATGGTTTTTAAAACCGCTCCGAATTAGTGTGTGGTAAAGTAAGGTTGGGTTATATAAGTTAAGTGAGGTGATAGGTTAGATGAGGTTGAATAAGGAGTGGTTAGGTTACGTTAAGCTAATAAAATTAAAGGCTAATAAAAAGCATAAAACAAAGCATAAACCATATTTACCACAATAATGCTGCAGCTCTTTCTTACACACTATGAAATGTGTAAGAAAGAGCTGTCGAAAATGAGACAAATGTTGTACGTACGACTTTTGGACAAAGAAATATGCAATACTTCTCTGTAAAATTATTTAATTTACTCCCTCTTGCAATAAAAACCATTAAAAAAATAACTGACTTCAGAAGAAGCATTAAGATATGGATTATGGACATGGGAAGGAAGAATATAGATACAATTTTGCAACCTAACAAAGATTAAAGCTTGTATTGTACTTTCTTTTAATTATAACTTTATAATTTTCCTCTTGTAACATTTTTTAACAGTATTTACTTATATTTCAAACATGAAAACTTTCATAATCTAACCTTAGAACGGGGTACCCCAGTAAGGAACACATTTTTCTCTAAAAAATTGTAAAACATGGAGAAATACAATCATTATCATTTATCACAATAATCTTCCTTACCAGTATTAAAGAAAAAAGGCGCCGTGTGGAGTTACCGTCGCTTTGCGATTTCTATGCAATATTTTCAGATAAATGTTTGAAAAGGACAAAGTGTTACCTGGACACGACATTGACGTCGTCTACAACCTCGCCCCACATGCACGCCTCGCCCCCCAGCACCAGCTTCTTCTGCTCCGGGGTGCCCGGGAAGTCGTGGGGGTCGCAGCTGTAGAAGCCGGTCCAGTCACCCCCAGTATTCAGGTGGTCCAGGTACCAGCAGCTGCTGAGCAGGGCGGGCAGTCCGCTGGCTGTCACCTGCCAGACAACAAATTCATTCAATTATATTTATCCTATTATTGACTGAACGTAGCGAAGTCCCGTTTTTACTCGAGCTTTTGGAATTTCATCTGTCTTAAAAATTTGTTTGCATATTCCATTTCCATTTTCGAAAATCTGCTGCATCCACTTTATCAATCAAGTAAGTCAAAAATCGGAGGCAATCTTGGGCGCTCCCCACCACTGCCCCGATATTTCCTTCTAGATTAACGTGATACCATGATATTGGGTCGGCATGAAAGTGAAATATCATGCAAGTGAGTAGAAAACGTCCTAGATTACCTCCCTCAAAGTGGAGACTGTTAGCTTCAAGGTAGAACCAGGACCCCGAGATGAAGACGGAGAGGGAATTCCTTATATGGAAATTGACATAGAGCTTCCTTTGCAGGGAGGTGTGGGGAAGGCCTTTTACTTCAACTATGGTCCGGTATAGATTATTTTTTCAAATGTGAAATCATTGTGCTTAGTTTAACACTCTTATTCGTATTTTATGGTACCTATCTACCTAAAGAAAGTTCGAAAAAGAAATGTCTTTGAGATAGTGATATTTCTTTGGAGAGGATAAGTGATATTTCTTTGTGTAATTCCTTATCTGAACTAATAAAAAAGATTAACAGCCTTTCTAATAAACCCCCTGAAAATTTAATACAGTTGATAAACGACCATGGATGTGAAAATATTACCAATAAAAAAATCACCAAAAATTGTTCATGGAAAGATATACAGGGTGTCCTGGGGTAAAGTGCATTAACTTCGGGAGGTGATTCTATAATAGTATAAGTAAAAAAGATAAATAACTTTTTTCGAAATTCCAACTTTTAGGGGTAGTTTTGTGGTAAAAAGATAAAATTAGACCGACGTGCGCGGCCAGCTTCATTATTTTCCGCTGTTACGGGTTAATCACCACCATACAATGTTATTTTTCTACCATATTTTAAAGTAAGATGTTGTAAAAACAAATAATAATAATAAAAGCGTTTATTCATCAATAGATTTTTTACTGTATCATACATTTTGTTCTTTTATCATTGATTCTATTGATGAAAAGGTCACTGCTCAGCTGCAATTCAGGATTTCTCCTGGCATGCAGCTGGTTTTCAGCAGTGCCTCCAATATAAAAAAAAACAGAGAACAAAAAAAAAAATTAAATTAAATTAAGATAATATAAATACAAAAATTAAATTACATCAAATCAAAAAAATTAAATCAAATCCCTAATTCAGCACACACAATATAATCAGTTTAAATAAATAATAGAAATTAAAATAAAAAATAAATAAATCGTAATTCGAAGTAAAGCCAATAATCTTAATATTAAAACTCAAATACAAAATAAAATCAATTCAAATAAAATATAATATAAGTAATCAGTTCAAATTCAAAATAAAATATGATCAAAATATAATAAAAAATATAATCAAATATACAATCAAAACAAATAATGTCGTAGAAACTAGATAAGATTACCCTTTAGATTTTTTAATCTGAAATATGCTTTCATGTTTAAAAATTTCAGTATTTTAAGCTTTAAACATAAAAAAAGTTGAAAAAAAAGCTTACCATAAACATTTCACATCTGTATGTATAAAACGTCGAAAAACTTTGGAAAATTCAAAATTTATTGAAATGAATTTGGAAGAAAACTGTCGCTTCACTTTTTCTTGTTCAAACAATTAAAAATTATAAAAAAATTATTACAATTATTCCCCAAGAGTAACTGAAAAAATCTGACATTTTGAATTAATTTTTATACAATTTAAACATTGATTTCTCGAATTTGTATTTATTTATACATGCATAAGGCATTTATATTATTAGATAAGGGAACGTACCCATACTACGTGACCAACTTTTTGCAATTTTTAACCCCCCCCCGGTGACCAAAAACCTAAGCCCGCCGCCACTCATTTGTACCAAGCGTGACATTTTGAAGATCCCCCCCCCTAAACGTGTCACATAGTATGGGTATGTTCCCTAACATTACTATCTTTGAAGTTTTATTAACCTCACGTGGAAAGCCATTTAACTAAATTATCAAGATAACATTATTTGAAGAATTAATCTGAAAAAAATTCTCACATTCTGCAGAAGACCCCATTGATTTCCAGTCCAGACCTGCACCACTGTCCCCTGCGGCAGATTCACCCCGTTGAGGAACACCTCCTGCCACACCACAGAGTTGGAGTTCAGCCTGGCCACCATGTCCACTATCCTCTGGATATACACCTCCTCTAGGGCCTTGTACGAGACTATGTTGTGGTCGGCCATGTACTTGGTCACATTCGGGTTGGACTGCCTGGCTCAAAGAATTATTCAAATGTTTTAGTTGTGATATCCTAGATCATGGGTCGGCAACCTGCGGCCCGCGAGGCGTCTTGGTGCAGCGCGCAAGATTCTCGCCGCAACGCATGTGACGGACGATATCATACACAACGGAGTGAAAGGGAGCGAGTAAGGAGGCGAAGGGATAGCGAAAGGGGAGCGATTTGCAAATCAACTCGATAGGTTTGCAAAGTGATACCATACTTAAAATGGCTGTTAAAGAAAAAGGTGGACTACTATGGGGGTTTGCCTTCTGAAAGCTACAAGGAGTTAAAATGGTTTACTGAGCAATTGATTACTCTGTTTTGTAGTACATAAATTTGTGGGCAAGCTTTTTAAATTCTGAATTATCGAGAAAACAAACACTGTTTCGGTTATTGGATTCTCATTTAGACGCAATACGTGACTGTTTCAAAAATGCAAGCTAATATAAGAAAACTTGCAATTCAAATACAACCACAAAAATCTCATTTTTAACTACAATAAACGACGTAAAAATATACAATAAGCGTTTTATTTTTAAAATTAAAATATTCATCTTAGGGGATGCAGTGTGGAGGGTCTTTTTAAGGAAGAGAAGGATAGGAAGTTCTGGGAAGGAAAAAGGTATGAGGGGTAGGAATCTGGGTGTCAGTGTGTCCAGGAATGATGAACGTATGAATCAATCCTTCCAACTGCAGTGCAAGGCGATGAGTCGAGAGAGTCTGGCTGGAAAGGTCAAAAGGCCTCCCTCAACCAGTCTCTCTTGATCTAGCCCGCCACGCAGCAGGTGGGCAGACGCATCCGCCGCCAAGACCTGGAAATACTTCACCCCATGAACCGGAGCACCCCTGCTAAGTCACCAAATATCAGGTATGCTGTAATGACAAGTGACCCAAGTGCGGCCCGCACTAATCTCCACATAAAATATTTGGCCCTTTTACAACAAAAGGTTGCCGACCCATGTCCTAGATAGTTGTTTAAGAGATTACTCCTATGAGATGGCACTGGCAACAAATAAAGCAAAATAATTTTTCTTCTTTCTGAAAGGAATGCATGGGAAAATTAATTACTAAAGTCCCACAGATTGTCATGCGAGTAATTTAACCCCTCACAAGCAAAACTAAACATGTGTACGGTGATAAGAACCTTAACAAGTCACTGAAGAAAGAGCGACGGTAAGTCCATCAGCTGTCCGGTACACTAATAAAAGTGCAAAGTGTTTTGTTGCAAGTCAGACCAAGTCAGACCAGTGAGACCTCAACAGTCCCTGCAGGAAATGAACGGAGCAAAGATCGTCTTATTGATGGAGGACCATACTATTTTTATCTATTTTTGAATTTTACAAAATAAAATTTGTATAAATTTCGAATTCGAATTGAAGTTGAAAATTTTAAAAACGGAGTGTGAAATAAAAAGTTGCATAAAAATTACTCTAATGCGCCTCCCTCACTTGGCCTAGTATTGAAAAATTTTGACAAATATTTCTTGTTGCCAATTATTTTTTTCAAGTGACAAACTATTTTTTGACACACAGATTTTTTTTACAACAAAATGTAGATTTGAAAAATATTTAGAATTTTACATTTTCGGTACACCCCATTTCACAGCACTGCTTTACCACGGCAATAAGTCAAGATTTTCAGTAATCCGATCTTACGCTCTACTAAAATTTACACTGCACTTATAATTCTTAGTAGGGGACAATTGTTGCTCACCAGCAGTCGAAGTCAACTTCGTCTCCTCCTAGATGGAGGTAGTTATCTGGGAAGACCTGTGTGACCTCCGTCAGCAAGTCCTCCATGAAGGTGTAGACCTCTTCTGAGGTGGGGTCGATGGGCCCGAGGTCCCCATTGGGCTTGTCACCGCTGTAGCACTGAGTCAGCAGCGAGGGGAATGCCACTCCCCATGACCTGGTGTGGCCTAACAAAAGGGTTTACAGTCAATATATGTTTTAATACAATAGTAGTAAATTTAGAATGGATTATATATAAGAGAATCAAAATTACTAATTTTGATTTTCTGTAAAATGTCAGTTTAGTTTGAAATCTACCTGCATGAAATTTGGTACAATAAAGATAAATTTGCTTTGGATTTTAGATTTCAGTTATGCGAAGAATTTAGACAAGCGATAAGGTAGGTACCTGCCTATAATATATTATTTTGACAGAAAAGTATTGTGTAGGTACGCATCCGAAAACTCAAAACTGTTTTTAAAAAAACGAGTGTGCTTTAGACCACACAACTGAAGTAAAACTATAAGACAAACCTCGAAGTAGCGAAGGGGGTGACCTACGACCTTGGGGTGACCTATGACCTTGGGGTGACCATCCTTATCCTTATCCTTATCACTCCCCAAGTCAAGCGTCCATAAAGGCCCAACCATTCTTCTCGCCATCGATCACCGTTCGCGTCGATTACCGTTCGCATCACACTTTTCGTAACACATCACCAATTTTCGTAACACATCACCACTTTTCGTAACGCAATCACCACTTACCCCCCAATTCGAGCGTGCGTAAAGAAGTTTTACTTTAAAAAAATACGCATTCAAATTTTATTACTCCAAATATACTTATACAGGGTGTAACCGAGGGACGTACCAGAGGGATTTTAACCAGCGATTCCTGAGCATATTTGGAGTAAAAAATGTAGATGTCATTTTGCTGTCCGATGACATTTGTTTCTATTAAAAACATTAAAAATATTTTTCCATCATAAATGATGTTAAAAGAATAGCGCGCTTATAGCCTAGCGGACTCTTGATAAGCGTTGCGTCTCGTTCTAACAGCATAATATTACCACAAGAAACAGTGCTTATCGCTCAAACACATCACTCTGGTAGCGACGGGAACAGTAGTATTTTTTTAAATATAAATATTTTGAATGCGAATATTATATACTATATAATATAAAAAAGTTTTTAAAATCGCTCATCTTTCGTTTTTCCCAAAGATATTGGAATGTAAGTGGATGTGCTATCTGCTGTTTTTACTATGTGGGTCTGCGCTTCCGGGTGTCGCCGATATTGTTTACCAATTAACAAATAAACTAAAAGAACAAATGATTAACGAATAAACCAAACGAACGTTAAACTAAATGAACGAATTCTTTCCTTATTCAAAATATATTGTTAACCAATATTAATGAACATTTTCAAAAAATCAACGAAATGAACAAATTCTTTTTGTATGAAAACTACGCTAATTAGCGCGTAGTCCGGCGACAGTTGCGCGGACACCATAGCATATCTCTTCTGTATTTGAATATCTTTGGTTTTTCCTAACTAAAATTACTCGTAACGAACAAAATAAAAAGGCCCGAGGGTTAAGAATTCTGACTATCTCGTTTACTGTAGTCTAATATAAATAGCAGGCCAACTTGATTCAGTATCCTGAGGTTGAGGTGGTAAAATATGTTACGGAGTGATCACGATGAGGTACTTACCGGGTGTGTCAAATTCTGTCATGACGCGGATTCCCCGAACTCGCGCATATTCAATAATTTCCTGGATGTTCTCCAAGGAGTATACCATAAGAGGGTGATAGGCTCCCTTCGCACTGAAAGCAGAAAACAAATATGCATTAAGCTGCATGAATGTAAGTAAATAGTGGATGAATCAAGTATAAAGCTCGACGATCCGAGATGTGCTCAGCATTGAACCACTGCTACTGGGGAGGTTGCAGACGGACATGAACTCAAACTGCCAAAACATTTAACATTTCCAGAAGGAAGACATCCAGAAAAAGTTGAAAAAGTATCTCCGGAGGCTGTTGAAGCAGAAGCTGGGCTTGTCGCTAGTTGCTAGACCTTGCACGGACCTTGGAAAGGGCGAAGCAGTTTGCAGCAAAAGGTCAAAATATGTTTATTTTACTTTTATATAAACACGCAATTAATAGGTTACTTGCATGAATTTAATAACGACTTGGAAAAAATCGTGTGTATAGATTTTTTTACTAAGATTATGAAAGTGTTAGTCAAATTTTTTGGAAATGTACAGTTTTTTTATTTTTAAACTAGCTGGTACCCGGCATGCGTTGCTATACCATGAAATTGTTTCTCCCTGCGTGTCCTTTCCCATTCGTCCCGTTCCCCTTCCGCCCCCCCCCCATTACTCTCCCGCGTCCTCTTCCCCTCTCGCGTTTCCACTCCGCCTCCACCATCTTCCCTCTCCCCACTCCACTCTCCCACTTCCCCCGTCCCGCAAACCCCCTCCCGAGTTCCCCCCCCCCTTCCCAGATTCCCCTCTCCCTCCCTGGTTCCCCTCCCCCTCCTCCCGCGATCCATAAATTAATTCCCGGTACATTTAGTTTTGAAACAGCTCGCGTACCATCTATTGCAATTTTTTATACAAATTTCATAATGCCAGAGCTCACCAGACAATAAAGAACATAACAAAAAAAGAATAATCCAATTTGGTGCATTTGTTCGGAAGTTATGCGCGTAAATACATTTCGGCGATTCATTTTTATACAAATTTGATAATGCCAGAGCTCAACTGTAGTTTTATACAAACCTTGTCCTGACAATAACGAACACAACAAAAAAAGAATTATCATATTTGGTGTAGTCGTTCGGAAGTCATGCGCGTACATACATTCCGGCGATTCATTTTTATTTATATAGAAGATAGATAAATAAATCCATTATTTTGGCCCGTGACGTCACTACATGAAAATGTCCCGTCTCCGAAAATGTTCCTATTAATTTTGTAAAATTCCACACTGATTTATTTTTTTTATATGGCAACACTTTGATTTCATACGAATTTTTGAATTTGACATTTAACATTCACTAGATTTATTGTTTGTTCTCTGCGAACTTATCTTTTGGTTTGACTTTTTGACATATGTTATGAAGAGAACCCCGTACATTTTACGTTGTCTGTACGTGTTTTAGAGGTATAATGGTAGTGGCGCTGATTTTAACAAAATCAAATTTTATAATATTCTTATTATTATTATAATTTACAAGTACAAGTATATTGCATTGGATTAGTAATATAGACGTTGAACATTATAATGATTTATGATCAATAAGATGGATCAAGGAAAAAAATATTTATGGGATGTAATATTTTTGGTGTGGTTTTTCTTGTGGAAAACGTTATCTTTTTTAAAATGATTTTCGGCTATGTAATTATCGTTTTTTCACACCAATAAAATTATGCCCTGTCTTTCCGGTTTATAAAAAATGGTCTGATTTTTCGGATTGAAATTTTTAAAAAATTGACAGGGTTTCAAAAATATGATTAAAAAAAAAAAAAGCCGAATGCCGAAGAATATTAATTTTGCATGAACCGGAATTTTTTTTTTAAAATGTGATGCAAGTTGCCTATTGCTTGGTATAATTTTTATTATTAATGCAGCAAGGTATTTCAAACAGAAATAATCATCATTACATGGTATAAAATGAAGTCGCTCAAAATGTATGTGCGCATATATCTTTTAAACTACGCAACGGATTTTCATTCGGTTTTCACCAATAGATAGAGTGATTCAAGAGGAAGGTTTATATATATAATACATGCTTATTATAGTAGAGACAGGCTGAGAAATGCTGAGAAATTCAAATATTCAAAACTGAGTGATGACGTTAAAAGGGTTTTGCGTTTTCTATGACAAAATATCCTGCGGACTAAACATCCCCCAACAAAATATCTACTAAAACCTAACCTAACCTAACAAAAAAATGGGACAAAAATAATACAGATATTCTGTAAAGACGATAAAAAATTATTGTTCAAAAATAGTAAAATTGACAAAAATAATACAGACATTGTGTAAAAACAATAAATTATTGTTCAAAAATAGTAAAATAAGGTTAGGTTAGGTTTGAGTAGATATTTTGTTGAAGAATGTTTTGTCTGTGGGATATTTTGTCAGGAATATTTTGTCGGCGATATTTTGTCACGGGATGGAAACGCACAGCACCCGTAAGGGCTCATTATATTAATATATCATTTCTCTTGACATTGGCCATAATTCATTTATTTATTTATTACACGTTAAGTGTAAGTTGAGTATCACATTTATTTTAAATACTTGAAAATTAAAACAATAAAGATAATATAATGCAATGGTAAAAAAAATATATGTAACAACAAAAGCATACAATAAAATAAAATATGTAGGTAAAAATGATAAGAAATCTCACATATAGATATGCAATATAAACAAAAATTGCAGAAGTTATATTCACGTCTATTTGTGTCTAGATATATAAAAGAATTGGAATAAACAATATATATACTGATTATTGATTGTACTGTACTGATTATACTCTGTACTGATTATTCTGGTTGTACTGATTATTTCTTGAATAAATGAAAAAACTTGCTCTTTTCAACACGCTAAACTGGTGACCAATTCGTGATCCAGAACATATTTATATAGTAGCTAAATCAGAACGATGCAGAAAAAACAGTGGAGGAAATTAATCAGCTAACCTGTCAAGGTTCCCAAAATTATCACTTAAAAATGCAATGGTCTGGTTAGTTAATGCACAAACGCCGATTCTTCTATTTTGATGGGATGGCCCAAATACACCAATATAGTTTGATTTGGTAGATTTTGTGTTCTGTGTGTTGTGCGAGCTTTGTGTGAACAGAATTACAGAGCGAGAAACAGAAACAACCGGCAATAAATTCTTTTGAAAGATTCATTTGAGTCAATAAAAAACAATTTGCTTAAATTCGGTTCACGAATGAATTGTCAGAATCGAAGAGTTCGGGTAATAGAAAGATTCGATAAATTATATTGTTATCGTTACAAATTCTTTAGTGCAGCGGTCGGCAATTAGTTTTGGTGGCGTATTTTTTTTAGGGGGTAACAATTTTTTTTAGGGGGGCATGTTGGGCACATGACCTTCAATGTCACTAGTACGCATGTGAGCCTGCTCAGTTAGTGCGCTTGTGACTGCCTATCTGATCGCCTGTACCCACTGTGGTTCGTGTCGTTCCTAGCACCAACTTGTAACGCAGAGGTTCCCAACTTAGGGAGCGTTCAAGTATTACGTAACGCAATTTTTGAAGATTTTTGACCCCCTTCCCCCCCATGTAACGCGCCGTAACGTTTTCCTGTTCAACCCCCCCCCCCCTAAGCGTTACGTAACACCCAAGTAACAATTTTTACCTGAAAGTCACAATTAAGTTGCGCAACGTACTGAAATGTCGCTTAAATACCCTTTTTCTTGATTTTATCGCGTTTGCGGTAATAAATAAAACAAGAGATTTCTAACTCGCGATACATTATATACATTTTATTTATTCATATTGTCATTTATGAAAAAAATTGAGAATATTATTATTTTTATCGGCCTTGTATTCCTTCCAGATCTCCACAATTTAACACTGTCTTACCTAGAATAAACCTACATGGTTTTACAACACATACTTTCTTTTACATTAGCTTTAGTGAGGAGGCCCTGAGGAAAGTAATTTCCCTAAGTTTTGACCTGTGGAGCAACACTTTACTCCACTATGATTCACAAGCTGACTCATAGTGGAGTTAAACCTTTTCCACGTCCCGAATGCAGTTATACAAGTTCTCAAAGGAAAGATTTAAAAATCGACAGTTTGATTCACAGAAGATAAAAACCATGTTCATGTCCAGACTGCAACTATTCGTGTCCTCTAAAGAGATATCTAAGAAGTCACTTGCTGACTCACAGTGTAGAAAAACCGTTTTCATGTTCCGACTGCAACTATTCATCTACTACGAAGAGAAATCTAAAAATTTCCCATGTTTACCCACAGTGGAGAAAAATCCATTTCATGTCCTGACTGCAACTATTCTACTTCTCGAAAAAAAATAACGAAAACGGCACTTGCTAACTCACAGTGACGAAAAACCTTTTTCTTGTCCCGATTACGACTATTCATGCGCTACACAACGGTATCCAAAAGTTCACGTGTTGAACCACACTGGACAAAAACCTTTTTCATGTCCCGACTGCAATTATTCATGTAGTGCAAAGTAACTTCTTAGAAATCATTTGCTAACTCAAAGTGATATAAAACCTTTTACATGTTTCTACTGCACTATTCATGTTCTACAAAGAGTCACCAAAAATCACATGTTAACGCACAGTGGACAAAAACTATTTTCCTGTCCAGAATGCAGTAATACAAGTTCTCAAAAGGACAATTTATAAATCGACCGAGCGATTTACAGAAGAAAAAACCTTTTACATGTCCTGACTGCAACTATTTGTGTTCTTAAAACGGATATCCAAGAATTCTTTTGCTGACTCTACTCATTGTGGAGAAAAGCATTTTTCATGTTCCGACTGTAACTATTCAGAGAAATAAAAAAATCACATGTTTACTCACAGTGGTGAAAAACCCATTTCATGCCCTGACTGCAACTATTCTTCTTCTCGAAAAAAATAAATAAAACGGCAATTGCTAATTCACAGTGATGAAAAACCTTTTACTTGTCCCGAGTGCGACTATTCAGGCGCTACAAAACGGTATCTAAAAATTCACGTGTTTACCCACACTGGACCAAAACCTTTTTCGTGTCCCGACTGCAATTTTTCATGTTGTACAAAGGAACTTCTTAGAAATCATTTGCTGACTCACAGTGCTACAAAACCACTTACATATTTCTACTGCAACTATTCGTGTTCTACAAAGAGGCACGAAAAATCACATGTTTACCTTCAGCAGACAAAACTATTTTTTTGTCCCAGCGTGGTTTTTCAAGTTCTCGAAAGGGAGATTAAAAAATCCACAGAACGATTCAAAGTGAAGAAAACCTTTTTCATGTTCAGAGTGTAACTATGCATGTACTACGAAACCTAGCTTTAGGTAATATTATTATATTTTAGCAGTAAACTAACCTGTGTGTAATAACTAAAAAGCGTTATTCTTACTAAAAACTCTTGTATAACATCATTCATATGTTGCATAAATTTTTAATTTTTCTTTTGCTGTCTTCCAAATTTGGTTGGCATTTTTTGGTTGCGCTGCGCTGGCAAGTCAGCATGAGAGCCTTTATAGGCCAATAACAGCTGAAGATGTAAATCGCCCGGTTTGGAGGACATTATAATTCCTAAAAACTCACATTAACAACACTGACTACAGCAAATTGTGTTTATGCGTATTTCGTGTTTAAAACACTAACGAATACTGACAACGAAAATAAAATAAAAATGACGCACAATACAGTCGAGGAATTCCCCGTATAACATAAACTAAAAGGCTTGCCAACTTGGAAGATTTCCATTCCTTAGTTTTTATTTAAATAAAGAAAAACATGTTACGTAACGCGTCCTTCGAACCCCCCCCCCCCCCTCCCCCGTAACGCGCCGTAACATTTCACCAGAACCCCCCTCCCCTCCCCCAAGTGCGTTACGTGATACTTGAACGGCCCCTTATCTGCCTCAACGCCCACTTTTCAATTATATTCTTCTCCAAAGCCCCCCCCCCCCCCACGCGCCGTTCCTCTGCATAAAAATGTAAAACAGAATATAGGGAAAAAGCGCCGCAATTGAAAAAAAATTACATTGAAATTACTTTAAATTGACGGGTTGAAAACCATACTGGTATAAGCAAAAAATCAGAAGAAAAGAGAAAATGACACTTTTGTGTTTTATTTTGTAACACACTACATACAGTGTCAGTTAACCCAACCAATAATAGATGGCGTTGCGATTTTTTCTCGTTCATACCCTTTTGGCACAATGAAAAATACCACCTTTACTCAAGGCCATAGCCAGGGGGGTGATGAACAGGGTTTGATCCCCCCCCCCCCGAAATCTAATAAAGCACACTGAAAATATGATGTTAAACGCTACCGACGCCCGATTGTACAAAATTAAATTATTGCAATTTGTGGTGATATTATCCAGAAAAAAATTGGTGCAAAGACTGAATTCTGCAAAATGTTTTTCAGTCCTTTTGATGGAACTACTGATGTTTCACAACAAGACAAGAACAAAAGTCCATCTGTGTGAGATATGCAGAGCTAAAAGATAATCAGCCTTACTAAAAAACCCCGTGAAAATTTTATTCAATTGATAACATTTGACTGAAAACATTTCTAATTAAAAAAATTGTTCGTGGAAAGAAATATACATTACTTACCCAAGAGGGTAGTTTATCTCATGTGTACGACTGTTTTATTAATGATTTCTGAACAAATTTTGGAGTATAAAGATCTTCATTTTGGAAAGTAAAGATCCCAAAATGTAAATTTGAATTTTTATGTAGGTATCCTATAAAACAATTTTCTGACAATTCAACTTTCAAAGTACGATTATTACGCTAATAACTTGACTAAAACTGATTTTTAAAGCGTGACCGCGGAAGAAAGCTTATTAGTAACAGATCGTGTTTTGTAATATACGGGCTTTATATATGTTGTTGCAACAACACAGGTTATCAGCCGTGGAAGGTTTTTTTTAGTAAGGCTGAATGTGTTTATCTTGCGTGAAGATTTTTTAACTTTTGTAACGGTTGAGAATACAACAAAAAAGTATGTAGCTTTTGCAATATTATCTGAATTAAAATCTTTGGATGTAGATTGCGAATATTTAATTGGACAAGGATATAATGGAGCTTCTTCGATGAAAGGAAGTTTTAAAGGTGTGCAGGCAGTAATTCGTGAGTCACATCCAGAAGCCTTATATGTTCATTGCAACTCACTGCAGTTGAATTTGGCTCTATGTCATTCTTGTCAGGTTTAGCCTATTCGAAATACTATTGGTACTATAAAATCGGTTGGAAATGTTATCAAGTCCTCGGCAAAACAAAATAAAAGAGGTGTGCCTAAAAGAAAATATCGAGAAAAAAAATTAATTACTACAATTAAGACTACTAAGAGCTCAATAAAAAATATTTTGAATGGGACTCTGTAAAAGCTGAATTAGAAAAGTGAGAGATAAAATAGCTGGAAGAATCTGAACTAAATCGACCAACATGTGCTATTGAAGCTCTTGGAAAATGCAACCAGGACCA
This sequence comes from Limnephilus marmoratus, assembly GCA_917880885.1. NCBI lineage: Eukaryota > Metazoa > Arthropoda > Insecta > Trichoptera > Limnephilidae > Limnephilus > Limnephilus marmoratus. The sequence goes on from OU862924.1 coordinate 12,830,228, forward strand.
GACCTTATTTCCAAACATTCACAAACATTTAAAAATCTTGATGACACTGCCTGTTTCCACATGTACCCCTGACATGACTGTATCTTTTCTGAAACGGCTCAGAAATTCCAGGAAAGACTAAACGGTTTGGCATTAATGTCAATCCACCAATGGAAAAAACGTTAAAATGATATTGTTTGTTCTTACAAAATTTATCAACAAAACTTGAGGAACTGTTGAGGAATTATTTTGACGCCTTCAATCCAAGATGGCGGCCCGAACTCTACCCCCCCCCCCCCCAAGGTCGAAGACTTGACCTTTTTGCAAGTAAAGGCCTTTTTTATCCCCCACTGACTGGACTATAAACACTGTTCCACCAAACAAAACCCCCCCTGAAATTTTTCTCTGGCTACGGCCTTGCCTTTACTATAACTTCTCGCACTGAACTCATTTTTCTAATTTTTGTTACTTGTACCGGTATGGTTTTCAACCCGTCAATTGAGACATAGACCTTGTTATACTTCAGCGAGAGGAATTGGTGACTGGTGTCCAGCGATTACTGACCTGAGAGAAGGGAACTTGGCACTCTGGTAGGGGAAGCTCTGGTCATCCACGATGTGCCAGTGGAAGACATTTAGCTTGTTGTACACCATCCCGTCCAGCACCGTCCTGATGGTCTTCAGCGAGAGGAAGTGACGACTGGTGTCCAGCAAGAGGCCGCGGTGCGTGAAGCGAGGGAAGTCAATGATGGATGTGACGTTGATCAACAGTTCCTGCATAACATGAACGATTTCATGACAAAACAGAATTTTCAAGAAAAGAAGAAAAAATGCCCTTATTATCCCTAACATATAATTTCATCATGTTCGGTTTTTGTCAATGCTTGATTTTGTCACTGTTCTTTTTTATCCGGTTACCATTTAATTCAGTGTCCTGGTCATATCCTTACCTTATTCAGATATGAGCGATATTCTCTGTGTATAGCAAAAAACAACAAGCGGGATTCTGCCGGAAATTTGTAGAAGTTTCCGGGGCTAGCTCGAAACTAGAACCCCTCCAATTCCGCATACTGCCTGAGTAGGCGAAATCGCTATCCATTCGATAGTAAGATACTTTTTTTCAGTGGTCATGCACGATTACTGTACAATAGTACATTGGAGGGGACCCCACCACTTTTCAAGTAGAGTGTTTCTATTACGTTTTTCTTTGTCAAGACTCTACTTTTTTATTAAACGAAGCTACATTTATTTGAACGACTCTAGATCCTCCAATGTCCATGCATACGGGGTTAGTAAGCAGTATGCAAGTACTTACATTAACATTATACAAAAGAAAAATAGAAGTAGCAGCCCGTGGAATAATTCTTCTGAAATAGGTAACATCAAAATAGAGATAATAGAGTTAGTAAAAGAAAAAGAAAAATAACGGCTATAACCAGTCGGAGAAACCTTCTGAAAATAAAATAGCGCTTGGGTCCCACCCGAGCGTCGCATGTTCTAAGTCCTCCATCACAACATAAGCAACATTTTCGGCTTTCTGTGGTGGTGGTAGGAGATTTTCAAACATTGTTGGGTTATTCGTAACCCAGGAATGTTCGTCTTTCTTTTTGTCAGAAAAGCTGCAAGCCTCCCAGCCGACGCCTTTCTCTGTTGCTCTTATGTTTTACGCTTTGTGGCTTTTTATATGTTAGCAATAGAAATACTCAGTTCAAATCCTAGCGACAACCATGTGTTCAGTAATATAAGGGATTTATGAATGAAACAGAAGTTCAACTTTAACATTTATTGTAATCAAATAAACAGTTTGCAAGCATGAGACTATTATCTATTCAAAGATTATTATCATTATTCATCAAAACTCAGGATGTGGTCCAGGGTTCCTTGAAGAGGAATCTCCTGTGATAACAAAATATGCAAGTCACTTCAAAAGAAACAAGGATCAGCGATGTGTGAACATAATTATCTGAACTAATAACTAACCATTAATCTGTATGTCGGGCGCCAGGCCAGTCTCAATGACATGACCGTAAATAAAATATGAACTCCTATTTGAAAACCAGTAATAAGGAAACTGTTATGTCTGCCCTTTCCTCGGCAGATAGCAATTATTAAATAAGGTTCTTTGAATATAAAAGTGTTTATTTACTGGAATAACCTAGCTGGTTAGCTACGTCTGTTTACTATTCGGGGGTAGGTAAATCTCTGGAGCCTTGCCACGGGAGCTCGCAAAGTATATCTCTGAGACTGCTTCTTGTACGCCAATGCCATCTGGCGAGCTATGGTGCAAGCTACATGCTTACCGCCATCTATCGTATTCTTTCCATATGAAATACTTAATTACTCTACATCACACCCTCCCCCACCTAACCTCAAGCCCTGGCTACAATAAATACAAGACATGTTCTTTTCAAAGAAGTTATACAATTTGACAAAAAAAATAGGATTTTAAATATTTCATTTATACATGATTTTATACTCTAAATTCAACCAAACATAGTCATGATTTTAAATATTTCAACTTAAATATTTCTGTTTCTCTGGGAGGGACCTTTATGAACGCCTTGAACGGAGCCTTCCTTCCCAAGGTCTTAGTTGAGTAGTTTGCTCTCGATCATCCGCTGGTAATCTGAAATCAAGAGAACTCCACGTTAGCCCCTTCAACAAAGCTGAGGTCCCCAACTCGTCTGAAGCGCATTTCGTGACCTCAGACGCGGTGGGTGGGTTATTATCTTCACTCTCCTCTTCCCATCTCACAGATAAACTCTTTAACTGATCAATATGCCTCTTCCAAGTCAACGGAGTACCACAGATCCTAACGATATAAACTTTTTTACCCACTTTCCTTTCTACAATACCTCTAACCCAACCAACTTTATTCACCTGACGGAAGTCCTTGACCAGACACTTTTGACCAACATGTAAATTCCTAATTTTTACGCCCCCATAATTCCTTATTTGATTATCTTGACTCCTTTTTATATTATTGTTAGCTATTTTTCTCTGTTCTGACACATCTTCCTGAGTGGTTTTAGGAATTAAACTACTGAAAGTTGATTTCAGTCTCCTACCAAACATCAAGACTGCCGGTTCTAATCCCGTTGTGCAATGTGGCGAATTTCGATAATCAGATAAAAAATCACATAATCTACTTCCATAATTTACTGGAAAATTATTCCTAACCATAATTTTTTTTAAAAATTTTTTTACCGTTCTAACTGAATTTTCAGCTTGTCCATTACACTGAGGGAATTTTACCGGTGAATTTAAAAATTCTATGTTATTCTCTTTAAGAAATTCTTTAAACTCTACACTAGAAAATGCTGTTCCATTATCCGAAACTATGCAATCAGGGTTACCAAAATTAGAGAAAATTCTTCTCAATTCCTTAATCGTGTTAAACGAATCCGCCCTTGGAACCTCTAAGCAATCGATCCACTTGGAAAAAGCGTCACAAATTACAAGAAACATTTTTCCTGCTACCGGTCCGCAGTAGTCTACATGCACCCTACTCCAAGTTGCCCCAGGGTTCGGCCACACTGACAAATGACTCTTAGAAGGTGCCGGCCTCATAGCCGCGCAATCATCACATTTTAGAACCATTTTTTCAATGTCATTGTTCAGTGATGGCCACCAAAAATAAGCTTTTGCTAGGCCCTTCATTTTAACTATTCCTAAATGAGATCTGTGTAATAACTCTAGCACATGTTCTTGTAAGGAACTCGGAATGACAATTCTATGTTGCCAGAAAAGGCAATCCTTGACTATGGACATTTCGTTTCTCTTAACCCAGAATCTCCACAGTACATCATCTCGACCAACTCGTTTTGGCCAGCCCTTACGCAAACACGTTAAAACTTCCTGAATAACCGTGTCTGTCTCTGTAGCTGTGGAAATGAGCTTGATATCTATGTGCTCGCATTTATCTACATAACACACAAAATCTGATCCATAATCATCTTCAAATTCTTCTTGAGAATTTTCTACCGGAAGCCGAGATAGAAAATCCGCATGATTATGACATGACTTGACAAATTCTACCTTATACGCAAATCCTGCTAATATAATTCCATAACGCTGCAATCTGTTAGCCGCTAAAACCGGAATGTTTTTGTGTTCACCTAAAATCCTCATCAAGGGCATATTATCTACGCATAAAGTAAACTCCCGACCGAATAGGTATTGAAAGAATTTGTTCAGACCAAACACAATAGCTAACGCTTCTAAATCTAGAATACTGTATTTCTTTTCTGCACTAGACAAACTTCTTGATGCAAATTCGATCGGTCTCATTGAACCGTCCGCAAATGTGTGTAATAACACGGCTCCGAGGCCTGCGCTGCTCGCGTCTGTATATAACTTAAGAGGAAGGTTGGGAAAATAATGAGTGAGAATTCTATCAGAACCCATTAGATACTTTACTTTATCTACTGCGTCAATGCATGACTTCCCAAATTCAAACTTTGCATTCTTCTTTAAAAGATTATGCAAAGGTTCTAAAATTGATGACATGTTCGGTATGAAGTTCCGATAAAAATTAAAAAATCCCAAAAGACTCCTCAATTGATGCACGTCAGATGGGTACGGTGCATTCTTAATTGCTTCCAATTTATCTTTTTGAGGTTCAATGCCCCTTCCCGAAATAACGTATCCCAAAAATTCTATAGATTTAACAAAAAACTGACACTTCCCAGTATTGACACATAAACCACATTCTTTCAACCGCTCGCAGACCGCGCAAATATTATTATACAGATCAAGTTCATCGACCCCTGAAATAATAATATCGTCTAGGTAAAAGGCTACGCCTTTTAAACCTTGTAAACAACTTGATATTGTTCTTGCGAAGATGGCCGGAGCCGATTTAAACCCAAAAACCAACCTGTTATATTGGAACAGACCTAAGTGTGTGTTAATAGTTGTAAACTTTTTACAATGATCCGCTAATTCTAACTGTGAATATGCTTCCTTAAGGTCTAATTTTGCAAAAACTTTGCCCGAACTAACCTTATGTATGACCTCCTCAATCTTTGGCATCGGATATTTCTCTAAATTGGAAATCAAATTAAGACTCCTTTTATAATCTACACAAATTCTTATATCTCCATTTTTCTTGACCACCGGAACAATCGGTGAAGCGAATTCGCTACTTGTAACCGGGGAGATTATACCTTTTTCTACCATCGATCTTAATTCGGATTCGATCTTCCCTTTAATAGAAAAAGGAACCGGCCTTGCATTGAAAAAATTTTTATCCGATTCCTGGTTTACCTTAAAATAAACTTTATATTTGTTAAATCTTCCCAACTTTTGCGAAAACACTTCCGGGTAATCTTGAATAAATTTTTCTCCATTCCTCATTTGCGGCGTCACTAAATTAATTGTCTCCTGAGAAGTTATCCCAAGATCGAAACATTCCATAAAATCTCTCCCCACAATTAATTCTGTTCCTTTTATTACTACAATAAAATTAATATTTTTGTTCCTACCCTTAAATTTCACATCAAAAATCGCCTTTCCTACGACTTTTAAACGATTATTTCCATAACCTGAAATAATCCGCTTGTCTTGTGACAAAATGATTGAACTAAAATGTCGTTTAAAAATACCCTCCGGCATCACACATAAAGATGAACCGGAATCAATCATTGCCGTAAACTTCTTGTTATTAATTTCAATTTCAGCAGTAATCGGACTAATTGACGCAACTAAAACTTTACTATCCCTGTGATTCTCAAAAATGGGATTTATAGGATTATTCTTGCAGAATTTCTGTAAATGCCCAACGCCCTTACATTTAAAACATTTCGCATTACGAAATTTACAATCAAACGATAGATGATCATTCCTTTTGCAAATAAAACACTGTTTTTTAACACTACCCACGGGTGATCTAAAATTCGTACCTGAATTTGATCCTAACCTATAAGCTGGTTTCGTGTTAAAACTACCCTTGGGGCTCGACGATCGTTCCCTACGCTGATCTCGCTTGACCCCATCGCTAGTAACTCGTTTTTTTACTAGGTTTACTTCTGATTTTACTGTATTAGCACTATCCAAAGTTGACATACTAACTGCAAGTCCTTCTATTTCATTAAACGATAACGTTTGCCCTTCCACAAAAATTTTCTCTTTCGCGCGCCCCGGTAACAACCCGATTGCAAACATGTCTATAAGATTTTTTTCAAGCCTCGTTTCGAATTGACAATACGTTGCTAAAGAACGAAGTCTAACCGCGAAATCTTTTATCGTCTCGCCTTGTTGTTGCCTCGCTAAAAAAAAATTCTCCCGTTCTTTAAAAACTGAACGATTTTTGTTACAATGTTTGTCGAGAAGCGCTAAAAGTTTATCAAAAGATAAGTCCGTTACTTTACTTGGAAAACACAGATTAATTAGTAAGGTCAACGTTTCTGATTCTAGGAGATTCAATAAAAAAGCCCGTTTTTTCTCCACAGACGCTTTGTCATCATGGATCACGAAAAATTGCTCTATCCGAAGTCGAAACAACCCCCAGTCTCCGGAGAGATGGCAAAACGGTGGTATTCTACCCGATTCCATAACTCCCAACAAATAAATCGGCAAAGAAAAATCAACAAGAAAACAATAACAAATAATCCCTCTCAAAGAATCAAAAATACTTATCTCAGGAACTCTTCTGGTCTCCCTCTGGGTTTTATCCTTGTCTTCTGATTAATTGATTAATCCAATGATCCACAGATTCGTCCTTGAAACTATTAATCCAATGATCCGTTTTGACCTTGAAACTTCTGATTAATCCAATGATCCACAACCAGATCGCCTCCTTGCGGTATTTCACTTCTGTTCCTAAAACAAAAATCTTCTTATTCAGCCCGTAGCCACGGAACCAAATGCTCCTTAATCTCGAGCAGAATCTCTTCCGATTCCTTGCCAAAACTGCAAGTCACTCCAGCAGTGACTTAGTCCTCCGTGTCCAGCACCAATTGTTATTCGCACGCGTAACTTTCACACAATTATACTTATACGGCTGCGCCAATTGTTATGTCTGCCCTTTCCTCGGCAGATAGCAATTATTAAATAAGGTTCTTTGAATATAAAAGTGTTTATTTACTGGAATAACCTAGCTGGTTAGCTACGTCTGTTTACTATTCGGGGGTAGGTAAATCTCTGGAGCCTTGCCACGGGAGCTCGCAAAGTATATCTCTGAGACTGCTTCTTGTACGCCAATGCCATCTGGCGAGCTATGGTGCAAGCTACATGCTTACCGCCATCTATCGTATTCTTTCCATATGAAATACTTAATTACTCTACATCACAACGCCAATCCACAATGCCAGAAGCCATGCCATGCCGGCCGGAGACCAGGTTTTCAGCACCCTTTCGCTCATGAGAAATCTGTAGAGTGCCCACTCTTCCGTCTATCTCCAGATGTCGCCACTGTCCCGTCCGAAGTTAGCAATAACAAACTCATAGAGTAAGGTGTTTTTGTATCGTCAACATCCAAATCATCGGGGTAACAAGTTAAACTGTTACAGCTTCTTTCTCTTTCGCTTACGATCATTGCAAAGTCACATACATCCATGAGAATGGATTGTATCAAGTTCAGATCGGAATTAAAAGTTGGCTTGTACTGTACTTATTTGTACGTACTGGACGACACGAACGTGACCGCCTAAATATGCGAAAGTCAACAAAGTTTCGCTACCATAGCAATAGTTATATCCGCCTAGGTTTGAACAGTGAGAATACTGCATAATTTATTTTATTTATTTATTTTTATTTTTATTTTTGCAGAAACAAACAGTACATTATTACATAATGGGAAATATTTACAAAATTATAGAATTAATACAATAATTGGTACCAATGACATGTCGCTGTTATATATTTATATTTTTGTGTGATAAATAATACATTAAACCTAAATTAAGTTAGTAACTTATTGAAGGAGAGGGGTGTGGGAGAGTGTTTATGTGTGTAAATGAGGATGAGTTGGTATGCACCTTTATTCGAGGACCTTCACAGGCCTTTAGACCCAGAATCTGAGGACTCACACGAATCCGAGGACGTCCTCGGATTCGAAATGCGAAAAACTGAATATGTACCTATAATCTATGCGTTCTGATTGGTCAACTGTCGAAATTTTGGGCCAATCGGAGAGAGTCCTCATTTTCGTGGTAAAAAATATCGTGTTTAATTTCGCTAGTGTTTCATTAGTACGGTTGTGTGACCACCAGGGCGGCGCCGCTAATGCTGGAAATCACACACAGACCCTAAACCGAGGACTCCCTCAAAGTCCTCGGTTTCGTGTTAAAAGATGCCGATCACCGAAATGTGAAGACCAGGAGGCGCTGCAAGCTCGAGTGTCAAGAAATCTCACCTACGCCCTAAACCGAGGACCCGTCATTCGAAATTCCTACGTGCATGTGAATATAATAAGTATTGCACTATTAAGATTGTGCCGACAAGAAATTCACTTTTTGACAGTTGAAACAAAATTCAATATTGCGTTTAGTTCGTATTGTGAACTATGTTACTGTTTAATTCGCTGTACGGTATTGTAATATTTAATAATTGATAGTTATTAAATATTACAATTAAAAAATTAGGACACCTGCTCAAGTATTTGATTAATCCGCGTCATATATTCTTCTTTCACTCCTTCTTCGTTAATCCGCTCTATGACCCTATTACCTACACCCAGGGCTGGGCAAAATACATGCTTTGCTGTAATTGATATTACAAATTACAAAATACGTTTTCGCATGTATTTCAAATACGAAATACAAAATACTTTCGAGTCGTGTATTTGAAATACAAAGTACAGTATTTTAACCATTTTTTTTTATTTCAAATACAAAATACAAGTTACAAAATACAAAATAAATTTGGTTTTGGTAGAAGCTTTGGTGGCAATAAATTGACATAAGTGCCCTTATCTAAAGCCTACAATACACGACAACTTTTTTAAGCCCGATTCCCGTATAGAGACCTAAGACAAAATTTTTCGCTTTACGCGATCGCTATTTTCATATCTGCGATTTTAGTTGGCATCACAGCAACAATATGGTTCATGTGCTGTTTGCTGTGATGCCAGTTGAAATCTTAGATATGAAAATAGAGATGAAAATCGCGATCGCGAAAAGCGAAAAATTTTGTCTATGGTCTGGTCTCTATGCGGAAAACGGGCTGAAAAAAGGTGTCGTGTATTATAGGTATAAGAGTGCGTTTTCATAGAAGCAAAGCTGAGCAGAGTGAAACAGAGACTTGCAAAAATTGACCAATCATATTGCTCAGAAGATGCATCTCACCTCCGCTCCACTTGTAAAGGTATAGGACCCAGGTGTTAGATAATAATAATAATATGACATTTGTGCGCAGTTTTGTATTATTTCACTTCAAGTGCGCTCTACTGTGATTAACTTAAAAATATTTTTTTTATTTTTATTTTTAACTTTGTGAATAAAAATAAAAATATTCATCCTAGACTTGCAGAAAAGGTCAATAGATTTTTTTTCTTTATATGAGTTCCGCATAGGAGGCCACGAGGAAAATAATTTCCCTCAGGGCCTATGTCATCTTTGGGGATGCTGTGTGGAGGTTTTTTTTAAGGAAAGGAAGGAGAGGAGAGTTCTTGGAAGGAAAAGGGTTTAAGGGGTGGGTAGGAATCTGGGGTTCGGTGTGTCCTGATCATCCGCTTCTAAGACCTAGATAAACCTCACCCCATGAAGCCGGAAACCCCTGCAAAATCACCAAACGTAGCGAACCACTTGGGGTGACCTATGGCAGAGGTGTTGGTTATCCAATAAAGGTTCCTGTGTCGGTGGTACCCTAATTACGCCTCCCAAATTGTATGTATTAAATGTCGATGTCACATATTAAAAATCTAGATAGCATTTAGTTCGGGTTGAATCTTGCAATCATATTTTTTTTTATATGAGCTCCACACAGGAGACCCTGAGGAAAATAATTTCAATCAGGGCCTATGTCATCTTTGGGGATTTTGTGTGGAGGGTTTTTTAAGGAAAGGAAGGAGAGGAGAGTTCTGGGAAGGAAAAGGGTTAAATGGGTGGGTAGGAATCTGGGGTTCAGTGTGTCCTGGTCATCCGCCTCCAAGACCTAGACAAACCTCACCCCATGAACCCCTCACCCCATCACCAAACGTAGCGAACCACTTGGGGTGACCTATGGCAGAGGTATTGGTTATCCAATAAAGGTTCCCAAATTGAGTATCATATATAAAGATAGCAACCAATAATGCGCAATATGTGCGTTTAGAAAATGAAGATAATGTTGGTAATTCTTAGTCGAAGTACCCATGATACAATTAAAAGTGACCGAATTGGAAATGGGTTCCATAGCTCAGTTGATAGAGCACTTGCTATGTAAGCAAAGGGCCCTGGGTTTGAGCCCCAGTGGAACGAATATCTTTTTCTGATTTTTCTGTTTCCAGATTTTCAATTGAGTTTCGCTAATATTGTCTTCATTTAATTAAATATTAAAAATAATCTTTTTCATCCATTATCAATAAACTTACGTATTCGTGAATAAATACCGCGAACGATGAAAACGAAAAATAAATATTAATATATCTTGCTCTGGATTCTAGCGTTTTTAGATTCTAGTATTTTTTTCATTATCATTATTACGATCGCTAAATGTATTTTAAAATGTATTTTGAAATATAAATTACAAAATACCTCAGCATCAGGTAATTGAAATACCAATTACAAAATACATTTTTAGGAAGTAATTGAAATACAAATACAAAATACGTATGGTTTAATTATGGTTTTTAAGGTAGTCTGACACAAAAATTAAGATAATAAAGTCGTTTATAATTAAAATTATTGAACCGTTCGTTTTACGGATGAACGCAGGTCTTACAGCGACGGTGCGTTGGTTTTTCAAACTTTCAACCTACTATGGACTATTAGGCAATCTTAAAAGGACTATTAATTATTATTATAAATTTGTATAACAATATGGAAACTCGACAGCGGTGAGGGGCACCGCAGCAGGTTTCGTAAGTGATTTGGCGTCGAACAAATACAAATACAAATACAAAATACGTATGGTTTAATTATGGTTTTTAAGGTAGTCTGACACAAAAATTAAGATAATAAAGTCGTTTATAATTAAAATTATTGAACGTTTCGTTTTACGGATGAACGCAGGTCTTACAGCGACGGTGCGTTGGTTTTTCAAACTTTCAACCTACTATGGACTATTAGGCAATCTTAAAAGGACTATTAATTATTATTATAAATTTGTATAACAATATGGAAACTCGACAGCGGTGAGGGGCACCGCAGCAGGTTTCGTAAGTGATTTGGCGTCGAACGGCCGACGGATGGGTACACTCGGAACTCTCAAATTATATATTTTTTTATCGTTGTCGCTTATTTTTTTTTAAATATGGCAATCTAAGTTTTTAAAACTATAATGAAATAAAAATAATAATAAAGATAAACGAACAATTTTTTTTTTTTAAATCGTTCACAAAAATTTGCCAGGCTGCTGGTCGGCAGACCGCGAAATTCTTATATGGAATGATCTGGACTATAGTTATTCATTGGTTTTATTCGTGTAGTCGATGACGTAAAAATTTCTATTTTTACCCCACTTTGACGCCGGCTGCCTGCGAACTTGCCAAGCTGCCGGTTGGCAGACCTGCTTTTTTCTCATTTTCTAATCGACCTTTATCATATGAAACCATTCCCGTTCGTGTAGTCGATGACGTAATTTTTTCGAAAAAAATCGCTGACTATTTCCATGACTGCGCGGCTCCTGCCAAGAGGCGCACCGGCAGACCAGCTTTTTAAAGGTTTTCTAAATGCCCATAATCACTTAAAAGTAGTTTCATCCGTGTAGTCTGTAGTCGATGACGTAGGGTTTACCTATCTCGCCTCCTAGTCTATAAGTAAGAATACTATTTCGTTTGAGACCTGTCGTCGGAACAGTTCGGAAGTTTTCAGTACTTTCCCTATTACGAACGCCGATTACTAGCCGATCTGCTGTTGCACCGGGCGCGCGGGTGGAGGGGTGCACTGCCTGTCGGGTGTCAGCCGTAATGATCTCTTACCAAATTCATATATTTAGATAGGCAATTCAATTTTATTTTGAACCTTTTTTTAAGTTTTGTGCAAATTTATATTTTAAATAAAATATTTAGGAATACGATGAGGCGTATAATTTTGTTGCCTGTTCACCGCACGAGTGAACGTTAGGACGAGCCGCGCCTGTTTCCAAGATACGTGTAAGAAATTCGTTCCACACTATTTCGAGGATCCAAGACCTCCAAAAACTACAGACCACTAAAACGAGGACCTTCCGAGATCCGTGTATTTTACGTAAGTGTAATCCTGAATACGTGGACAGGCCTCGGATATGGGAAGTCCTCAGTTACCGGGTGTGTATTCCGGTTTTTTGAGGACCGTTTTCTAGGTGCTTACCGGGTGTATGATGAAACCGAATAGACAGCAACGATCAAGATTAACTTGAGTATACGTATAAGTGTAGAATACATGTCGACTTTATATAATATAACAGGACCTCGAATTCGGGTAGCCAGTTGAAGTCCTCGAAATCGGGATTGGACAAACAAGGATGAGTGTATGTGTGTGGATGTGTGTGTTATGTGTGCGAGTTCAGTGTGCTAAAAATGTTTTTCTTAAATAGAGGGAGGGAATCAAAAAATATATCGGTATTTGTGGTTTTTTGAATAGAGTTGAAACTTTGAAGGATGCGGGAAATGGGGGAGTTGGCTGCAGCGTTCATATTTTTACTGGTTGTGCAAAAAAGGTTGGTGTGGCGAGTTCTTTTAGATGGGATGTTAAAATTTTTTTGGGATAGAAGTTCTGGGCAGTCTATTTCGTTATGTATAATTTTATGGAGAAATGTCATGTCAGCTACCGTTAGCCTGGATTTCAGGGATTGGAGAGTGCAGATGTAATTATTGTTGTATTTATAACCGAGATACTTAATAAATTTATTAATACGATAATACTACGAATATCACTTATATCTGAATTGGCCTTTAGTTGAGAGGATGATTGCAAAGGGCCTTATTTAGGCCCAGATAACTTAGACAGTTGCCTAAGGCGGCAAATTCTGGGGGGGGGGGGTTTATCTGAAGTTCTAATGACTAATTGAAATCCAACAGCAAAATAATTCAGTTAGTTATAAGGACTGAAAATTTCACTTTAATTTTGGCCATATTTACGTTACTTTTAATTGAATTTTTGGTGGAATGTTATTGTTTTACAGAGCTTTAAATCTAATGCTGCATGTACATTTGCGAACATAAGGCGAGCCGAGCTATGAATTGTTGGAAAGGAACGAATCAACCACAAGCTGCAATAAGCGTTGTTTACGATTGCTTCGTTCCTTTCCTATAACTCCTGGTTTGGTTTGGCTCGCAGCCTTAGAATTCGTAATAGTTTTAAAAGAATTTTATTGCTAGTGCGGAGGGCAATTAACATCGCAGAATTGTAGTACAGAATATATTTATCATTGTAAGTAGTAGATACATTATCTACTAGAGATATGAATCTACACGTAGTTAAAAAAAATGGTACAGTTTACTGACCAATTTAATATATATTTTTGAGTGGACAGAAAATGTTGACCCCAATCCGATTGAAATTAAGAGTCAGATAATGCATAAGTGTTACGTTTGTTGACACAGAAATTAAGTAATTATAAGTGAAATAATAACTGAATGTGAATAATACAAGTGGTTTATTGGTTTTGATATCTCAAGATGTTTATAAATATAATATATTCCCAACTTATTCAATAACCACTTTATAAGAGTTCAATATTCACAGCGGACATCGACTTGCTTCCATTTCAACATAATCACCTTAGCCGTGATCAAGGGGTAAGGCTCTTAACTCGTAATCCGAAGGTCGCGAATTTCGGCATGCCCAATTAATTTTATTTGATTTATTTGTGTTATTTCACAATTAATTCATTTAAAATGTTTTTTTTTTTTTTAAAGAAAGACAAACATTCCCAGAAAGACAAACCTTCCATATTTACGAATAACTCAGCAATGTTTAAAAAACTTCTACTACCACCACAGAAAGTCAAAAATGTTGCTTGTGTTGTGATGGAGGACTTAGCCAGCCGAGGAATCGAACACGGGACGCCCGGGTGGGACCCAAATGCGATGCCCACTCAACCACTGGCCGGTCAATCATATGTATGTAGTATATTTGCGGAACGTTCCAGAGTGGAAGATACTCTCAATGTCGCCCTGGTGTAAGACCACCATTCAGAATTGAAACGTTGCTTGAAATGGCTATAGGCATGTTTGGTGACCAGATTTGAATAGCCAGGTACTTCCCCATCTTTCTCTTCCCCATCATTCTCTTCCTCATATCCTTCCCCTCCCTACTACTTCAGCCTTACAACATACCCCAATTGGGGATCCATAGTCTCACTGGCTCCAGAAGGGAGCAACTGGAACTCTTGTAATGTATTGATATAAAATAAAAATGAAAATATATTCAGTTATTACGTTCAGCGGAAAACTCTGTACTGCATTATAAATCTCAGGGTTCACAGCTGTAAAATCAGTTGTTCTGCATATTTGAGGATATTTGAAAGTTAACTTACTGTAGAAGTTGTAGAATTGTTGTATATCAACTGTGAGAAGGTCTCCAGGCCCCTGAGGATACCCCACAGGGAGTCGCTGACCAGTTGGCTAGTTCCAGAGGGGTCGTTTGGGGACCCCACATCCAAGCTGTCTGTGGAACATTGAAAACATTACTTTCAAGTTAATTTACTGAGCGTAGTGAAGTCCTCTTTTACCTTTTTTTGGCATTTCATCTGCCTGTAAATCAGCTACATCCACTATACTTAAAGTGACCATTTATCATTTCCCCCAAAACTGGACACCGAAAAAAAAGGTAGGTATATAATAATAATAATAAATTTGGACCACTTATGTACCGCTGTTTTCGCAAAAAATTGCCTCAAGAGCGCTATACAAATTAGCATGGATTTTACGAGTGAATTTACTTTACTATGTAGGAGGCTAGATCACAACTTGTCTTGCAGTTACCAAGCGCATGGATTATTGGAATTCTAGCCCCTCAATAAAATAAATAAAATATCTTATGTATCCACACATTTTAAGATTATCGGTATGTTTGTGTAGGCGCATAAAACGCACAAGCTCTCAAATATTTTTTCATAGTATCTACATAATATATTATTTTAAATCTACTGCGGGTTTCTTTCTTTTCGAAAAATTGACATTTTGGTGTCTAGAAGCTTTGTTCGGGGACACCGGGACACGCTGTCTGAAAACGGGACTGTCCCGGTGAAAATGGGACGTCTTTCACATTAGATATACTATTCAAGAAAGCCTTACTTTGAAAAGATGGATAACTTTGACAATGGTTCAGTAAAGATTATGTTTTCAAATGTGAAATGGACGTGTTTATTTGGACTTTCTTATTAGCATTCTTAAAATTACCTGCTTGAAGAAAGTTTGAAAAAAGTAATGTCATCGAGATAGTGGCGTTTCTTTGAAAAAATTGTATAATTTCTTATTTGAAATAAAAAAAAATAGTTCTGTAATATGTGTAACAATGCTTGTGTGGCGATGCATTATCATTCGCCATCTGAAAGAAAGTACCGAAACATTCAAATTCCCTGTAAATTAGTCTTTAGAACATCAAGCCAAAAACAAATGGTCCCGTACTTCTGTCACGCTCGGTTTTCCGATATGATTGTAAATTTCACTGCGCAGTAATAAAACTATCAACATGTAACGATCTCCGCACAAGTGCTCCTGCACGGCATCTCTACACATCCAGGGCAGCTTCTTCGAGGATTCCATCACGTCTCAGCTATAAGGCCCATCGTGTCTTCAGCTTCTGAGAACAGCTACATCCCGCGACTTATAAGGTTCGACACCACCTTCAGCCAAGGGATCAGCTCACCTTTTCATGACACCCCGAAGTCCACCGTGCTTCGCTGCCATGGAAAAACGCTCCGCCTCGCCAGGACTACCTGCTGGTGGCTCAGCTCACCGAGCCACTCACCGTTCATCTCCGCGACTCAAAGCGTCGAGCAACGGCCTGGAAGATAGGTCATCTCCACCGCCATGGTGTCGAGCAACGCGCTGGTGACATGCAGACCCGTGGTCTGCTCCACCACAGCATCATCGGCCTTCACCACACCATCACCTCCGTGCGCCTGCAGCATCTCCTCCACGGCATTCCGCATACATCTTGTTACCTTTTCACCGACCTCGCTACGTAGCCCAATAAACGACTGACTCACATCTTTAACTGACGCCTTTTATTCACGTCCCGTCTCTGCCGATTTGGCCCGCTCCCTCACTTGTATTTTATAATTAAATAAGTTTTAAGTACCTTCTTGCAAACTGTATAATTATTGAGAATTTTTATTTATTAAACAAGAGAATATGTCGATCTTACAGTTGATTAGTTAGACGTCTGCAAATACTAAGTTTTGAAATAATGAGGAAAGCAATATTCAAATGCTCACCATACACCAAATATTATTTACACGTGTCTGTGTTTAACATATTAAATATGCTATAAAGTAGCACTGGGAGGCGTAACGGTCCGATACATTAGTTTGACATCTTGAAATATCCTACCAGTAACCCAGAAATTTTTTACATTTTGTTTAATCCACATTTATAAGTTTTTGAGAATTATAATTGATTTGGTCGTATTAATGAGTAACCTGAGTATTGTACAGTACACTTTTACATTCTACTGCATACTCAATTTAAATTTTGATTTTGGGGGGGGGGGGGGGTGTTCACTTATACAAGCTTAAAGAATAGTTACACACAGATCAAGCAGATGATTTTTCTCTGGTGTGCACCACGAATTTAAAGCTTTTCTCGAAACTTGTTTTAATTTAAGAGTGAATCTGTATATGGGAAATTGATTTAATCTACACCCAGAATATAAGTAACTGCAACTACTCATGTTCTTGAAAGGAGCATTTAAAAGTCCACAAGCCGTCTCATAGTTGAGAAAAACCTTTTGTGTGTTCCGATTACAATTATTCATGTGCTAGATAGAAGACTTTGAAAACCCACCAGTTTACTCAAGTGGAGAAAAACCATTTTCATGTTCGCTGCTGCAACTATTCATGTTCTCAAAAGGAACATTTAAAAGTCCACAAGCCGTCTCACAGTGGAGAAAAAACTTTATCTTGTTCCGACTGCGACTATTCGTGTTCTCGAAAGTGACAATTTAAAATCCACATGCTAACTCACTGTGGAGAAAAACCTTTTTCATGTTCCGAAATTTTACAAATAATGAAAAAAAAATTTCAAAAAACAAAAAATTTGGAAAAATGTATGAGCACATGCGATACTAATGTGCTAACGGAATGAGTGCTAACCAGAGACTGATGAACTGGGCGGAAGTCCCCGCTCACAAATGAGTGACGTGAAGATGGGACTTCTCCTTGCTTTATGCGAAATTTCACTCGTTATTCGAAAAGTCGCTCATTGGGAGCTTTTTTTCAAAATCTGTTTTGCTCGTTATGCGAATTACTCGTTATGGGAGGTGCTCGTCATGACAGGCTCCAGTATATTTTTTTGTGGATAATTATTTAATTTTTATTGTGTATGTTCGATTTTTTTTTACGTAATTTTTATTTTTAAGCAGGCCCTTGCGCGGCCCAGTACCATTTGGTCCACGGCCCGGGGTTTGGAGACCACTGATCTGGACGATTGATGTACCCATAAGAAACATATTTTTTGTACACTAGGTCTACTGTTAACAGAACTATTCGTTTTGTAATTATTTTTTTTATTAATTCCATGCAGGAGGCCTTGAGGAAAATAATTTCCCTCGGGTTTTCTGTCATCTTTGGGCATGCTGTGTGGAGTGTTTTTTTGAGGAGATGGAGGAGTGGATACTTCTATGAGTGAACATGGGTCGTGAGTGTCAACCGTGTACAAATTTTGAACGAGCGTTCTGTGTGATGTTTACTTTCCATCAGCACTGCACAGATGAAACATCAGGCCGTGTCCAGTGGCGACATGTGGTGGAAAAATATAATTTTTTACTACAAATACAAAGTCCTGACACATCCTGATAATGTATATATGTACTTACATTGCTCGTTCATCCCCAAAGAAGGCCACTGCTCACAGGGGCTGGTAAGGTTGATGTGTAGCACATCAAGGGAGTCTAGGCGAGCCCCTCCTAGCCGAGCGCCCGGGGATGAGCGTGGGCGCCGCGATTTGCCGAACTTGCCGGACTTGCCGAATTTGCCGGATTTACGAGTCTTGCGCGGCCACTGCCACTGTCGTGCGATCACATCATTGTAGCGGATCACAGCTGCGTTTAGTGCGGGGCACGTGTTGTCGCCAACCACCTGGGAACATTTTATTTATTTATCAATGTGTAACTGCGTGTACCTGAAGGATTTTAACCAGCGATTCCTGAGAATATTTAGAGAAAAAATGTTGATGTCATCCGCAACTGATTAATCAGAAGAACAGCGCATTTATAGCCTAGCGTGTCACTCGATAAGAGTCGCATCTCGTTCTAGCATTAGGTAACCCACGAAACAGCCCGCGTCACTCAAAACCCGTCGCGACACATGATGTTGTGATGTGTGAAGGATTTTTTTTTTTGTTTTTAACAGAAAAAAATATTATCGGACAGCAAAATCAAATCCACATTTTTTACTCCAAATATGCTCTGGTTAAAATCCTTGCGGTACATGCTGTTACATCCTAGATAAAATATCAATTTTGGAGGCGGCTATGGGTACCGCCGCCCAGCTAAATGTCACTATAAAACATGTTAACGAGTTTTCGAAAATATGGTAAATTTGCTACAATTTGAACTCAAGAATACATAGGAATAACGCTTTCCAAGATACATTTTTTTTTAAATGGGGCTATCTGAAGGAAAAAGTTTTTAAACATCGACCTCACACCTTGGAAGAACTCAAGGACAGAATTCTTGAGGAAATTGCCGCTATGCCCATCGAGATGTGCCAAAATATAGCCAAAAACTTCAGAAATCGCCTTCATCAATGTATAGCTGCTGAGGGCCATCATTTTTCCGATGTCATCTTCAGGACTTGATGCATAAAAAGGCATAATGTACCGAATAATATAAAATAAACCCCATTTCTGTAAGTTGCGCCGTTTTTTTTAATAGCCCTTCAAAACTGCACTGTCTGTTTTGCCGCATCTCGTAGTTCAGAGACTTTGATCATATTTATCATTTAAAAAAATCGATATTTTTTAAAAGTTGTATCACGAAAATTGTTATAATAACATAGCTCGTCGTGTGATCAAATTATAGCAAATTTTCTCTACTTTATAAAAGGACTGAACTTTTTTTCGACAGTCAATAAAAAAAATAAATTAAAGATTTCTAAAAGCATCTGAAAACTAAAAAATCTTTTTGGTCAATCTAATTCTAATCACTTCAAAAGCTGGTTAAAACATTCGCCAGTGAAGTTTATTAGATTACCTACTAGCATTTTTACAATTAAAACACACAATCCGTTTCGAATAAAAGTCTTTGGGTGAAATGCAGATCCCGCCAATGTGGGGGATTTTAATAAAAATGCACTTTCTAGATGAGAAAAGTGCGGAAAAGTTGAATTAAAAAGAAATTTAGGCGCGCTTGGCAAAATTGAGGGAGATACAGCCGTTTAAAGAATGAATAAAATGACACTTCGTGAACTTATACTACGTCATTTTGTTACTATTATGTTGGTATCTCAGACTTGCTTTAAACGAAGGTTGATACGATTGTAGCTAACTTCGTGTGATATACACGTAATTATGAAAAACAGAATTAATAATGGTCACAAACCATGTTACACAAACCTGGCGTAGCCGCTAAACTACTTGAAAACTGGGATGTTTTTCTTGCATTGACGCGAGTAGGCGTTATAAAGGGGCACAAACCATGTTACACATACCTAGCGTAGCCGCTAAACTATTTGAAAACTGGGATGTTTTTCTTGCGTTGACGCGAGTAGGCGTTATAAAGGGGCACAAACCATGTTACATAAACCATGTTACACATACCTAGCGTAGCCGCTAAACTATTTGAAAACTGGGATGTTTTTCTTGCGTTGACGCGAGTAGGCGTTATAAAGGGGCACAAACCATGTTACACAAACCATGTTTAGCGTAGTCTTAGGTTACTTTAATTTGGAAGGTGATAAACAGTTTTAAAAATCGTTGAAAAAAAGTCCGCTAGAAAAATTTCATAATTACGCATCTATCACATGAAGTCGGCTACAATCGTATCAACCTTCGTTAATAGCAAGTCTGAGATACCAACATAATAATAACAAAATGGCGCAGTATAAGTTCACGAAGTGTCATTTTATTCATTCTTTAAACGGCTGTATCTCCCTCAATTTTGCCAAGCGCGCTTTAATTTCTTTTTTATTCAACTTTTCCACACTTTTCTCATCTAGAAAGTGCATTTTTATTAAAATCCCCCACATTCGCGGGATCTGCATTCCTCCCAAGTCTTTAATCAAGCAATCAACACAAATATTTACGTAAAACACCATATGTTATCCGTAGGCATGCCCAACTCTCCTCACTACCAGAGATTTAACTTGACTAATCTCGTCGTACTCATCGATGAGTCTGGGCACGCGACAGCGATACGGAACTAACGAATCCTACTTTAAATCCGTCTGCTTGTAAAAGTCCCAGGTTACCGGTCGGCAGATTTGTTTTATTTTTCATCTACTAATTCTAATCGACCCCTATCCTTTACTCCAAGCCCTTGTCGTAAGAAACCATTCCCGTTCATGTATCTTGTGTCGTAATTTTATTTTTTATGGCTTACCAAATACGAATTATCACTACAAATTAGTTTAATCTGTGTACCCGATGACGTAGGTTTAGTTATAGGGGATCCCCACTATAAATATTATAAACAATCTACTACGGCCCGGTGGTAATTCCCCTCATTCTGCCTTATCACAACAAACCGTGATATCCAAATGTCTTACGATATACCTATTTTTAGTGTTCACAAATACTTTTAGTTCTTCTGAAAGTATCATTGATAAATTATAATATAATACTTATTATTTTATTTATAAAATAATAACTGCGTTTTAAAAATTCTCGTGGTGCGAAGCGTCGGTTTCCATCCAGGCTTTGCTAAGTCCACCATCATCGCACAAGTAAGTTTTCCTTTAATAATGAAAGTGGAAGGAATTCAAATATTGTCGGGTTAGGTTATAAGTAAAACGGGTGTTTACTTCTGAAACAGCTTAAAAACTAAACCCATGTTCCTAAGTCCTTCTTTGTTATTTTTTCCTTTGTCTTCCTCCTTTCCTTGAAAGTCCCAACTTAGTTACTACAAAAGAAGAGGAAGGTGTTTCCTACCAACTATGGAACACATCTGCAATATTGCAAAAAATCTAAATTTACCTAAGTCCATCAAGGAGTTGAAAATTCGTAGTGATATCATTCACATATCGCTCTCGAAATCTCGCTAATTAACCATAAAATACTACCTAATCAATATATCAAAAAGTGTCGGTAATTGTGACTATAGTTGTCCCGTTATCTTGGAGTGCAGCCAGCATCAAGATCGGTTCAGAACAGCAGATGAACCAAAACCAATCAAAGGAAGGGGCTTTTTCCTTCCAATTGCCAAATCCTGTGATTGAGGTAAATAAGACAAAATACACGCTCATAAGCTAAAATAACGCATTGGATGAAAATCTTTATATTGCTGGAACAAAACTAGAGAAGGTACAGAGTATTGTATACTTGGGCTGCAATGTAAATGATAGATGGGATCCTTCAGTTGAAATCAAATGCCGCATTGAGCAAGCTCGTGCAACCTTTATCCGCATGAGAAAAATGTTCTGCAGTCATGATCTCAACCTTGGATTACGAATGCGAATGGTCAGATGTTACGTGTTTTCGATATTATTTTACGGAATGGAAGCATGGACGCTTACTGAAGAACTAATTAGGCGACTTGAGATGTGGATCTACAGAAGAATATTTAAAATAAGCTTCTTCAGGAAATGCAAAAAAGAAAGTTAGGGAACGTAAAATTTAAGAGGGTTGGGTGGGAATTTAGGGGTCAGCGTGTCCAGGAGTGACGGACGTATGAATCCATCCCTCCCGCTGCGGTGCAAGATCGAGAGAAGCCAGTTAGACGGTCTAAGGGTCTCCCCAATCTGGCCCTACAAGCAGCTGGAGGGCAGGCGCATCGGCCTGAACACGCTTCACCTGATGAACCCGGGCACGCCTGCTAAGTCACCAAACGTAGCGAACCACTTGGGATTTGGGATGACCTTTGGGAAAGGTGTATGTTATCCTATGAATGGTTCCCGTGGCGGCGGTAAATTTAAAAAAAGTTTTTTTTTTTCAAAAAAATCATTATACTCGCGCCATGTACAAAAATTGATTTCGAAAGATCGTTCTTTTATCTATTAAACTTATGTTTTAAATTTTGAGAAAAAATGTTTATTTTTAGTATAATAAGGGTATACCATAGGTCGTTGACAAATTTGTTAAATTTTCAAAAAAGATTTTGTATTATACAACATCCATTTCAAATCATATAATCAAGCAGTAAAATAAATCAATACATTATTGGTAAAACTATGTTTCAGAATTTTAATTTTAGTTTAAATAAAATCATTTAAAAATATATACATACATGTGTTTCTTTGCGAAAATTGGTCAATTTGTGTATTTATTTGCGAACTTACACACTAATATATTTCAGATTTTTTTACATTCTTATTTTGCTTATACATTATTGAAAAATGATAAATAGTTATGATGAAAAAATAATTAAAAAAAGTACATAATTTTAATAGTTTTATCGTCACGCCTTTTAGCATTTTTGGATGTAGGTATAAATTAAAGCAAATTTGGAATGAAATAAAATCGATATTGAGTTATAATTGTTAAAAGCTGGTTCGGAGAATAATTAATCTTTCTCATTGGAACCGCCCTATACGATTGTAAAAACATCTTTCGACGAAATGTGGATTTTCGGCCGCTGGTTGGTTAAACGCCCTTAATATTTCTACCCAAAAACGTCTTTTTTATGATGTTTAATTTTTTTAAATTTAATTTTTAATTATATTTATACAGTAGGTAAAGATAGTATTATTATTTTAATAATTATTAGTGACCGACCGAAGGTTTCGGCAAGAAAATCTAGGTTCGGCATCAGTTTCGGTTTCGGCAGAAAATCTGCCGAACCTTCGGTTGAAACGAAACTCTGCAAAAGATCTCAATAAATGTTAAAATTAGTCTTAAGAATATGTGATTGTTGTGATTGCAAACGCAATTAAAGTGTAAATATTTAATTAATGAGGTCCTTCCTTTATACTGTAAGGGAACGTACCCATACTACGTGACACGTTTAGGGGGGGGGGTCTTCAAAAT
Organism: Limnephilus marmoratus; assembly: GCA_917880885.1. Taxonomy (NCBI): domain Eukaryota; kingdom Metazoa; phylum Arthropoda; class Insecta; order Trichoptera; family Limnephilidae; genus Limnephilus; species Limnephilus marmoratus. Next base: position 12,853,616 of record OU862924.1, read on the forward strand.
GTCACGCTCCATACAAATGAGCGGCGGGTTGCTTAGGTTTTTGGTCACCGGGGGGCGTATTTACAATCCCTACCGCGTTTCAGTCGCTTTAAATTTTCAATATCAAAATTTAAATATTTAGAAATAATATTATTTATTTCTTATACACATTGAAAAGATTATTTTATTTAGATTTTAGAACAATTTTTGTTTTTGCAAAGTGTTAAAAAATTGTCAATATAGAGGTGTATTTACAATATATGGGAATAATATTAAAATTTAAATATTTAGAAATAAAATCATTAATTTCTAATATACACATCAGAAAGATTATTTTATCTAGATTTTAGAACAATTTTTGTTTTTGCAATGTGATAAAAAATAACCAATATAGAGGTATATTTAAAATTTAAATTGTCGTTACCGCGACTGAATCGGTATAGGTTTTGTAAATACGCCACCACCGGGGGGGGGGGGGGGGTTAAAAATTGCAAAAAGTTGGTCACGTAGTATGGGTACGTTCCCTAAGTGTTGATTATTGAAAAAAAATTGTTCCAAGAAGTAGATAACATGTTTGTTAATTTTTATAATTTTTGTTTGTTTTATATGGCAGTAATATTTTGAATAGAAATAAATTTATTATATAATAAAATATATTAAAAATTTTGGAATAATAAAAAATTCTATATTCGTATAAATAGTAAGTTAAATGTGATATAAATTTTTAAAATTTCTAAAAAAAAATCACACACTTCAATTATTGTTTTCATTTTTTATTATTTCATTTAACACCTGTTAACTGTCTGTATAAGTGTAAAAATAAGCCAAATTTCAGTAAACAATAGATATAAAAAGTTTCGGTTTCGGTAGAAAGTCCTGTTTCGGTCGGACACTAATAATTATAATCTTTTCACCAAAAATGGTAAAGTTGCCTCTAAAATGAAACAAAATTGAATTCTTTAATAAACTTATAATTTAATAACAAATAATATACACCACAAATGAATAAAATAGCACATATCTGTAGTAGAAATTTACTGCGCTTTTTGATTAAAAAAAATATTATTCTATTTGGTTGGGTATTTTGACCCAAATTAAAATTTTCTATGAAAAGGGCCGCACAACCGTTGCCTTTAACAACGTGATTTGTTTTATTTTGCTCTTTTTTATTCCGTTGAAAAATGTCTGGCCATAACTCGTAATTAGGTTAGAATGCAGATTGAGCAGATCTTTATTGATTGACCTTAGTGGCCAGGTCAATTAATGAAATACGATTTCGATTCGAAGAGTCAAAGATTTAGACTTCGTGCGGCTGAACCATAATTAATAAAAAATGCCAGGTCAATAATCTGAACATATATGCATATAATAATAGGTGTTTGCATTTATTTTTTCGCTTCAACACCGTTATAAAAGGCATTAAAAAACTTCAGCATTTTAATGGCATTTTCAAAGCCGTAGCAATTTTTGTGTTCTTTTAGTTCCGTGAAATCAAAGCATTTTATTTTATTGCTGTGAATAACCGTACAATATTACACATTTTTAACTATACTTTTTTTTATACTGAGTTCTTATTCAATCCAGTTATAAAAATAAACATATATTTATTTTAACTTTATGAGTAAAACCTCAAATTGTCCCAGAGGTGTCAATATGTTTTTCTGATTTTTCTGTCTCCAGATTTTCGATTGAGTTTCGCTTATATTGTCTTCATTTATTTAAAAATATAAAAATAAATGTTTACAAATAGGTACAAAAAAATTACAAAAGCATTCGGTCAAATACAAAACAATATCTACAAATAACTAAGAAATTTTAAAAACTCACTCAAATGATAGAAAGGGAAGCAAGAGACCCAAGAGTCCCAAAAAGAGACGAACAAAGTATAATCACTTTAATTTTGAACCAAGGTCATTTGAGAATATTAGAAAAAAGCAAGGGCCAAGATTTGATCCCTGGGATACACCAGAATCCATTTAAATTGAATATTGTTATTTTTGCATACGGATTTAAATATTAGTATGGAAGAGCGAGGTAAACACTTATCAACCTTTCTTTTTTCCATCTCCTACCCTTCGCCACTCCCTTCAATCTAAGAACATATCTTAATTGGGGGTACCACAGACCCACTGGATTTCGTTGGATAATTGGGAGTCTCGTGCGGTATTCAAATTAAAAAGGTTGTTTTTTTTTCTGTCAGACGGTATATTTGCGATATATTTATTTTATTACACGGTACCTGATTTATTATTTTGACCGTTAAAAAAAATTACGGGAAATAATAAAATATGTGATACAACATTGCAATATGTTCATCGCTGAAATTATTAGGAAGTAATAAAATTCGTGTTCTTATGACTAAGTAATAAACATGATTTATGTTTAAGAAATCCAAAACATGTGTTTCAAAGTAGGTAGGCTACTCAAGGTAGAGGAAAAACATTGGAGATAAGAAGAAATACGATAACAATGCAACATGTTGTATGTTGACCCCCTTGCTTGGGATAGAGGCGTCTACTAATATCTACAGGAATTCCGAAAACCGAAAAAATCGAACTAATATCTATGAGAACCAAAGTGTTGACGAATATCTACAGCACTGGCAGAGGTTGAATTTGCAATTATGTATAGCGTATTGGAATAACGTAATATTGCGTATGCAGTTTAAAAAACTTAATTTATGGGTGATTCCATTATCGCGGGTGCAACATTTAGACGCATATAAAGCTTCTTAATAAATAAACGAAACACATTTTTAATGAAATTATTATTGGAAGAGCTACATTTTAACTTGTTTACTTTTTATTAGTTTATAAGAATTTTATTGAAATATTTAAATAGTCAGGAGGGAGGTTCAAAGTGCGATCGCGGGTGCAACCAATTTGGCCCACCCTTTCCAGATTATAAGACAAAAACACAAAAGTCTGTTAATTGTGATACATTTATTATGTTATGCCTTGATATTTCGTAAGGCGTTAAACTAATCAACTAAAAAAATAAACAAATATATAGAAAACAAAAACAAGCAATGAATTATTAGCTTTTCAAACAATTGCGGGTGCAACATCAAATTATCGCGGGTGCAACTCGTCTAGTTTAAGTTTATATAAACATCAATAAACACTGATAGAGGAATGAAATAAGAAATCCAACAATGCGTATTACTAATCAGTAAACTTCTTTGTCATTTATGTTAATTATTTATTTTCGGTGACGTCAAAATTCGCCGAAAATTCTATGAACATATTACATCCATCAATCCCTTTCAAAAACAAAAATTTGTTTTTTTTCTTATTTTGTAGAATTTCTTTTTATATTTTGTAATTTGTACGAGGTTGCAGATTGTTATCATCCCAATCACTTTCTGTTTCAGTGGTGGTTTTCGGAGATTTCAGAACCAATATGCAATGGAGACGAGACAGTGAGGTTCGTGCCACGGAAATGCTATCGCCGTTTTCAGATTAAAAGAAATGTTTTGATTAAATGCCTGATTTATTTTTCAGTCCTTCCTATTTATCATCCAACGTGGACATCTTTTTTTAACTGCTTTTTTAATATAAAGAAGATGTTTTTAAGAGAGACTGCCTGCCAAATCATAGAATTTCTATAAAAAAAGCTAAATATAATATAAACAAACCTATTAAATATAAATCACTAGTAATACACACCATATATTATTATTGAAGACATAAAAAAACAGTAAATATATGATAAATCACACAATAAGGGTAGTTGTCAAAGAGTTGCACCCGCGATTCTAAAACACAATCGCGGGTGCAACCAATTTGAGTCAACGTTTATTTCAATTCAGCTAACATTATACTCTTAAAAACGTTTATTCAAGTTTCCCTGTGATTTCTTCTTACTTTTACAAAGTTTCAAAACGTTAGCACTTTATTTCTGTGAAAAACACAAACTTTTATATCTTTTGTAACGCGGGTGCAACAAGCTAACAGTGACTTCTTGTAGTCCATAATGCTTAAAAAATAACAACAAGTACTTACATCTTTCGGCACATAAGGATAAACTAATATTGTCACTACACGTTTAGCAGTAAAATATAACTTCAAACTATCGGTAACAGCTGTTTCGCGCCAGTGTTGCACGGTGTGATTTTGCAGTTTATATACTGATTCTTCGAATGATAATGTTTCCAAGCGCGCCAAAAATTTCAATATGAAGTAAAATTTAAAAAAAAAAATTAATTATTTTATATTGACCTTCTTCTTTGCACTGATATCATAAAAAGTAACAAATACTGCGATTTAAAAATTACTGTCGAGAATCGTCTATAGCGGAATCGCCCTTATGTAAGTATGTATGTAAAAATCCCTAATATCGGACTATTGGACACATTTAGCTGATTAGTCCAACCTACGCTCTGTAGATATTTGTTCAACCTACGCTCTGTAGATATTAGTCAACACTGGGACCGTCATAGATATTCGTCCGACCTTAGCTCTGTAGATATTAGTCAACACTCTGAAGTTCGTAGATATTAGTTCAACATATGAGCTGTAGATATTCGTCCGACATACAGGCTGTAGATATTAGTATCTAGAGTCCTTCGGATGACCCGAAAATATTAGGGTTGCCAAAATGTTGATATAGTGAAACAAGCCGAGCCCACATATTAGCATCTCCCACACGCACACTTCGGAGCGACCCAGTCCCGCACCACTTCAGGGCGCCGCACAGTGGTTCCAAATGCTCATTATCGTATTTTTTAAGTCGATTTTACATTTGAAATTGTTAATAATGCACATAAAATTGTAATTTTATAGTAAATTCCAATTCCAATAAAAAAAGAGACTGCTATTATTTAATATGTTAATTTTTGTGCATAAAGTTATTAAAAACTAAATGCCAAAATACTTTAATAGTGAAATTGTTTTTAATAGAGATGTACACAATTACGAAACAATAAACATACGAGTAAATAGAGTTAGATTGCTACTTATGAAAAAACCAAAATCACAGAATTGCCTAATGTATACATATAGAGCATAGGTTCCCAACCTTTTTTTGCCCACCGCTCACTTTGAGAATATTTTTTTTTCTAGCGCCCCCCAACTCGTAAATCTGAAAGAGCAACGGGGGCGGGGGGGGGGGGGGATAGGATGGGGCAAGATGCGTTGTTTTTTTTTATTTTTTATTGTATATTTTATTTGGTGACCGGCCAACTCAGAATGAAACCAACTCAGAAGCACCTCATAAAGGTCATTAAAGAGTGATGATAAAAAAAATATTGATTAAGTTAGGTTAGGATTACCGGCAATTTTAAATGTATTTTTTCATAGCTTTTAATGACCTTTCTGAGGTGTTTCTGAGATTGTTTAATTCTGAGTTGGCATGGAACCGTTCTGAATTATTTTTATTTTTTTTACTTGGGTTTTATTGCTCAGAAAGATTACACTTGTGCAGTAATTCACGTGACACGCTACAGTGGTATTGTAGACCAATTTCCGTGTTTTGACGTCTAACTTTCCCTTTATCCTACTTTTCTTTTTCATTTTAATCTTTTCTGCAATTTTTTAATTTAACATTTCAAAATCTGTGTTTAGTTTTAATTTGTTATAGATTATGATTCCTGAGTATTTAATTTCTTCTACTTCTTCAATATTTTGATTTTTTTATATTAAGGGTAGTAATTTCGTTGAGTTTCTTCTCTAATACCACGAATTTACTTTTAGTTACATTTATTTTCAGTTTATTTGAAGAAAAAAAAACTTTAATATATAATATTGAAGTGTTCTTTAAAAAAAAGGTTTTTTGATAATGCATCTTCGATATTATTTGGTATAATATATAAAAGTGTGTCATCAGCAAAAGTTTGTACTTTAGTTTGTACTTTTGTTAGTACTTTATGCACTTCACTATATCATTAATATATATACTTAATAAATAGGAGCGGTCCCAATACAGATCCTTGAGGAACTCCGAGGTTTACTTGTTGTTCTTCAGATATAGCATCTCCAATTTTGTTTCTTTGTTTTCTATTTTTAATTTTATTATTAGTATTTCTCTGTCTATCGTTTCAAAAATACGTCTAAAATCCAAGTACACTACTATTGTATGTTTCTTCTGATCCATACTGGTTTTCCATTATGAATATTTGTTTCTAAACCCTGCTGTTTTACAAGAATGTTATTTTTTTTCAATACATTTTCTCATCTCTTCTTTAACTATGGATTCTAGTATTTGTTCATATGTAGGTTATCCGTTTATTTTTCTGAGGTCTTCGAAATTTTTAGCATTTATTATTTTGGGCAATGGTGTTATTATGGAAGTTTTCCACGACTGCGGAAAAATTCCCTTTAACACAGATTAATTTATTAGTGCAACTACGTAAATTTAATTACGCCTATAGTAATTCCAGACGTCGATGATTTTTGCGTCATTGTATTAAAAATTTTCATTAAATACTCACTGTTACATGAAAATATTATTATTATCTCTTCTTTCCGATGATTGAGAAGAAGTATCTGTGAATAATGAAATACTCTTATTTATGTTTTCGACACTTAGTATTAAATTTGGCTATTTTAGTTTTATCATCTTCAACTCCATCGGGAACCGAACTTCCTTAATGTTTTCCCTCTGTTTGCCACTTATAATTTCTTTAAGTGTAGTCCACATTTTTCTTGAATCTCTTTGAGAGGTAATAATTTTTAGCCTCGAATACGAATTTTTGGTATGTTTTATTTCTGTACCTATACATGTTTCTAATTTTCTTACAGGTTTCCCACCTTTCTTCTGGAAATTGTATTTACAGGCTTTATAAGCTGTATATCTTTGTTTTTTTAAAAGATTTAGGGATTTCGTAGGTATACTATTTATTTGTATCTTTTAATATACTACTAACTGGTTCCCGGCATGCATTGATATACCATGTTTAAAGAAATAAATTGTTTCCCTGTTCACCTCCCGCATTTCCTTCCCCTCCCGCGTTCCCTTTCCACCTTCCCCGCCTACCCCCTCCCCTCTTCCACATCCCCGTCCCGCCAATTCCCCTACCGCGTTCCATATAACAGTCCCAGTACATTCAGTTTTCAAACATTTCGCGTGCCTCCTATTACAATTTTTTTATTCAAATTTTCGCTTTTCATTCAAAACAAATATTCATTTTTATATATTATAAGAACAATCAATCAAATTTGGTACCTAACGTAGGTATCTTTTTAAAATATATATAATTTAAATAACCCATAGATAATTCTTTTTTTTTCCAAAAAAAAACGTTAAAAAACACAATTCAATTTCGTCAAACGCTCGAACTGTCAAACGTGTGAAGTTAAAATAGTCGTTAAGTTTTCTGAAATTATCCAATTTTCTGAGCAATTTTCTTAAATTTTCTTACCGTAAGAACCTTCTACAAAGTATTGGGAAACTTAAAAAAAAAAGTGAAATGATGTTGTGACCAAGGGAAACAGGAATTCATTTTATATATAAATACTATCTGGTCCCGGCATGCGTTGCTATGCCATTTAATAAAGAAATTGTTTCTCCCTGAGTGTCCTTTTCCATTCGTCCCGTTTCCCTTCCGCTTCCCCTTCTTCCCCTCTCGCGTTCCCACTCTATCACCTCCACCTTCCCTCTCCCCACTCCACTCCCCCCCCCCTTCCCCCGTCCCGCAAACCCTTCTCACGAGTTCTCCTCCCCCGCCCAGGTTCCCCTCCCCCCTCTCGTCTTCGCCTTTCACCTTCCCCGCCATCCCTCTTCCCTTTACCGCTCCCTCGTACCGCCAACCCTCCTCCCGCGTTCCATATATTCAATCCCAGTACATTCAGTTTTTAAACAGCCCGCGTGCCACCTTTTACAATTTTACTTTTTAAGTACACCAAAGTACAAAAAAATTTTTTTTTCAATGGATAAAAATTTTCCAATCATTTATCTTATTAAAACCGCTTCGGTATATCTGATAAAAATGCACCTTTTTTTCGATTTATGAGACGGTCTTGTTCCGGGCTATTCCATAGGGAGGCGTCTACTAATATCTACAGGAATTCCAAAAACTGAAAAAATCGAACTAATAGGTATCTATGAGAAGGAAAGTGTTGACGAATATCTACAGCTCAAACTGTTGACGAATATCTATGAGAACCAAAGTGTTGACGAATATCTACAGCACTGGTAGAGGTTGGATTTGTAATTATGTATAGCATATCGGAAAAACGTAATATTGCGTATGCAGTTTAAAAAACTTAATTTATGTAAGTATGTATGTAAAAATCCCTACTATCGGACTATTGGACACATTTAGCTGATTAATCCAACCTACGCTCTGTAGATATTAGTTCAACCTACGCTCTGTAGATATTAGTCAACACTCTGAAGTTCGTAGATATTAGTTCAACATATGAGCTGTAGATATTCGTCAAACATACTGGCTGTAGATATTAGTATCTGGAGTCATTCCATAGTATAGTGCACCGGTCCGGTGACAGCTTTTATATGGTTCTGTTAAAATCTACAATGATCATAAGAACTCCCGCGCCAAGGCTAAAAAAAATACTCAATTTATGTTTCGAGAAGACATTGATCACTTTCTTATTGGTAATTCAATCTCTCGTTAATTTATACGCCGCACTTACCCTGACTGACTACATTAAAATATGTTATAAAATTATTATTGAAAATCGCAAAAAATGAAAAAAATGTCACTGCACGTCCTTGCTTTTCACTTTCTAACTATGTGATGGGGGTACCCATATTGTATACAAGATACAATAATAATGCTAACTTTCGAACAGCATAAGATAACAAGTAATCGATTACATTGCTAATTATATTATATTGAAACAATGGCACCCCCCACACGGCCACTTCAGACCGCCCACGACCGAGTCCCGCGCCACTTCAGGCCGCCGGCGCCGCGCAGAAAAGTAAAGACCGGTAGGACGATATCGTATTGGTTTTTTACGAGGTGCAGAGAACTCAATCTCTATTTCTCGAGAACTGAGGGTGTAAATGTACCTGGGGGGTGGTTTTTTTCTACCCGAAGTGTGGGCTGCCTATAGCAACTTATAGGCAGCCATATTATTATTTACTATATATATATTTTATTTTTTTTTGTCTGCAGGTATTTTGATTTTTTTTTTGTATGAGTTTTTGATTTGTGTTGATTTTTTTTTTATTTTTATTTGTAATACTATATTATTTGTATTTTTGGTTGCATTTTGTGTTTTTTTATTTGAGTCCACACTTCAAGGGGGGAAGGTAATGGAGATGGGATAAGGGAAGGTCGGATTTTCGTCGGGTCTTAGACGCCCGAGACAAGCTATACTGGGGTTTGGGTGTATAGGAAGTTTAGCATAAAAAGTTTTGGCCAATTCTACCATTTATGTTGTTTCAGGGGTGGGACATTTGTGTCGGAGTTAATAATTGAGTTTCGGACAAACCAGGGGCTTTTTGTAAATTTTCTAAGTGTGACATGTTGGTACGATTCGAGTCGTTTGGTGTTGCCTGTAGCCCATATGGGCGATGCGTACTCGTGTTTTTGTTTTGAATTGATGTCTTTGTGTTTGAATTTAGTAAGGGGTGTAAAGCACCGGATATTTTCTTTGCTTTGGTCAGTGTGTTTTTGATGTGTGGTTTCCAATTAAGTCGTCTCTCAAGTGTGACTCCAAGATATTTGGCGGTGTTTTGCCACGGTATGACCTGGTCGTACATTTTTATCTCCTCTCTGGGTACGCTGTCTCCCTTTTTGCGGGAGAAAAATACAGCTGCGCTTTTCGAGGGATTCACGTCTATGCGCCACAGGTCATACCAGTCTTGGAGTTTATTTATGTTAAGCTGAAGTCAGTGGGTTATCATCCTGGAGGAACTGTATCTCACCGTAGTGGTGGTATCGTCTGCATAGAGAGCGATAAGTGAATTTTTGTCAACTGAGAGGGGGATGTCGTGTGTATAGACATTGAAGAGGATTGGTGATAGCAGTGAGCCTTGTGGCACCCCTGCTGACATGAAGCGTTTTTTTGAGAGGGCGCCCTTGTATTTCACTTGGAAAGTACGTAGGCGAAGAAAAGATTTTAGGACACCGAGGAGTTGAGGGTCGATGCCTATATCGTGGAGTTTGAGAAGGAGACCGTTTGTCCAGACCTTGTCGAAAGCTTTTGCGATGTCTAGGAAAATGGCACCAGTTGAACGATTTGAATTAAATCCTTCAATGATGATCTCCGAGACTCGCAAAAGTTGATGGAGGGTGGAGTGTTTTTCTCTAAAGCCGTGTTGCTCTTCAGGTAGGGTTGATACCTCGTTAATATGCTTGAGGAGCCGAGTGAGTAGGATTTTTTCGTAGATTTTACCTATATTTGAAAGTAGACTGATTGGTCGATGGTTTTCGCAGAAGAGCGGATCTTTTCCCGGTTTCGGGAGAACAATGACTTGCGCGTGTTTCCAACTTTTGGGGAAATAGCGTAGTCTGAGGGCTGTGTTAATCAGGTTTACTATTGTTAGTATTCCTTTCTTGGGCAGTGCTTTAAGAGCGAAATTTGTGACGCCATCCGGCCCGGGAGCTTTCTTATTTTTTCGGCCGTTTATGGCACGAATAACTTCGGTCGGAGTCGTGAATTGGGTGTTTGTGGGGGGGGAGGTGATTTAATATGCTATTTATTTTGCGGTTTACATTTGCTATGTGATTAAGATCTGCGTGTTTGAAGCTTGGACTGAATTGAATTTCTAGACTGTCGGCGAACGCTTCCGCTTTGTCCAGGTCGTCGAAAACTAGACCGTTTTCGGCGTGAATAGGGTGGTTTGGATAAGGGGTGGCTTCGGATATGGTACATATGGTTTGGATATGGTACATAATGTTAGTTTGCAAACATTTAAGGCGCCGCAACCGCGCTCAAAAAGAAGAAGATGGAGAAATATGTAATTACGAATGTTAGAGGAGCGCGCTAATATTTAAAGCGATAAAATCGATGCGAAAATTGTGAAAATGTTTTATAAAACACGACTCGTTTAAAATAGAGCCAAATCTCTTGGAGGCTGTCTAAAACAGCATTTAACACTGTAATTTTTTTCATACATATAACTTATAAAATAATAGAAAAAGACTTGAATTTCATATAATTCGCGTTTCAGCGTGGGGAATGTATAGATATTATCTTCAAAAATAACATATATTTTTTGAAGAGCTTAAAATGCAGTAGGGATGTTTAAGGGAGATATGGAAGGAATCGGTAGAAATTCGGGTAGCGGCGGCTTAAGGAGAACATTAGTTTTAACAGTTTAACGCACATTGTTTAGTTGTCACCATATTTAAAATTTGTACCCAACATAATTTTAACTGGTTTCAAAATATCGCATTTCAAAATCAGCTTTTTATTTCAAATTTTAATTTATCACCTATATTACACCCAAATGTTTCACACTGCTCACTGCTCACCCTTTCTGTACTATGATATCATTTTTTTAGTATTGCCTGCTCGTCATCATCCTAGATATCGGCAATCAGGAACTTTGTTTGCATAACATTCCACTTTAGCTTGTTTCTGATTAATCAAAGCGTTACATAATTTAAGTTAATTTGTATTTTCTCAATGGCATCAATGTGTACATATTTACAGGCTGTATATGTATACAGTAATGTACTATTAGCAAATAATTGAATGGCACAATAGTTTAAAACTTTTCAATGTCATTCGTATTTAATATATAATATAATGAACAATCCAATGAACATATACAACAATACTCTTTTGAGTGTAGGTAAACATCTTTCAATCCACTGCCGTCAAAATAAAACAATTAAATTATTTAAGGTGAATTATTATACCTACATAACTATCATCAAATATTGACAAGCAGCACTTATTTATTAACATAATAGTGTTTTTCATTGCAAGTATTTGTGTACTGTGACAAAAAAATCAAAAAAAAATCGACAACTCCAAACATTGATAATCAGTGAATAGCGCCAAATTTATAAACATTTCACAATGGATGTTTTAAATTTCATATCCAAAGCATAAATAGCTGTCAATGCCTTAAATAAGGTACTTTTTGATCCAGCCAGCAAATTTAAGGATCAAATTTCTAAAATTTCGCCAGTAGCGTGTGAAATTTTAAACGTCATATGTAGCATGTCTTCAGCTGTGACATTCAAAACTGCTAGCTTAGAAGGTGAAATGCGTGCATACAAGGATATTAGAGCAAATTCTTCCCAAACTAACTTTGATATTTGCGAGTCGATTTCGGAAATGAATGAGCAACAACTGAGATCTAAAAATATTCTTGTTTGCAATGTGCCTGAGAGTATTAAGACGATAGAAGCCGGCAGGATCTTGGACGACCAGGCAGCTGTCACCAGTATTAACAGTGAAATCGAAAAATCAGCAAATGAAAATATTTTAAAATTTTATAGAATCGGTAAATTATCAAAAAGCAAACCCAGACGAATAAAAATCGAACTAGAGAATTCCATACAATCGAGAAATATTCTAAGCAAACGAAGTCTTCTTAAGAACAATATCAGAATCTATCCCGACTCAACTCCGGCACAAAAAAAAATCTAAAAAATCTGAAGGTTCAACTGGAGAAGCAGAAAGAAATGGATGAAGATTTCACCTTAAAATATATAAATTCCACCCCCAGAATTGTCCCAAATCTGCCAAAAAACTAGGAAGTTTCAAAAATATCCAAGCAATTCCATCTAACAATCGAACCAGAACTTTAAAAATCTACTACCAAAACATCCGCGAAATACGATCAAAACTCGATGACCTACGAGCAGCTGTACCTTCTCATCATAATACTTACGGAAACCTGGCTAAACTCTGATATCAAATCGACTGAACTCGGTCTTACAAACTACAAAATATTTCGCTGCGACAGAAACTTCAGATCAGGTTCCAAGTCAAGAGGTGGAGGAGTTTTAATTGCTATAAAAACAGAAGTTGTCATCAAGAAAATTAACCACGAAACACAATAACATCGAACATCTTTTTGTGCAAGCAACGACTCCTCTCGAGAAAATTATATTTGAAACGGCCTATCCACCACCACTTTCTGACCCTCAAACATACAGAAACCACTGTGAAGATATCGAAACAATTTCATCAAAATATTCTCACTAGAAAATTGTTATCCATGGAGATTATAACTTACCAAACCTAACATGGAAAGAAAAAAAACTGTGGTCTCATCACAAACGAAAGTGAAAACGATCGTTAAGTTTTGGACATGGTAAATTTTCTAAACTTTCACCAACATAATTTAATAATAACTATCGCTTATTAGACTTAGCTTTATCAAGCTATCCTAAAATATCTGTTGAACTCTCAAATGATCCACTCCTACCAATTGATAATCACCATCCTCCCCTATACATTAAATAAAATATTATATGCGATAATGAAAGAATACCTGTACAAAGAGTCCTAAACTTTAAACGAGCCGACTTCGACTCAATAACGCCATCTCTCAAATCCAGACTGGTCTTTATCCGATGAAAACATTGATGAATCTTTAGACCAACTTTATTTACACTTTTCTAATATTATTGAATCCTATGTACCTTTTTATACATCGAGAAGCTATACCTACCCGGTTTGGTTCTCATCGGAGTTTACTGCCTCTCTTCAGCAAAAAAAGAGTCAACGCAAAAAAATTCAAACAGGACATTTTAAACCTTTTTTCAGACTTCTTCAAAATGTATATGACGAAGAAACCGCAGATGACAAAATACCTGATTACAAATTTAGCCGCACTTAACAAATTGCCATATCACATAAAAACGTTGCGAATAGAAATTACTTTCCTTAGACACTGACAAATCCGCTGACCCGGACAATATTGCACCAATATTCCTCAAAATGCATTATTTAGAATGATAATACATTATCATTCTAAACCACTTATATTATTATTCAATCGTCTCTTGACCCTTGGGCACTTTCCAGACCGCTGGAAATCTAGTTTCGTTACACCTATCTACAAAAAAGGAGACGACACTAATATAGCCAATTATCGCCCCATTTGTATACATTTAGTACTACCTAAGCTTTTTGAATCACTGGTACTTAGTGAAATCTATCCCAAATTAATAAAATTAATTGACAAAAACATCACGGTTTTATCAAAGGTAGATACCACGGTTTTATCAAAGGTAGATAATCTACCGCAATTAACTTAACAATATTTTAAAACTTCATATACAATCTTTTGCAGAAAATAAACAAGTCGACTGCATATACAGGGTGTCCGGGGGTAAAGTGCATTAACTTCGGGAGGTAATTCTACATGATATTGTAAGTAAAAAAGATAAACAACTTTTTTCGAAATTCCAACTTTTAGGGGTACTTTTGTGGTAAAAACGTAAAATTTGACCGGCGTGCGCGGCCAGCTTTATTATTTTCCACTGTTACGATACGGGCCAGTCACCACCATTTATTGTTGCCACGATCGCGCCCGGCAGGCTCCCGGCAAGTAAGATCGTACCTCACACTAAGGATTTTTAGTAGGTAGATCTTTTTGTATGGGAAAAAAAATGTTGGAATTTCGAAAAAAGTTATTAATCTTTTTTACTCCTACCATCATCTGGAATCACCTCCCGAAGTTAATGCACTTTACCCCCGGACACCCTGTATACAGACTTTCGAAGGCATTTGACAAAGTATCCCATAAACTACTAATCCAAAAACTATTTGCTCTAATAATAAGGGATAACATGATAAAATGGTTTTCTAGCTATTTATTAAATCGTAAACTGTTCGTCAAAATAAAATCTTGAATGTCGAAAGCTTTCTGGGTTACTAGTGGCCTACCGCAAGGTAATCACTAATTACATTGGCCCGGTTTTGTTCCTCATTTTCATCAATGATAAAACCAATTGCTTCAACGATGTCGAGGTATTGCTCTTTGCTGATGACATCAAGCTCTACAAGACAATAACTGATATAAATCATTTCCATAATATACTACAGTCAAATATTAGTAAGTTTAAAGATTGGTGCGTTCAAAATAATTTATTTTTAAATGTAGTAAAGTGATAACCTGGACTTTCTTCAGAAATAAAAATCCTGTTTTATTCAGATACACAGCTTTAGAAAGAGTCACGGAAATGAGAGATCTTGGAGTTATTTTGGATGAAAAACTAAGTTTTGCCAATCATATCCACCAAATTATCAACAAAGGTATGAAAACACAAGGCTTCGTATTAAACAACTAAAAACTTTAATTCTATACAAGCCATTAAACTATAATATGTTTCTCTAGTTAGAAGCCAAATTGAATACAACTCGGTAGTTTGGTCTCCATCTTACAAAATTCACTTTATAACACTAAGCGAATACAAAAAAAAAATCTGCGTTTTACAAATTTTTAATAAAATAAAATATAATCTATTACTAAATATTCTAAAAATACACACACTAGAAGATAGACGTAAAATAAACGACTTAACTTTTTTATTAAAAATACTTAACTCTAAATTCGACTGTTGCGAACTTTTGCAACTAATAAACTTACGAACACCGACAGTAACCACACGACAAAATACACTATTCTACTGCAACATTCATAAGCGGAACTACATTGCCCACTCTCCGATACAACGATTTCACACTATGGGAAATCAGTACTTAGCTGATGTTGACATTTTTAACATCAACTTGGTGAATTTTGTGGATCTTGTAAAAAACTTATTCCAAAACTATTCCTAAACATATCTGTATTTATGTAAACCTATCAAATAGCTGTATTTTTGTGACTTGTGTGCATGTTTTTATCTAATTTTATTTTTATTATTTCTTTATCTGCTTAAAAATCATCTGCCATGAATTAATTTTACTACCAAACATGTTGTTGTGTACACCTACCTGAGGTGCCTACTTTCTGCCGACAAACTAGCTCAGAATGGTCAGCAGAGCGGAGGAGACTATCATCACTAGGGTTGTAGGATCTCTGAGGCGTTTGTGTGGCATCCCTGAAATAAGCTCAAATCCTACGGGCTGGGGGAGACAGTGAAACAAGTTGGCTACGGTAAATATCAGGTGTATTGGGTAGAATCCTTTCATAAACAACAATGGTACATAATACAGGCAAAGTTAGAACAGGGTAGCATCAATAATCCTATCTAATTCGGGTGTATTTGGCCCTAAAATCTCTCTGAGGGCGGTCATTTATCTACGCGTTGAATTTAAAAGGAACACACGCAATAAAGAGGAATTAAATGGCTCAGGTTACTCACTGCAGCAGGTTGGTGGCTGGGAGATCGGTGAGGTGAGAGGAATTTAGCCGTAACTGGCATTCCCGCAAGTCACTATGGACGGGCACCGCCATTGCGGCTTTATGGAATATTCCGGAACAGTGCAGAACGGTTCACGCTGCGCGGGCACTCGAAGCGCTGTCGGGGAAGGGAATGACGGCCGACCGGGGCTGGCGTTCAACCGCCGTCAGCGCGCGGCGCGCTTGCGGAGAGAAAGGGAAACTGTTTGTCTACACAGGGGAGTAGCCTATAGTCAAACAGAAACTAAATGAACGGTCAAAGTCCATAGTCAGTAATAAAATGTACAGGTAAAGTAACACGAGAAGGTTCACGACTTAAAATTAATTTTATTAAACAAAATGTTTTTACTATCTTCTGGAATGAATTCAAGTGTCTTGAAGTCTGAATTTAAGGATTAAATAAAATACATAGGTGTTTAAAAATACCTACAAGTGATCCGGTAACTCATATTACATATATACTTCAGAATCAAGAAAATTCTTAAACAGGTTTTATCTGATACTAATTAATAAAGCGGTTACAAGTTTATGATACATTTAAATTTTAATAATATTTGGTTTTTACCCCCCGGCTGGAATTTTACATATTTATTTTTTTAAAGACAAAAAACACTTAAACGTGCACATCAACATAAAACAACATACTTTTTACAATACAATATATGTACATGTTACATCGGTATTTTTTATTTGTAACTAGCTGCCCCGGCCACGCGTTTCTGTGGCTAACGAAACACAACGCCATATACTGGATGATTACCCAACCTTTATAACCACCGCCATCTGTTAATTTATATACAAATCAAATCCACACCGACCGCTGCCGACCCGCTCGTTCACCACACGTAGACATTCTCCTTTATATATTTCAACCAATTTACGCAAAACATTGACAAATTATAAACCTAAACCTTCCTCATGAATCTGTCTATTGGTGAAAACCGCATGAAAATCCGTTCAGTAGATTTTTTAGTTTATCCCGAACAGAGAGACAGACGCGTCGGAGGACTTTAATTTATAATATGTAGAGATTAAAAAAAATGCATTTTACAGTTAACGGAAAACATGTAGATACACATATTTATTTAATTAACACGAAATTTATTCCATGTTATGTCGTAGTAGTAGTTCAAGTGTTACATATCATATTTGACAATAAATAATATGACAAATAATTTAACAGAATAACGAACTCAAGATTGATGCAAAAAAATGGTTAATTAATTGTAAAAACCTATAACTAAATATTTCAACACATAGGTAAAATACGAAATAGATGATTGCTCCTAGGTTAAACACATTCCTTTAACAAAAATATGTATGAAACAAATTATTGAAATTTCACACATCATCCTCGAATCATGTGAGTAATTGTCACGTGTGCCTTGTTTGATGAAATCTTTATTTTGGAGTTGTTCTGCATGAATTACACAGTTTTTCCGATCCTCAATAGAAACCATATCTATAGCAGCATACACAAGGTTTTCGATAACCGAGATTTTGAAAGAATTGTTATTTTTTGCTATTTCTCGTTTCACTGATAATAGATCACACACTGCGTAATTACAGTCACACCGATTAAATAAACGGAGTCAAAATGACATTAATAAATTAGATTTAATCCAAAATAAAGTAATGGACTGGTTTTTGATCTTACGAAAACACGACTTATTACTAAATGTAGAAACATTAATTGTTTGCTGTTATAGTAGCATGATATTAACAACAATGGAATTTCCAAAGGATTTGGTCGCCTAATTAACGGGAATAACCGCTATTGGAATTTCTAAATATTGTTTCGCAGCGTATAATTAGGGATCGTCTGAAATATTGTTTTTAGAATCCAGTTTTATGTAATTCCGAAAATCGGAATTTTAGAGGGTCGAATAAATAATAAGAAATGAAAAATATAAATATTAATAATATAATGGTAGAGTGTCTTTCGAGTTTGGGTTTTTCGGAGATTTTACTGTACGTTAATCCCCGTGTGAAATTTTGGGAGTGCACTTGGTATCTGTTCGACTATAGTAATTTGCAGGGGTGGCGTCTTTGTGTATCATAACAATGTACAAGCCCTCTGGGCGTTAAATAATTAAATAAATAAATAAATAGTGGACCTAAGACCGAACTCTGTGAAACGCCTTTACTGATATGACATGATTCAGATCTTATACACACCACAATATTTTGTTACTTGTATTGTGTTTGTTCAACTACTTCCAATTCAATTATTCCAGATTTCGGATTGGACATCAATAAATTATTGGCTACTAAAATTTATTGATTGATTATTAAAAAATGTAGAAAATAGAAGTTAATAGAAAAATAAATACAAGTGTGACACTATGTAGATTGTAGGAAATTATCACGAAAAAAAAAATTAACAAAATTCACAAAAACGTCGCCACACAAGCCGCACATTAACACTTCAAAAGAGTTGGGGGCGTTCAAGTATTACGTAACGCAATTTTTGAAGATTCCCCCCCCCCCCCCCATATAACGCGCCGTAGCGTTTTTCCGTACCCCCTCCCCCCTCTAAACGTTACGTAACGCCCTAGTGACAATTTTTACCTGAAAGTCACAATTAAGTTGCGCAAAGTACTGTAAAGTTGCTTACATACCCTTTTTCTTGTTTTAATCGCGTTTGTGGTAATAAATAAAATAAAAGATTTCGAGAACGAAAAGGATTGCCAACTTGGAAGATTTTATTTCCCTAGTTTTTTTTATCTAAATAAAGAAAAACATGTTACGTAACGCGTTATTCGAACCCCTCCCCCCTCTCGCACAGTAACGTTTCGCAAGACTCCCCCCCCCCCCCCCCCCCCACAAGCGCGTTACGTAATACTTGAACGGCCCCTTATGTAGTTGACAAGACCCGGGCAACGCCGGGAACTTCGGGCAGTACGATAATAATAATAATAATAAATGATAGTTTAGTAAAAACCAACCTGAAATTCGAAATTCTCGAGCGAAAAAGAGAGTCTCTCCCCTTCATAGTAGGTCTGTTGCTGCGGCTTGGGCCAGACCTCTCCCTGCGTGGGCACGTACCTGGGCCCAGGGTGCTCGATGTAGCCGGAGCACGTGGCCACCAGACAGGCCGACAAGGCCATCACCAGAAGTGTCATGGTCTCTACAATAAAACACAACATCCTCATTCTTCACTGACAACAAAGCTAAAATACAAACTTACCTACAATAATCTGATTATTTTTTAACATCAACCCCAAATAGGGGCCCTGAGGAATATAAACTCCCTCACCTGAAGCAACATAAAGGTAACCGCTACATTCATTGACAAAGAACTACAGAGAGAAAGAAAAAAAACTTGATACTTGAGGAGCCAGTTAGGTGACTCTGTTTTAACAAATATTCAAGGAAGGACAAGGATGAAAAACTATCATGACAATTCTCCGTAAATTTAATTTGGGAGGCGG
Organism: Limnephilus marmoratus; assembly: GCA_917880885.1. Taxonomy (NCBI): domain Eukaryota; kingdom Metazoa; phylum Arthropoda; class Insecta; order Trichoptera; family Limnephilidae; genus Limnephilus; species Limnephilus marmoratus. Next base: position 12,873,259 of record OU862924.1, read on the forward strand.
GTATTGCCACCGGGAACCATTTATTGAATAACCAACATCTCTGCCGTAGGTCACCACAAGTGACTTAGTAGGGGTGCCCCGGTATATGGGATGAGGTATCCGCGTGGCAGGCCGAATCGGGAGAGACCGTTGAGGGAGACCTTTTGGCCTCTCCAGCAGGACTCTCTCGGAACATCGCCTTGTGGGGGGGATTTATAAATCCCTCCCACAATAAAACCAGAGAGGATGTACCTACCGCCAAATAAAAAACTTATTTTCATTAAACTATTTGTCTACATACTGTTATAACAGCGCATAAGTACAAAAAATCGACATTGTAAATAAATTAGTTTGATATCCATACCAACTTATTATTAAAGAAGTCGATTTCAGGTTTGAAATTCGTAAATAATGCGCAAAAAAGTATTATTTTGTATTTAATTAAATGAAAACAATATTACCGAAACTCGATCAAAAATCTGGAGACAGAAAAATCAGAAAAAGATATTGGCACCTCTGGGACACGAACCCAGGACCCTTTGCTTACGTGGCAAGTGCTCTACCAACTGAGCCAAAAGTCCCAGTATCTTTTTCTAATTTTTCTGTCTCCAGATTTTCGATTGAGTTTCGCTAATATTGTCTTCATTTAATTAAATATTATAATTTGAGATTTTACTCATAAAGTTAAAAATAAAAAAAAAAAAATTATCCTAGACTTGCAGAAAAGTCAACAGATGTCGCATATTAAAAATAAAATGGATAAAAAATTATCCAGACACTATCTAGAAAGCATTTAGTTCGAGTTGAATCTTGCTAATATATAATACATAAAGATAGCAGCCAATAATATATGCGTTAAGAAAATGTAGATAATGTTCGTATTTCTTAGTCGAAGTATGATACAGTTAAAAGTGACCGAATTGGATATAAGTACCGTAGTTTAGTTCTACTCATAAAGTTAAAAATAATAAAAAAATATTATTTTGTAATTATTATAATTTCGGGGGACCAACTGTCGGGGGATCGAGTGATGGATTACCAAAATTGGTAAACGTTCAAAAAGATGAAGAAATTGTGATATGACTATATAAATGTAAGAGGGGGCGCGTTGATATTAAAAAAACGATTATAATTGAGCGAAAATGGTGAAAACATTTGATGACTCGTTTAAAATAGAGCAAAAATCTCTCGACAAATGCTTAAGTTGCATTTAAAGATACTCTGTGAATGTTGTCATTGCATATACAGGATGTTAGGGGCCGTACTTGACTTACTTTAACCAGTGATTCCTGACATTATTTGGAGTAAAAAATGTAAATGAAATTTTTGTCTCCGGTGACTTTTTTTGACGACTTTTTTTTCAAAAAATTTTTCTTCAAAATCAAACAAAAAAAAAATCTTCCGCATGTCGTCACTGGTTACTCAGCCAGATGTCCGACGAACCCCTTACCCCGCCTCCAACTGTTCAACAACTATCATTTTTTATGATTTTGTAGAAAAAAAAAAAAACATCAAAAATGTCACCGGAGACCAAAATTTCCTTTACATTTTTTACTCCAAATAATGTCAGGAATCACTGGTTAAAGTAAGTCAAGTACGTCCCTTAACACCCTGAAATTTTGGTCTCCGGTGACATTTTTGATGTTTTTTTTTTTTTTACAAAAACATAAAAAAATGGTAGTTGTTGAACAGTTGGAGGCGGGGTAAGGGGTTCGTCGGACATCCGGCTGAGTGACCAGTGACGACATGCGGAATAATTTTTTTTGTTTGATTTTGAAGAAAAAAATTTTAAAAAGTCGTCAAAAAAAGTCACCGGAGACCAAAATTTCATTTACATTTTTTACTCCAAATAACGTCAGGAATCACTGGTTAAAGTAAGTCAAGTACGTCCCTTAACACCCTGTATATTTTAGTTTCCATTATTTCAAACTAATTGTTATAAATATATATTTTTTTAAATACAAGGGTTAATCTATCTACTAGTAAAAAAAAAACCCTGAAGAAGTCAGCTTTGCTGACGAAACATGTCGGTTTTGTAAACAATAAAAGTGGTAAAAACAAAGTAATTTATTATTTTAAATTAAAAAAAAATAAACAAAATAAAATAAAATAAAAAAAACATGTTTGTTTGAATTTTGATCGAACTAACACATACTGCATTTACAGCCTAAAAAAAACAAAAATTCAGGAGTACAAACCAATCCTCAGCAAGCGAAATAACACATATTTTTTTGGGAACTTAAAACTGAAAGTGTTCAAGAGTAATCTACTAATACTATAAATAGGAAAGATTTGATTGTCTGTTTGCATTGAATAGGCTCCGAAACTACTGAACCGATTTGAAAAATTCTTTCACCGATAGAAAGCTACATTATCAGCGAGTAACATAGGCTATATATAATAGTAAGCTCTGGCGTTATGAAATTTGTATAAATGAAAATGTGTGTATTTCATTTCGAGGGAAGAGGAAGGTGGAAGGGAACGGGGATGCACGGGAAAGAACGTGCAGGGAGAATCAATTTATTTCTTTGAATGGCCTAGCGACGCATGACGGGTACCAGCTAGTATGTTACAAATCGGTAGAAATGCGGAATTATGAGAGATATTTCCGTCTCTGGTAGGCAGGGCCGGATTAACCATGTCGGGGCCCCTAGGCAATGCACGTCCCCTTTGCTAATGGCGGACTAACGGGGGGGGAGGGAGGGGGGGGGGGGGGGCGGTTGAAGGGGCCTCCAAACGCCTCCATGTTCCCTTGATCAAATCCTTTTTAAAACTTTTTCTTGAATTTTTTCTGAATGTACAACATTTCAGTATATTGAGTATTGTGTCAAAATTTCAAGTAAATCGGAGCAACACTAACAAAGATACATAGGTAGTGCATACCGAAGCTGGTACAACATTTATATTTTAAACATATACCTAATTAGAAATAAAAGCAAAAAATAAAACAAAACAAATGCCAACACAAATTACATACAGCACCTTCAATCACTTCAGATTCTAAGTAATGTTGCAACAAACAAAAGAAGAAAAAAAAAATCTACTATGTTTCTATATTTGGTTTAATTGTAGACTTTTTATTTATCATTTGTGCATGACGTGAACATTAGTTATTTATTGGGTTATAACCTAATTATTATAATTTGTTGTTGTCTTTAATGCATGTACCTAATGTTATTAACCTGTAAATATTCCTAATAAAAAAAAATTAAAACATCTTGAAAGCTGACTTTTTCCGAAATGGGTGCCGGAGTTGCTCACTAATTGAGCAAGTCATTTTTTCTTGGGATGCGGGGCCCCTAGCCGATGCGGGGCCCCTAGGCAGTTGCCTACTCTGCCTTAGGGATAATCCGGTACTGCTGGTAGGGGCCCTTATAAGAAATCCGTTTGAAAACATTATAAATAATTACTGATATACCAACCTGAAGATTGTCTATCAGCTGTCAATAAGTGAAGTACTTGATTTGTTTCATTTATGATTTATGATACCAAAACATTTTGTTAAATATTTCAGTACAAAGTAAAAACGAAATACAAAAAATGATTGTTTATTGCTTATCGTAGTTGTTGTAATAAATTACGCTAATTAATGTCCTTTTATGCGATCCTCGTATTTGGGTGATAGGCGGATTCCGTTAGTAACTTAATATAAGGAATACATTTTAGTTAAAAATTCTTATCACGTCCTCTACGGATGCGTTCGTATTTATGGAAGGAGAAATAAAATAAGGTTCACTGGCTAATCTTGCTGTTAACGGGAACCGGACTTTGTTTTTTCCATACAAACGAATTCCACAATTTTCTCTCCGGATTTTGACACTACTGCAAATATGTTTTAATATAATATGGTTATCGACCACCAGTTGCTTTTTGAAGTAAAACTTTTTTACGCACGCCTGACTTGGGGAGTAAGCTGGTGAATGCGTGACGAGAGCGTTATAAAAGTGTGATCGGGCGAGGCGAACGGAAGTTGAGAGGAAGATATAAATTAGCGAATTTTTACTTTAGTAGTGTGGTCTAAAGCACACTCGTTTTTTTTTTATAAGTTACTTCTTATAGGAGTTAGGACCCTCCAAAAATAGTTAAAATTGTTTGGTTCGAACGCCATCAACAGACGTTTAGTATACAAACTAGGCAACGTATTTAAAAAAAAATCAAAACGTACAGATATAGAATATTTTCGTCTAACACATTTAGTCAAAAAATCTTAAAAATCGGTCCAGTTTTGAAGGAGAAAAATGGGGAATACAAAATGATGATTTTATTCAGATATCATCAGCACGAAGTGAAGTTGTCTCTTTCGATTAGTATCCAGAGGAGTACCAGCAAAAGTAACAACAACAGTTTAGTAAAATACCTGTTGTTCAAATTTCTCTGCGACCGGGTTTCCTCTTAAGATCGTTTAACCAGCCAGCGGACGAAAATCCACATTTCGTCGAAAGTTGTTCTTCCGATCGTGCAGGGCGGTTACAATGAGAAAGATTAATTATTCTCCGTACCAGCTTTTTTAAATTATAACTCAATATCGAATTTATTTCAATCCAAATTAGCTTTAATTTCTACCTTCATCCAAAAATGCTGAAAGGCGTGATGATAAAACTATTAAAATAGTGTACTTTTTGTAGTTATTTTTTGATTATAAGTATTTATCATTTTTCAATAATGTCTAAATTTAATAAGAATGTTAAAAAAATCTGAAATATATTAGTTTGTAAGTGCGCAAATAAATACACAAATGGACCAATTTTCGTCAAGAAACACATGTACGTACATATTTTTTAATGATTTTATTGAAACTAAAATTAAAATTCTAAAACATACGTTTGGTAGATAATGTATTGATTTATTTTACTGCATGATTATATTATTTGAAATGGGTGTGGTATAATACAAAAACTTTTTTGAAAATTTAACAAATATGCCAACGACCTATGGAATAACCTAATTATACTAAAAATTAAAAAAATCTCAAAATTTATTACATACGAATGCTAGATAAAAGAACAATCTTTCGAAATCCATTTATAATTTTTTGTGGAAAAGAGTCAATACGTCTAAAATCTTTTTTGAAAATGACGTATTTCCGGTTTTCTCTGGTAATGCCCTCTTAATTGTCTTCTACACTAGCGACCGAGTTGTTTTAAAAGTACCTACCAATTAGTAATTCAACTCAATTAATTAACTAATCAAAATGCAATTACTCAACAATATATTTTTCTATCAAGTTGGACAAAATCTAGCAAAAATAATGAACTTAACAATTTTTTTTTTTCATTATTTCGGAAGGTTTAAGATATTTCCGCTTTGCAATGAAACATAAATAAATGGAATATTTCTGATGAAATACTCTTTCAAATTTTGATTTAATTTAATTATTTCGGAATTTTCACAGAATATTTTAATAATATAAAAAAGTTTTAAAAATGGCTCACCTTACGTTTTCTCTAACTAAAATTACTTATAACGAAAAAAATCAAAGTACACACATATTTTGTTAGGCAAATGTAATACATTAATAAAAAGCTTATTTTTTTGTCATTTCATGTAAAAACAGTTAATACATATTCGTTATATGTTTTTGGGGTGTTGTGCCGTGTTGCGCTACCTCCTTCTTTAGCCAACGTTTCGGACATCGTCGCAGTGTCCATCATCAGGGCAGATCCGGCAGATCCGGTAGATGTGTAATTTTTAGTCGTGAAGTGTGTGCTTATTTACTTCGAAGCGATACCGTGTCGCCAGCAGCACTAACTTTCACCAGTACAAAATACTCGTGACAAGCAGTGGCGTCATCGCCGCGGAACGGAATAGAAAGTTCATTAAAACGTGGTATTTATGCTAGCCAGGGGCAAGTCCGTTTGCGAGATGCCGACGGAAGTGGCTCCATCTCTTAATGAAATCTAAAATTAGAAATCACAGTGGTAAGAATTTAGGAAAAAATAAAATAAAATTAAAAAATTACAATTGTTAACTTTCACCAGTACAAAATAATCGTGACAAGCAGTGGCGTCGTCGCCGCGGAACGGAATAGAAAGTTCATTAAAACGTGGTATTTATGCTAGTCAGGGGCAAGTCCGTTTGCGAGATGCCGACCGAAGTGGCTCCATCTCTTAATGAATTCTAAAATTAGAAATCATTATGGTAAGAATTTAAGAAATAGAATTACAATGGTTAAAGCGAATTTAGTCAATATAAATCAAAATGGTTTACCACGAGCTCGCATTACTATATACTTAGACATGGTTTTTTAGCTCTATTAATAATAAATGAATTTTACTAGAATTAGAATTACACTGGTTAAAGCGAATTTAGTCAATATAAAGTTATAACACAAAAAAATGGTTTACCACGAGCTGGCCTTACTGTATACTTAGACATGTTTTTTGCGTTTAGCTTTGGTGTAGCCGTCAATCACCGGATACCAAGAGCTATTGAGCTTAGCTCCGTCGTCTCTATTAATATTAAAAGGATTTTTGTAGATTTCAATTGCCTCCGTAATTAGGCGTGCTCTATAAGTTTTAGGTCTTCCCAAGACCTCAGGAACAAATCCAAAGTAATGGCCGGTTTCGATTAAGTGCTCAGCGATTGCCGATTTATCAGGGTGGCCGAGTTTGCAAGCACGAAAGTGTTCTGCTATCCTTTTGGAGATCGTCCTCTCTGTTTGGCCTACATAAACCTTGTCACATCCGGAACAGCTGAGTTTATACACTCCATCTGCTTCCAGAGGAAACTTAGTCTTTGCAGACCTCAGTAGGTCTTGAATTTTAGTTGTGGCACCGAAGACAGTCTTGATGCTATCTTTTCTCAACAGCCTGGCGATTCTGTCTGTCACATTGTGAACGTAAGGCAGGAAAGCGCAGCCTTTTAACTCTTGTTTAGCTCTGTCTTCATTTGGTGTAGATTTGGCTCTTATGATTTGCCTCAATTCCAAAAAATATTAACCCAGACTCGCATTACCGAGTCTGCTATTCCGCTATCATTCCGTTTGTGACTGCCGACCGAGACAGTCGCGCCTCTCTGGCTTCGCAAAATGCCATACTCCGCCGCCGCCGTCGCTTGTTCCGATTCAGTTTGACAAGTTTCGTGAATACCACAAAGTGCCTTTCCCAGTAAAGGAACGTTCCACCTCAGTGACCATACCCAGTGCCTCGAGGATTACCCACATAACATTCAGTGCTTTCTCCCGCCAAAACAGACTATCAGTGATTTGAACTCTTGCGTTTTTTCCCCGTGTTCCCGTGTTCCCGATATAAACAACCATGGCTTCCCCTCTCCCCCCCTCACCCAGCCCAAACCCAGAAGAATACGAACGCCTCTCCCGTGAAATATTCAACTTCTTCAATGACCACCCTGACGTAAACAACATGTCCCAAGAAGATCAACTACACGTCTGCGAATTGGCCTTTCGCAGAAACCAAGTGCGTACCCCTACTGCCCCCAACCCCCCCCCCATCTCCCCACCCAGCTCCCCCCAGCCCGATTCAAGTATCATCACCCCAACCAGCAACCCCCTTATCACCCCCCTAGCCGCCCCCCAAACCGACCGCCCTCTCCCTGCCGCCCAATCCGACCTGGCCCTCACCGACCCCAATACTGACCACCCTCCCAACACCGCCCACCATATCTTCGCCCCCCAAATCGTCAGCGCCCCCATCGTCCCCCATTCCGACAGCGCCCCCATCGCCCCCCAAACCGAACGCGCCCCCATCGCTCTTCAACCCGTCCGCCCCCCCATAGCTTCCCAAACGAAGTACCCCCTTACCTCTCACCCGCCAACCACCCCCCAAACCAACCGCTTAATCCAAATCTCTTCTCTATTACCCAAACTACTCTCCCCACTATCTCTTCCCACCACCCTCGCCCAGGACAACGCAATCCCCACCCCGCAACGTGCCACCCCCCGATCTGCCACTACCCCACTAAAATCCCCCATCTCCCAAAGTCCCCTTACCCTTCCCCCCGTCCCTCAAATAGTGGTATCCACCCAGTTCTTCCCTCGCCCTGCAGTGAAAAAGAAATCAAACACCAACCACCTCCTCCGAAATAATCGCCCCCCATATTGCAGCCATATCCTTCGCAATTAAAAATTAACAAACAAACACTAACATCTAAACATTCTACAACCTTACATTAACTCAGTTGAAGGAGAAAGGGGCCTAGATTGGCCCGGTGCTCCATAAGCCCGTCACACAAAAAAAATGATTTGCCTTGTCTGACTAGCTGGGTAACCGTTGCGTTCCAGTGCATCGGTCAGCTTTGTAAGTTCTGCTCCAATTTTAGTTTCTTCACATATTCTGGTCGCTCGCGTCACCAACGTATGGATAAGTCCTCTCTTCTGCGCTGGGTGGTGATGCGAATCGGCATGTAGATACCGATTTGTGTGCGTTGGTTTTCTATATACAGTGTGTCCTAGATTACCATCTTCTTTTCGCATCACCTCCACATCTAGAAAAGGCAGGATTTTCGCATCGTTTTCTACTTCCATTGTGAACTTGATTTTACTGTGGAGTGAATTAAGATGATTCAGAAATTCATTCAGTTTCTCTGTTCCATGAGGCCAGATGGCGAAGACATCGTCAACATAACGCCACCATACCTTGGGAACAGCTGAAGCTGTGTCGAGTGCCACTTCTTCAAACTTCTCCATAAAAAAGTTGGCAAGTACTGGCGACAAAGGACTGCCCATCGCAACTCCTTCCACTTGCTCAAAAAGTTCACCCTGGAATGCAAAATATCCCGTTTTGAGACAGTGTTCAAAAAGTTTGCAAATGTCGTCCTCATAGATCTCCCTGAGCATTGTCATGGAGTCTTCTAGAGGCACATTTGTAAAAAGGGACACTACATCAAAACTGACCAGGATATCGCCTTCCTCAGTCTTGACCTTTTTTAGCTTACTGATCAGATCTGTGGAGTCCTTGATCCAAGATTCAGTTTTACCAGTTTGCATCTGTAGTAGTCTGGAGAGGTATTGGGACAGTTTGTAAGTAGGTGCACCAATAGCACTGACAATCGGTCTCATTGGGATATCCTTTTTGTGTATTTTCGGAAGACCGTATATTTTTTTTTGTGTTATAACTTTATATTGACTAAATTCGCTTTAACCAGTGTAATTCTAATTCTAGTAAAATTCATTTATTATTAATAGAGCTAAAAAACCATGTCTAAGTATATAGTAATGCGAGCTCGTGGTAAACCATTTTGATTTATATTGACTAAATTCGCTTTAACCATTGTAATTCTATTTCTTAAATTCTTACCATAATGATTTCTAATTTTAGAATTCATTAAGAGATGGAGCCACTTCGGTCGGCATCTCGCAAACGGACTTGCCCCTGACTAGCATAAATACCACGTTTTAATGAACTTTCTATTCCGTTCCGCGGCGACGACGCCACTGCTTGTCACGATTATTTTGTACTGGTGAAAGTTAACAATTGTAATTTTTTAATTTTATTTTATTTTTTCCTAAATTCTTACCACTGTGATTTCTAATTTTAGATTTCATTAAGAGATGGAGCCACTTCCGTCGGCATCTCGCAAACGGACTTGCCCCTGGCTAGCATAAATACCACGTTTTAATGAACTTTCTATTCCGTTCCGCGGCGATGACGCCACTGCTTGTCACGAGTATTTTGTACTGGTGAAAGTTAGTGCTGCTGGCGACACGGTATCGCTTCGAAGTAAATAAGCACACACTTCACGACTAAAAATTACACATCTACCGGATCTGCCGGATCTGCCCTGATGATGGACACTGCGACGATGTCCGAAACGTTGGCTAAAGAAGGAGGTAGCGCAACACGGCACAACACCCCAAAAACATATAACGAAAATGCTTCTGGCCGTGAAAATCTTAAAACTTACCAGTTAATACATAATTCACCAAGTTTCGATTTTTTTTAAATTGCGATCGGAAACTGGTTTCATAAAGGTGTACATTTTAATTAATTATATTGAATATAAAGCGTGATGTTTTCTCTTTCTAACACCGTTTTGATCATATTTCTAACCATGATAGTAAGGGAGTCACATCGATTTTTGTGAGACCTTTGATTTGAATATAAATGTTTTCTCTTTCTAACACCGTTTTGATCCTATTTCTATGATAGTAAGGGAGTCACAACGATTTATGTGAGATTTACATGAGTCGTTCCGAAAAGTGAACAAATATGCCTGAGGGGTTAAAACACTGACATGTTTCAATAAATTAGAACAAATCTTTACTTCATACTTCATTGCCGTCAATATGGCCAGTTATCAAACAAGTTTCCACGTGGACATCTCTTTATCATTTTATAAGTAAATTCAGTTATAAAACTTTATGTAAAGATTATGACATTATTATGATATTGACATTGCTGCGAAGTTAACAAAAGTAATGGTTATTGGATATTTGGATTGAAGAACTCAATGTACGTGAATACGCACCGTATCAGATCAAAACTCATAATAAAATAAATTGGATGGAAAGTTTCAATTTTTGTACTAGTAATCCATTTTTACTTAATTTTATTTTTTATAGCTTGGCAACGGTGAGGTGAACGACTGTGCGCCCTTTTTCATACAAAACTTAGATTTGGATTTGAAGCCAAAATACTTTTTTAATTATTTTTTTGATAAAAAGTTATAGCAAATGTCTAGTACGAAAATGTGCTACTTTAATTATATGCGTATGAAATTATAAAACGCTGGCCATTAAATAACACATTTTTTAATAATTTTAGATGCAAATTTGGTTAATTATTTCTTAGTTAACGATAATCTTCTTAATATATAAAACAAAGTAGGGTTAGTTACACCATTTATAACTCGAGAACGGCTGGACCGATTTTTATGATATTTGATTTTTGAATTTTTCTCCGCCTCGAACAGCAGAATAGCTATTAAAACATCGGAAAAATACACGAAAAAAATAATTATGAAGAAAATTCTTTCCTTCATACATTTTGTATGGAAGAAATTATCATTTTTTGAAAGAGCTGAAGGAATATTGTGATAAGTATAATATTGAGTAGTGAGTAATTCCGAAAATTCAAAAACGTTTTATGTCAATGCGCTGATTGGTTTGCTTTTGTTCTTAAACATTTAATGCTGCTCCTTTTTCTTACACACTAAATGTCAACAGTCGAAAATGGGACAAACGGTGAACGTATGTCTCCACCTCTCCAAAGGAAAAATATAATCTATACTAATATTATAAATGCGAAAATGCGCGAGTTTGTTTGTTACGCAATCAGGCCTAACCACTAAAAAGATTTTAAAAATTCTTTCACCAATAGAAAGCTACATTATGTGCGATTGAAATAGACTGAATATATTATAATGGTAAGCTCTGGCGTTATGAAAGTATAGAGTAAGAGGGGAATTCGGGAGGGGAGAGGGGAACTCGGGAGGGGACGGGGGAAAGGGTGGGAGTGGAGTGGGGAGAAGGAAGGTAGAGGAGGCAGAGTGGGAACGCGAGAGGGGAAGGGGACGGGGGAGAGGAAGGGGAACGGGACGAATGGAAAAGGACACGCAGGGAGAAACAATTTCTTTAATAAATGGCATAGCAACGCTTGCCGGGTACCAGCTAGTTATATATAAAAATTGTTTTGCTTTATTTACTGTATAAATATGATGAAATACAAAAAAAAAATTAAAATGATTAAAAATGTATTTTTATGAGCATAATTCAAATTATCATCGTCTGGTTTACGTTGGAACTCAAATTTTTCGTACAATAAATTAAAATTTCTACCCAAAAAAAGTTTTTTTGTTTGCAATGTTTTCAATGTTTTATTTTATTTTTCATTATATTCACAATAGAAAGGGCATAATTATTTTTTGTTGATTTTTTTTTAATTTAAAAAACTAATAAAAATAAAGTAGTTATTGTTCATACTAGATATTTACTGTACCTTTTGATGAAAAAAATAATTTTTCAGTTTGGTAAAGTATTTTGGCCTCGAATATAATATACTTAAGTTTTGTATGAAAAAGGCCGCGCAGCCGTTTCTCCGACCCTTTGTGTTCACGAACGGTTTGTAAAGAAGTAAAATTCACTACGGATTGCAGGAAAGTAAAATTAACGACGGTTTGCAGACAAGTAAAATTCACTACGGTTTGCAGAAAAGTAAAAGTTCATTACGGTTTGCAGAAAAATAAAGCTCACTACGGATTGCAGGAAAGTAAAATTAACGACGGTTTGCAGACAAGTAAAATTCACTACGGTTTGCAGAAAAGTAAAAGTTCACTACGGTTTGCAGAAAAATAAAGCTCACTACGGTTTGCAGAAAAGAGAAGTTCACTACAGTTTGCAGCGCAGCCATTGTTGAACTTTTCTGCGCAGGGTCTGCGGTATTTTGTTATTTATTTTATACTCTTGAAGCCATTATTATCACGGGCAGTATACGAAATTGTTCCTCAGGCCTCTGGCATATTCTGGCAGCGTCATTCACAGAATAAACAATAACACTCATTCTGTGTTCTATGGTCGGAAAATTTCTGCTTCACAGTAAAACCCAAATAAATGGAATATTTCTGAATATATCCAAAAACTAAAATCTGTTTTTGAAAAGTGATAAAATACGCTTCTATATTTTATTATTAGAAATAAACATTTAATTTTTAAAATATTAAAATTTTAAGCTCAATTTTTTTTTTAAATGGCTCACTGTAAATTTTTTGGAAATTAAAATTACTGATAATGAAAAATAAAATATAACAACATTCATATTTTATTGGACAAATGAATTACAAACATTAATTTCACCTCACTTTTTTGTCGGTTCACATAAAAATAATTAATAAAAGAATCAAAAGTTTTCAGAATTTTTTTTTCAATTGCGATCCGAACCTTTGGTTTCATAGAGATGTACATTCTCTCTTTCAAACGCCACTTACATTCAAAAATTGTTATTATATTAAATAATAGTACATAATTTAATAGTAGAAGGTTACTACCATTTACTAATTAATTTACTCCTAACAGTAATTAACAACGATGTATTTTGTTTATCTTACTTCTTAGTAAGTAATTAGTCAATTTTTTTTTTTACTTGTTATATTATAATGATTAACTTTTTATAGCGCTCCTTGTGATAAAATCCCCTCAAGTGCGCTTTTACAGTTATTGTTTTTATTTTATTTTTTACAGAACACACTTTAAAAAAGAGGTGAAAATTATTTGATTTTTATACAGATTTCACTAGCTATTGCATCTGTTCTGAGGTGTATACATTACCAACAATAATTATTGTTAAATTTTTATATATTTTTAATTATATGGTGATTTTAATCTCTAATATAAATAAGAAGTAGGTCTGTTATGTTTGGTTATATTATTATTTCTAACTTCTTATCTTATCTTAACTGGAAACTGGTCGATGCAAATAATTTGTTTGTAGGTAGGTACTGTACGAGTGTGACATTTTCAAAATTAGAAATGGTGTTCATTGTGTCAAGAAAATCAATCAAAATATAAATTAATTTTTTCAAATCGAGAAAAGTGGTAAAGTACCCACCATAGATATTCAATGTCTTTGGTAACTACTTGTAATATATTTTTTCCAGATGATTCCGTTCAAAAAAATCTATAGGCAAGCCAAAGTTTTAAATTTTTAAATTGATTTATGAACCTCTGAAAAATCTTTGTAGAAATCGCAGTATTGCTAATATTGCCATGTCACATAATATTTATAAATATATTTAGTATGTACCTACCTTTAGAATTTGATAATCAATAAACTGAACGAGGAATAAAATCTGTTAGAATTCATTCGCTAAACACGCGATGCACACTGTAACAATGAACGAACTGTACTGAAATAAAATTCTACTCGTAGACCGACGACACTTTTATCCACCATGAGTGTATATTGTAGATAACGTATTTATTCACATTTTGCGCGGGGGGGTCACTTGAGATTGGAAGTTATTGTTATTAAATAATAACAGGCTCGTATCATCGTTAATTAATAATTTCTTATTTCTCAGAAAAATAATCTGATAAGATATGTTTTAGGAAAACATTTCAGTAGATAGTACCTACTCAATACCGAACTCTGCTGTTATCTTTCTAATATTATGAAGAGGAAAGATTTGATTGTTTGCATTGAACTGATTTGAAAAATTCTGGGGGTGGGGAAGGTGGAAGGGAACGGGGACGCACGGGAAAGGACATGCAGGGAGAATCAATTAATTTCTTTGAATGGCATAGCAACACATGCCGGGTACCAACTAGTAAGTTATAAACGTCAAAAATATTATCTATATTACTATTAGTCCAGTCAATGAATGATCCAAAAGGAGGTGTAGAGTGTGCGAACAGGAACCTAAGCGATTCTATCAGAAACTTGTTCAGGGTGCTTAGGGTGTGAACATACTAAAAGTCCTGACGGTGGTGAGCTATTTCTTTGAATAAGAAGAAGCTCCTAAAATTATCTACAACTTTTAGTCTATAAAAAAATTTCGAAATCCCACCCGTTTTTGGAGTTACACGCCCCACAAATGTAGATATTTTCGAAAAAAATCGTTTTACCTCACATTTTTCAACAAACATTCCTTCAGATCGTCTAAAATATTCATCAAAGAAAGAAATTTATGTGAAAGAAGTTGTAAAGAATTTTATTCTCTTTTAGAATATATACATACATATGCAAATTAATCTCCAACCCGTAAATATTTTAAGTGATTACAGCGATTTTAAGTTTTTTCGTAAAATGTAATTTTCAGAAAAAGCTGTTTTCATTTACTGACACACCACTTTTGTTTGTAACAGATTGTGGGACATGGGGACTTGGATTTCATTTATGTTCAGAGTTCCTAAAATAATTAGTTTAATGACTCTAACTTTTAGTGGACGTTCTGTGGAAAAAAATGCAAATAAAATATGGAGGCATAACAGGAGGCAGAGGTGTTTCGCACAATGTATTCAGCGAGTGGTTAGCGCAACTCGTGAGATCTGCACTTCCCTTGAAGAGTTTTGTGGAGTCTTCTTCACGTCAAGTAAACAGCACAAGGACCTCGGACAAGCCCGTCGGAGCAGAGATGCAGCAGACATTGCCAAACTCAGTAAGTGGTTTGATGCACATCCTACCTTCTCACAAACCAGTGAAATAATGTTAATTTTCAGTAGAGTCGTCGGAGATGCCACAATAACTTACTACGATGCACTTCGAATTGGTGAAAAGGCAATGAATGCTATAGTGGGCTTGACATTCTCAGACGTCAAGGTCAGCTCGTCGATTAAAATTCACGATGAAAAGGTTGCAGTTGACCCAACATTGCTGTTTCAGTGGATGTGTATAAGCAAACTATCAGAAGAGGATTTGATGAAATTCTTTAAGTATGAGTTGGCCTCATTTCCCTTGGCACTGTTCAATGAAAGTGGGATGCGAAAGACAACTAAATCTGTCCTGTACAGCTTGTTCGAGTCTACCAAAAAAACTGCTCTACTGTCCCAGATGAACATAGTTGTGGTTGGAGGATTTCTACTACACAGAGTAATTTGGCAAAAAGATGCCTCCTTTGCCACAATTTGTGATCGTTTTATCACCTACTTCAACCGCCACTATCCTGGAATAACTCGCACTGTGGTATTTGATGGGTACGCAAACCCAGCCAACAGTACGAAATCATAAGAACAGATGCGACGATATAGACTGAGAAGGTCAGTTGACATCAATTTGACATGGAACACATCAATACCCGTTAAACAGGAAGATTTTTTATCCAATCCTACCAACAAAAGTAACTTCATCTCCTTAC
The DNA here is from genome assembly GCA_917880885.1 of Limnephilus marmoratus. Taxonomy (NCBI): domain Eukaryota; kingdom Metazoa; phylum Arthropoda; class Insecta; order Trichoptera; family Limnephilidae; genus Limnephilus; species Limnephilus marmoratus. The sequence goes on from OU862924.1 coordinate 12,888,982, forward strand.
TGCAGACAAAGCTTCGGAAGAATGGGATACAGACTCTTCAGGCCACCGGTGATGCTGACGTCCTTGTCATAAAGACTGCTGTGGAACAATCCTCTCACAATTATTTGGCTGTCGTGAACACTGCGAAAAAAACTTTAAATTGCTGTAAATGTTGACCGATTGGAGATAAATTTGCATATGTATATATATATATATATATATACATATATAAAAAAAATTATATATACATATTCTAAAGGGGAATTAAATTTTTTACAACTTCTTTCACATACATTTCTTTCTTTGATGAATATTTTAGACCTTTTTTAATATTTTATAATTTGATTTAATATGAAGGAATGTTTGATGAAAAATGTGAGGTAAAATGATTTTTTTCGAAAATATCTACATTTGCGGAGCGTGTAACTCAAAAGCAGCTGGGATTTCTAAAATTACGTACAGAATAAAAGTTGTAGATAATTTTATACGCTTTTACATATTGTTAGAAAATTTTCCTCTGTGACGCACTGTTTTTGAGATATAAGCGGAAACCCGAAAATTGGGACCGTCCCCCCCTCCCCCCTCCCATAGCTCACCACCTAGAGGTCAGGGCTTTTAGTATGTTCGCACCCTAAGCACCCTGAACAGGTTTCTGAAGGAATCGCTTAGTTTCTGCCCACGCACTCTACACCTCCTTCCTCGACTGGACTATATATGAAGGACTGTATATTTTCGATTGTTGTACACGAAGTTGCGCTCTCTGTTATTTTAAAAAAGAACCGATGAAATTTAAAACATGTGAGACATTTGCAATTTCTCTGTTTCTAAATCATTAATACAATTTCCCGACCCATTTTCCGAGAAAATATTTTCCCAAATTTTAATATTCTCGGAAAAAAATTGAAATTTTTAAAATTAGAAAAATTTCCAAACATTGTTTTTTATACAAATTTTCCGACTCATTTTCCTACCAATTTTCCAGAAAAAAGTTTCGATTTTTCGCTTTTCTTGAAAGAATTTTATTCAGAAAAATAAAGATTTCGAAACATGAAAAATTTACAAACTTCACGTAATACCTAAAAGATAAACGTTATTTAAAAAAATTCCCAACCATCTTCCGACAAATTTTCGGATTTTCCCAGGTGAAATTTTTTCAGTTTTCCCAACATGAAAAGTTTCCAAAACTTCTAACAAAATCAAAAAGATAAATAGAAAAATTCTCGATCCATTTTCCGTCCAATTTTCTGACCTTAATTTTTTTTAATTTTCCCGAAAAAAAAAAACGATTTGAAAAATTCCCAAACATCAAATAATATTTAAAATATGTCTTTAAACAAATTTACCCACCAATTTTCCGATTTTCGCAGTAGAACTTCATTCAGAAAAATTATGTTTTCCAGGATAAAAATTTCCCAACATGAAAAATGAAAAAATAACCAAATAAAAAGTTTTCCAAAATCAAATGCTAGATTGACCAATATTTTTTATCCAAAGAAACGTTAATTTTTGGAATCAGTTCCTTTTGGGTTTATTTATTGTTCTGTTATACGTGGTGGAATTATATTGTATTAAATTGAAATTAAAACCAATTTTTTTACTTATTTCCACATATTTATTTAACCAGTACCGGTTTGATCCTATTATGGACATCTATATATATTTATTTTATAATAGAGGAATGAAACTTCCTCCCCAGTGACTAACATTTGAGCCAAATCACCCAAAAAAACATGTCACTTATGTACCTATTCATTTTTCTATGGGGCAGAGGGTGGTGGAGGCCTATATTGAAGGAGGGCAAGGCTCGAAATGGGCTCTAGCGCCATTGAAGAAGAATAAGAAACCCACAAACCTCCCCTGTAGCAATTTTTAACCAAATCTGTTTAAGAGGATTAAAATTTTAAGATTACCATTTATAGATAACTATGCTACTTAATAAGAAATTGTTTCTCCCTACGTGCCCTTTCCCATTCGTCCCGTTCCCCTTCCCCCTTCCCCCCTTCCCCTCAAATCACCAAAGTTTCATCGCAATTGGATGAATGGTTTAGCAACTCATAGACATCTCACATAGAAATTGTTATTCCGTGCGTGTCCTTTCCCATTTGTCCCGTTCCCCTTCCGCCTCCCCTTTTTCACCCGCGTCCTTTTCCCCTCTCGCGCTCCTACTCCGCCTTCCCTCTCCCCACCCGCCTCGTCCGCTTCCCCCGTCCCGCGAACTCCTCTCCCGAGTTCCCCTCCCGGGTTCCCCTCCCGGGTTCCCCTCCTCCCCTCCCGCGAACCCCCCGTCCTGAGTTCCCCTCCCCCCTCCCGTGTTCTCCTCCCCCCTCCCACATTCCATTAATTCAGTCCCGGTACATTCAGTTTTCAAACAGCTCGCGTGCCACCTATTGCAATTTTTTAAAACAAATTTCATTATTCCAGAGCTCACCGCTTCTTTTATACAAACCTTGTCCTGACAATAACGAAGACGAAAAAAAAATCCAATTTGGTGCAGTCGTCCGGAAGTTATGCGCGTACATACATTTCAGCGTTTCATTTTTATTTATATAGAAGATAGAAGAAGAAAATAGAAGATAGATAGATGGATAATATACTAACTAGATAATATACTAGATGATATAGATAGACTAACTGACCCGGCAAACGTTGTTCTGCCATATTAATTATTTCTAGTGAATATTTTGGTTGTTAAATAAAAAAAAATAACGAATGTATTGTAAGCAGGACTGGGCAGTATTTGAAATACTTGTAATTGAAATACGTATTTGAAATACAAATACGTATTTTGTATTTGTATTTCAATTTGAGTTTAGTTTCTGTCGCCGTGCAGATCGCACGCCCAGAAATTTCGATAAACACAGTAACCACCTAAGTACAGTGCCAAGCAGTTAAACAAATTATTGTTGTAAAATTAGCAGGCTGACTGACGTTTTTATTCGCCAGACAGCCCGCATATTTAACTCATCATGGACCGGAACGTACAAGGACTAATTGACTCTATCAAAAGTGAAATTAAAAAATGCTCAAGCATCAAAGAGGCAAAGCAGAGAATAATCATAGAACAAGATATAAGCCAACTAGAAGAAATATGGTGCAAGGAAAAACTTCAATTACAAGAGAAAATAATTGAGCTACAAAATAAACTGATATTAAATGAAGAAAAACATTCAGAAAAAATTGAAAATTATTTAATGGAAAAAAATGAACCAGTTACTACAACATATAATAAGTCAACCTTTTCAATACCTATACCGGAGGCCAAATACTCATTAATAATTGCAAGTGAAAATACTAATTCAACATCTGATGATATTCGAGATTTGATAGTTAAAAAAATTAAAACATCGCATTTGGGTATTGCAGTAAATGGGGTACAAAAAGCATCAAACAATAAACTAATTATCTCTTGCCCTAATAAAGATCATGCAAAAAAACTAACGGACGAAATAAATACGGTATTCAAAAACAACATGATCGCAAAAGAACTAGAAAAAAAGAATCCAAAATTATTCATAAGAAACTTACCTATCAACTTATCTGAAGAAGACATAATAGAATCATTTAAAACACAAAATGATGGAATCAAAATCATAATGGACGAAAATCCAAAAAATTCAGTTAAATTAGTGAAAATGATTAAACCAAAAGGACAAAATAATCTTACGAACTACATAATCGAAACAAGTGGAAAACTTAGGAAATATCTCATATCTAAAGAGAAAATAAATATTGGATACTACAGAGTACGGGTGGAGGACGCAAATCCAATTATGCAATGTTTTCATTGCTTGAAATTTGGTCACTCAGCTATCAACTGCCTAAATAAGGACAAGAATGCCACGTGTCTACACTGCGCCATGGATCATCCCTGGAAAGACTGCCCTAATAAAAACAAAGAAGAAAAATGCAAGAATTGTGAATTCCAAAACAACACATTCAAGTCAACTAACGATACAAATCATAAAGCAAACAGCAAAAATTGTACGTATTTAAAAAAAATGATGACAATTGCACAAGGGCGTATAAATTATGAATAGGTATGCACCTACTTTTAAATTCTTAACAATGGTAGCCCTCATGGTATGCTCAAATATTAAAAACACAATATCGAAATTTATATGTTTGTATAAAATGCGATTGTTTTCTGAAACTTCCTACAATTTTGTTATAACTTTCTGTAAAATTTTAAAACAAAAAAGAATCGTTATAATATTATTAACCTACCATCAAAGTGTTAAAGATTCATTAGAAATATTAAAAAATTATTTAATCATATTTTTCTGTAAAATTTTAAAACTAAAACGAAGCATTCAAATTTTAGCCTATTCTCAAAGTGTTAAGGCTTGTGAAATATTATTTACACAAAACAAAATTGATATACTTTATACTATGTTTCTTCTCTATGACATTATCACTAGAAATACAATGTCAGTTTATTCAACATTGTCACCAAAACAAATTGAAGTCAACCTTGATGGACTATTTTTGGGCATGAATTATTATTATTCATTATTATTCGTGATATTATTATTGCTGCGAACTTATTTAAACATGCATTCAATATCAATTTCAATTTTAATAATTAGTTATAATAATTGCGTAAATCAGTATGAAATGCCAAAGCCAGGAATAAAATTGCATACCAATATTTTAGTTATTAAGTATTTTAGTTACACACATTATGTCTTTTAGTTTCATAGATGATGATAATGAAATTAATTTTTGTAAGATAAATAACCTGTGCGAATGGCTTCGTAAGCAAGACACAATGAAACGTGAAACGAGTAAACTCAATTTTGTGGAACTAAACATTAGATCTATAGGTAGGTACTGGGACCTATTTCATGTTTATTTTAAAGACTGTTTAAATCACATTGATGTACTAATGCTTTGCGAAACTGCAATTCGTTCGGAACTTGTTAATCTTTATGATATTCCCGGTTTCAATTCGTATCACTATTGCAGAAACCATAAATCCGGTGGAGGCATTTTGTTATATGTAAAGAATAACCTCTCCTTTTCGCAAATATTTCTGGACAGTAAATATTTTGAGAACGTTTTTGGAATATTGACACTTCCAAATAACAGTACTTTAAATGTCTTGGCAATATACCGACCCCCGAATTTAAATAAGCAAGCATTTTTATCAGAAATATCCATTGTGTTTGAAGACAATATTAAATCAAATGAAAGTTTAATATTTTTTGGCGATGTAAATTTAAATTTATTACATAAAAATGATGCTATCATTATAAAATACGAAAATATTCTTACTAATAACTATTTAAAAAAATGTATAAATTATGTTACACGAGAAGTAATAGTTCAAGAGAAAATTATTAGTTCATGCTTAGATCACATTTTTGTGCGAGTAAGCGGAAAGTTACCTACTGGATTAACCAGTACAATCTCCGCGTGCGTATGTGATTATAATATTGCCGACCATAATACAACAGCTGTAAGCATACTCTATAAGTCGGTAGATAATCTCAACTCTAGCGATTCTAATAACGTCAAAATTCTTTCGCAAAAACAGATTGATAAACATATTTATAATTATGACTGGAAGTCGCTTCTAAAGGAAACCGAATGTTCGGTTATTTATTTAAAAATTAGAAATTATTTTGACGACTTGTATAAAAACAGCACCATTACAATAAGCAGAAAACCTAAAAGCCGACCTCATGCCATAAATGATTGGATATCTACTGATGCACTACATAAAATTAAAAAAAGAGATTATTTATATAAGCGTTGGAAAAATGCCCCAACAAATAAATACTATGAAAAAGAATATAAGTGTTATCGAAATGTTTTAAATAAATTTTTACTTAAATTAAAAACCTCATACTATAATGACAAATTCAAAAATTTATTTCAAGATTCAAAAAAGACATGGGACGAGTGTAATCAAATTTTAGGTAAGAAACCTAAAAATGATTGTGACCAAGTTGCCTCCAAATATTTGATGAAAGATCAGACCAAAGAAAATGTAACTAATGATTTTGTTAATTATTTCTCTGACAGTGTTTGCAATATGTTACATAAATGTAATTACAGGACAACTGCTTTTGAACCAGAGAAGATGCCTCATAGCATGTACCTACCAAGGGCCAAAATTGCTGATATAGAAAGCATTGTGCGGCAACTTAAAAGTTTTTCTCCTGGAATTGATAATATCAGAATGAGCGATATTAAAAAACATATAATAATTTTAGCTCCAATCATAGCACATTTTGTAAATAGAATTTTATTTGAAGCAAAAATTCCAGATGACTTAAAATGTAGTATTATCAGACCCATTTATAAAGGAGGTGATCACACTCTATTGGGTAATTATAGACCGATTAGTATCTTGCCATCACTCGAAAAAATTCTTGAAAAATACATTCAGTCGAAACTAATAAAATATTTAGAAGATTTTTCTATTATTGATAAAAATCAATATGGATTCCAAAAAAAAAAAGGGTACCGAAATGCTACTTCAAAAATTTGCCAGTTTAATAAATAATGAACTAAATAGTAAAAATCATGTATTAGTTTTATTTATAGATTATTCTAAAGCGTTTGACACTATTAATCATAGAAAATTATTGCAGATACTAGAAATCATAGGAATAAGAGGAAAACTCCTAAAACTCTTTGAAAATTACTTGAACAACCGTAGCATGAAAATAAAGCTTTTGAACACTTTAAGTAAAAAAAGAAAAATTTTAGCTGGCGTTCCTCAAGGTTCCATATTAGGTCCAATTTTATATATCATTTATGTATCTTTTATTAAGTACATCTTTAAACATGTAAAACACTTCGTGTATGCGGATGATACTGCACTAGTGATTTCTCGCAGTGATTTAAAATTATGTATTGAACTCTTACAAAAAGATTACATTGAGCTTTTGAAATGGTCTCATGACTCTGGTTTAATCATAAATGCAAAAAAAACTAAATTGATACACATTAGATCACCCAATGCCAAGACAAATAGTATTACACCAGAAATAAAAACACACGGTTCAGATTGCTTACATATTGGTATCCCAGCATTGTGTACATGCGAAAATATTGAAGTGGTTAAAGAATATGTTTATTTAGGTGTAATTATTGACTGCTTTTTTAAATGGGATTTACAAATAAATAAAGTCTGTGAACGTTTGAGATCTATTGTTAGTAGATTATATAAACTTAAATTCTATGTTCCAATATGCACACTTAGAATTATTTATTTATCATTAGCTGAGTCTATTATAAGGTACGGAATTACAGCTTGGGGACTTTCCTGTAAGACAAATGTTAATCATGTTCAATCTGTCCAAAATTCATTAGTTAAATTATTAGCTCATAAAAGTTTATACGAAAAAAGACACAATGTTCCGTACTTTTACCAGAATCTTAAAATTCTCTCAGTAAGAGCAATTCTGTGGCATAAAATTATTTTTCAGCATATGAATAGCCCTGTATACATAAATAGACTGGACCACACTTACAATACTCGATTTACGTTAAATGAAGGACTAATCGTACCTAAGCACTTAAACAAATATGGACAAAGAACGCTGGACTACATGATACCTACATGCTTAAATATGTTACCTGCTAAAATTAAAAAATGTACAAATAATGTAAAAACAAATATCATATTGAAAAATTGGCTCGCCGAAAGAAATTGTTTATATTAACATTTTTGTAGTAACACAAAAAAAATGTCTAACTGCTTAATAAGTTTTATGTTTTAAAAACTTTAAAGTAAAAGCACCCAATGACAAACTACTTAAAAGTAGTTTATTGGGACTTTTCTTTTTTCTGTAACATTTTTATTTTTGTTTGATTTCTTGTAATATTGTATAACTTTTTTTTCAATAAAAAAAAAAAAAAAAAAAAAAAAAAAAAAAAATTACTTCCTAAAAATGTATTTTGTAATTGGTATTTCAATTACCTGGGGCTGAGGTATTTTGTAATTTGTATTTCAAATACTTATGGCTTCAAAATACATTTTCAAATACATTTAGTGATCTTAATAATGATATGAAAAATAAACTGACAGATAATACGTAGACTAAAAACGCTAGAATCCAGAGCTATATGCAGTAGCGTAGCGAGGGGGGGGCGGTGGGGGCGGACCGCCCCGGGTGCCACCCGAGGGGGGGTGACACTCGGACGTTGAGAAAAAACTTACGAAGTGCAAAATTGCCACAAAAAAAATTTACTCTTGAACACTGACTGTTATTTAGCACTATGGCACGTTTGGTCGGGAATTCCAGAAAAAATATATTTTTTTTTTATTTTCTTTTCTAGCTCGAAGTGTTGCTGAGTCGGGGATTTCCCTGAAATATTCCTTGTGTCATTATATTTTCGTAATGTTATTTTTATTGTAAACAGTCGTGGAGTGAATTGTTATCTATTGACTGACTTGAATTAGTGGAAAAGTTGTTATTCTATTAACGTTTTGATTAGTGCTTAAAGATCATTTAAAAAAAAACAATGTAAGTGGATTTGATAGTTCACTTTTCTAATAGACACAAAACTTGAATGCAATTATACCAGAATCGATAGATAATTGATTGAAGAAAAATGATCAATCATCTGTATGTTTTTTCTGTATTATATTGTTTTGTGTAGATGAATAAATACAAGGAATAATAAGTAATTTGGAGATTTTCAGAAAACGTTTTTTATGAATTCGAAATATGCGTTTTGAATTCGTTGACGCAGTACTATTTACACATTTACACCGATAACCTAGTAACTGCCGATAATATTTACACCAAACGATTATACAATGGGGTAGTTTCGCAAGCTAAGGTAATTCGCCTACCAAATGTAAGAGCACCCTCAGATTTCGATCAATTGTCGATTCTTTGGATAAGAGGTCACCTTCGCATTACTAGCGCTTTAAATCATAATACCTTAATTATTTTATCCAATATTAGCTTAGGTATTATCCAAAATCTAGTTTGAGTTACTAAAAATAAAGATACGGTATATTTTTAATAATTTAATTATATGTATAAGTATAATCGATAAACTAGTAATATTTAAATCAGATTTTTGTCTTAGTTCTAATTTTGAAAAATAAAAAGTTTTTTGATTGGCGACGTTACGTGAGTATGGCGTCTTGACGGTGTATTCATTCGTTGACCCGGCCTATACTAATCTCACATTTTTTCAGATTTAAGTTAAGAGTGAGAAAGGCTCGAATAAAAGTTACACACGGAACAAGCACATAGTTTTCTTTCGAATTTTGGAGCGTACGGTGTGCAACTCAAATTTTAAGCACATCTCAATACTGGTTTTAAGATTGAATCTGTATTCGGTTACTCGTTTTAATTAAAACTACACCCATAGCATGAAAATGGTTTTCCTCCGATATTTGTAGCACTTAGTCTGAAACTTTCATATCTTGCAACTCGGAGAATATCTTGCAATAAGAACTCGGGAATGGTTTCCTTCGAAATGGGTCCGCAGATAAACAGAGTTACAAATGAAATTTCAAAGGAAACCATTTTCGAGTTCCAGGTGTAAGATTTGAAAGTTGAAGAATATGTGCTACAAAGATCGAAGTTCAACCATTTTCGTGTACTGCATGCCTTAAAAATTAAAGCTGGGGACTGACACCTTTACTATCTCACATTTGAAATTTTATCGTTACACTCTGAACACAAAACTGGTTTTAACTTAAGAATGGGTAGTTAAAATTATATTTTCACGCCAGCAAATGATTATCCTCAGAATTTTGCAGCATATTAGAATTGAAGACTCCACTCGGAACTTTAGAACGGTTTCGAAATTTATCCTGCATTTGGAGAACAAAACTGGTTTTAACTTTCTGTGTGCATTTCCCCAGGTTCAAAACTGCATCCAGAACTCAAAAATGGTTTTCCTCAGATTTTTGCACAACATAGTATGCAACTTGAATTTTTTAACTGCACTTGGATAATGAGAATGATTTCCTTCGAAATGCGTCAGTACATGCATCCGCATCTGGATATTTTTTTGAAATTCTGAATACAAGACTTGTCTTAACTTAAGAATTAATCTGGTAAGAGTCTACCGGCTTAAATAAAAATTGAACCTTATTAATTATTTCAAAACTTGTTGAAATTTAAGAATGAATCTGTATTTGGTAACTCGTTTTAGTTAAAACTACAACCATAACATGAAAATGGTTTTCCTCCGGTATTTGCAGCACGTAGTCTGAAACTTTCATATCTTGCAACTTGGGGAAATCTCGCAATAGTGGAAATCGGGAATGGTTTCCTTCGAAATGGGTCCGCAGATGAACAGAGTTTCAAATGAAATTTGAAAGGAAACCATTTTCGAGTTCCAAATGCAATATTTGAAAGTATATATACCTACTATATTTTTAACTTAAATATGGGTTGTTAAAATGATGTTTTAATGCGAGCAAATGATTTTCTTCAGAATTTTGCAGCATATTAGAATTGAAGACTCTACTCGGAACTCTGCTATTTATAGCTCTATGGCTCGGTCGGTCGGGATTCCCAATTTTTTTTCTTGTTTTGTTTACACATTTGACTAGCTAGTAATGTTTTTATATTAGGAGGTCGAAATTTGCGTTTTAAATTTCTCAAAGTAAACTTTAATGGGGGGGGGGGGGGGTGACGCCACGTTTTCCGCCCCGGGTGCCACCCATGCTAGCTACGCCACTGGCTATATGTTATGTATGTTAATATTTAGAGTTGGCAACACGTCCTGTGCTATAATAGCACTGTTATTGTACATTTTCTATCATATTATATAATGCTTGTCATTGCTTTGTATTGTACTTTTTTAGATCAAGCGTCATATTATTAGATCAAGCACTATAGGAATAATTTGACTGAATACTAGATTATTTTTAGGTTAATTACAGTAGAGCGCACTTTAAGTGAAATAACTAGTGTCCGACCGAAACAGGATTTTCTACCGAAAACGAAATCGAATATTCGATATCTGTCTCAGTTTCGGCCGAAACCGAAATTCGGCTTATTTTTTATACTTATATTCACTATTAAGTAAGGACCTCATAAATTGAGTATTATAATTTTAATTGCGTTTACAATCACAACATTTTTTTACATTAACTCCACATGAAAGGCCCTGAGGAAAATAATTTCCTTCAGGGCGTATGTCATCTTTGAAGATGCTGTATGGAGGGTCTTTTTGGGGAGAGGAAGGAGTAAATGGTCTTGAAGAGACCCATGTTGTAGGAGGGAGGAAACATAGAGGCCGGCAAAACGTTCCACAGCCGAGCTGTTGAACTCAAGAATGAGTCATAGAAACGACCCGTTCTCATGTGACTAATGTGAACCGTGTACATATGTTGGGCGCATGTTTGGCATGTTCCCCAACTACGCACTGGTGCCGAGGGGATCAATGGCGCTATTTCCTCAGAGTATCTTCCATTCTATTACCGGTAGAACAAGGACAGATTCCCACCTGACGCCTATGCTCTAAAGATCACAATCCATTTGTGTTAGGAGAATCTATCAATTGGACCACCGGTTTCTGTACAGAGTCGAGGGTTTTTTTTTTTTTTTTTAAAGTATTTTGGGGCTCCAGACCAGAGGTGGCTGCCAAATTCAATAGTGGGGCGCAGTTGCGATTTGTACAGTGTTAGCAGCTGTGTACTATTAAAGTATCTGCGGGTCCTGTACAGTACGCCCAGTTTCTAAGAGTCTAAAACTCTGGCTTCGATGGAGCCCCCATACCTGAGCTGGTCACTTAGAGTTACTGCCTCCGTTCACGGAGATACTTACAAGATACTTGATCTTCGTGCGCGTATCATTCGCGCCGATCGTAAGTACCCCCGTACTATTTTGCTGGTGCCCGTTCACGGCGCTACGCGGTGGCTGTCGGTTTCCAATCAGTATCACGATACCGACAGTGCTGATCGTACGCGACGCGTCGCATCATTTGTGTCTGATACTTATTCATTTGACGTTTGACAGAAATGACGTCGGAACATGAAAGTAATATTAGATTTGTTCTGGAAGTGGAAAAAATGCACGTTTATGTAACTATACTTTACCAGAATACGTAAGAATTTTGTGGAGATGGCATGGATTGATGTTGGAAAAAAATTCATATGACATCGCTTGACAGCGTGTTAACTCCACGGCTGCACGTGAAAAATGATCGAGTTCAGTATATTTCGGGTAGCGCCGTGTACGGAGACAAGCATTAAAAAGTAGTATATCAGCAGGGTACTTGTGGTTTCGTCACAATTACGTAGATTGTAAGTATCTCCATGAACGGAGGGCCTGACACCAAGCACATCAAAGGAGGGACTGTTCGGAAGATTGCTTCCGTTAAAGGAGACTAGATTTAAATTTTTATTTATACTTGTTAAATGAAATTAATAAAAATAATTGAAGTTTGTGATCACATAAACTCATAATACAAGCACGCCGGACCGGCCGGCGAACTCAGTTAATGATGGTGGATGACACACGAGCCACGAACTCACCCGAAGTCAGTCAAACGGCACGCGATAATTCACGAATGCAGAGTTTCGGTGCGGCCGAAGGTTCGGCGGATTTTCTGCCGAAACCGAAACTGATGCCGAAACTAGATTTTTTTACCGAACCTTGCCGAAACCGAAACCAAACCTTCGGTCGGTCACTAGAAATAACACAAAACTGCGCTATACAAATGTCGTGTTATTATAATAATATATTATTATTATATTATGTGTATATAATAATATATTATTATTATATTATTTAACACCTGAGTCCTTTACCACAAATTTTACAAGTGAAGCGGAGATGAGATGTGTCTTTTGAGCAATATGATTGGTCAATTTTTGCACGTCTCTGTTTCACTCTGCTCAACATTGCTTCTATGGAAACGCACCCTTAGATAAGGGCATTAAGACAATTTATTGCAACCTAAGGTTCTACCAAAACCAAATGTATTTTGTATTTTGTAATTTGTATTTTGTATTTGAAAGAAAAAAATGGTTAAAATACTGTATTTTGTATTTCAAATACACGACTTGAAAGTATTTTGTATTTCGTATTTTAAATACATGCGAAAAAGTATTTTGTAATTTGTATTTCAATTACAGCAAAGCATGTATTTTGCCCAGCCCTGATTGTAAGTGTGTGGGGATGAAAATAAAGAAACAACATAAATAATTTCGTTCTGTTTGAAATATGAATTTGTTCACAAAAATACTAAATTAAAAAATGGGAGGGGGTGGTAGGAAGAGGAAAATTTGGGGTCATAGGTATTTTTTGATTCCAAATAAAAAAAAATACATAAAAAATATTTCGTCATAAAAATAGAGAAAAAATTCTGGATAGGGACCTGAGACACCCTAAATCCTGGCGGTATGAAATATACTTTACGACCTATTCGCCTACCTACCAAATATACATAAAAAAAAATTCATAAAAATCGATCCAACCGTTTCGGAGGAGTGCGACCGCAAACACCGTGACACGAAATTTTTATGAAAGAATAGATTTAGTTCAAATTTTTTAATTAGGTTCAAGCCAAAAGGAACTATTAAATTGAAATTAATACAATTTTTTTAACTTATTTCCACATATTTATTTAACCAGTACCAGTTTCATCCTATTATGGACATCTTCAGGCTGGCCTCTGGTATATATATTTTTTTACGTTAGCTCCACATAGGTGGTCCGGAGGAAAACATTTCACTAGGGTCTGTGTCATCTTTGGGGATGATATTTGAAGTAGATGAAGTTCTGGGAAGGAAAAAGTTATGAGGGATGGATAGGAATCTGGTGATCAGTATCTCCAGGAGTGACGGATGTATGAATCCATCCCTTCCACTGCAGTGCAAGGTGATGTCCCGAGAGTACTCTGGAGAAGTCAATATGTCTCCCTCAACCAGTCTCTCCCTATCCGGTCTGCATTGCAGCTGGTGGGCAGATGCATCCAATGCCAAGACTGGGACAAACCTCACCCCATGAACCCGGGCATCCCTGCATACCCCCTCCCAAATCTAAAATATTGTATAATCTGTATATATTAAAACGAATCCCTTAGTCACACCATAACTTCAGAACGACTTTACCTGTTTCATTCATTTTTTTTTAAAGTTTTCTAATACTTTGTAGAAGGTTCTTACGGAAAGAAAAATTAAGAAAATTGAATAATTTTAGAAAACTTAACGACCATTTTAACTTCGCACGTTTGACAGTTCGCGCGTTTGATGAAATTGAATTTAGCAGGCAGCTGTTTTTTTTGTAACAAAATAATTTTTTATAGATTTTTAAAAATATAGATATTTTAAATAGGTACCTATGTTAGGTACCAGATTTGATTGATTATTCTTATAAGATACAAAAATTAATTTTTGTAATGTGTGAAAAATAAAAATTTTAATAAAAAAATTGTAATACCTGGCACGCGAGTTGTTGGAATGAATGCACTGGGACTGAATATATGAAACACGGGAGGGGGGTTGGCGGGACGGGGGAGCGGGAGAGGGGAGAGGGTAGGCGGGGAATGTGGAAAGGGAATGCGAGAGGGGAACGGGGACACACGGGAAAGGACATGGAGGGAGAAACAATTAATTTCTTTGAATATGGCATTGCAACGCATGCCGGGAACCAGCGTGTATTACATAAATTATAATATAAAAATTGTTCTGAAATAGAATCAGTAAGTAACAAATTATTTTAGGTCCTCATCTTCTGACTCCGATTTGCTGGTATTCTGTTCCGACCATCATCACTGGTGAGCTTCAAACTGACTGAGCTTCAAAATCAATGATATCTTTCTGAACCACTCTCCACATCTTCTAATGTTAAAAACTTGATCAATCAAGAAGATTGTTTCTATTTGTTTTCATTGATGCCATCTCAAATACTTCTAGGATTATTTCTTAAATTTTTGGGAGAATAGTCACACCAGGTTTAAATACATTTTTTTGTTACACCTCATAAACTGAACGTCCCACTGTCTGCAGAGACAGGGGAACTATATTGCCACTCGGTTGGGCTGCATTGTCAGGCGATTGGGCTGAACTGTCAATGGAATTCAACGCCATTTTGAATATCATTTAAAATTCTACGCAAGAAAGTGTACTGACTGTACACAACAACAACATCCTTTCACGGCCATTTTTATATATTTTTTAAAATCTTTTTCCAACTCAAAGTGGATTCGCTGTAATCCGGACCCTGTCTAATCCGGCGCCCCCTGTAATTCGACACGCCTATCACCGTTGATTGTACATAGAATTTTGGTAAATCTTCACTAATATAATGCATGATTGGACAGGTTGTAACTTGTACACGCCACCACTATTGTGCTCGATGCGTATTGTTTCAGTTTGAAACAATACAGTTTGTTATTTTTATAATAAAATATTATCTCTCTATTATGATGTTTAATTTACTAAATTCCGCATACATAATATGAACATAATTATGAAGTATGATTCGTAGTTCAAATAGATTCTTTGATTTGTAATTTGTCGGATTACAAGGTAGTCTTATTCAAAAAATTCCAGACTACAGAGGGTCTTAGGCAGTACTCTATAATCCAACAAATTCGATAATCCGACATCACCCTGCAAAACATTTGTCGGATTACCGCGGGTCCACTGTATTTGAGAAAGTATCCTCATAACACAGTCATTTTACCAAAAAAAAAAACAGAAATTAATTCCACGCGTTTTCATTTATTTCACAAGTTATGAAACGGTTCATTACAACATCGAATAGATTTTGTTGTCATTTTAAAATTTTGTTTTTGTTGATTGACTCTTCAATTGTAGATATAAAAAATCTATTTTTATAGTGATAACATAAGACCTAGAGATTATTCTCATTAAAAGGGATCTTATGATCGGAATGCATAATGTGTTGATCTTCCATTGAGATATTATATAATCTTCACAAAACCAAAATGTTGACAAAATAAAAATATTACTTATTTAATAGTGAAAAGTTTTTGTACTTTAATCAATCATGGATTTTTAAAGATAAAAGTAATTAAAATCAGGTCACCTTATCTGTTTTAAAAACATCTGTTAATTATTCACAAGTATTATGTGCTACCTGGTTCCAACGCATGCGTTGCAATGCCATATTCAAAGAAATACATTGTCCCTGAATCACCTTTCCCAGTTCCCCTCCCGCGTCCCCTACCTAGCCAGCTTTATAAATTACTAGCTGGTACCCGGCATGCTGGCAATGCCATTTTAAAGAAATAAATTGATTCTCCCTGCATGTCCTTTCCCGTGCATCCCCATTCCCTTCCACCTTCCCCGCCTTCCCCCTCCCTCGTCCTTACCCCTTCCACTAAAATATAAGAAATACACGGCCTCTGTGTTTCTTTCCTACTACACGGATCTCTTCAAGATACAGGTTCACTCTTGCCTTTTCTCAAAAAGACCTTTCACACACAGCATCCCCAAAGATGACATCTTCTTCTTGTGCCCTGTCCGCTCAACGGACATTGGCTATGCGGACTTTGTTTACTGCGGCCCGGAACAGCTCCACGGTAGACTGGCCAAACCACTGTCTCAGGTTTTTCAGTCATGAGGTACTCCTTCTTCCAGGGCCCCGCCTTCCGGCAATCTTTCCCTGCATCATGAGATGCAGGATCTCATACTTCTCTGGATGTCTCATCACATGTCTAAGATATTGAAGCTTTCAGATTTTTATAGTTTTAATTACTTCCTTTTCTTTATTTATCCGAACCATAACATCTTCGTTTGTAACCCTGTCCATCCAGCTTATTTTAAGTATTCTTCTGTAGATCCACATCTCGAATGCCTCAAGTCGCCTAATTAGTTCTTCAGTAAGCGTCCATGCTTCCATTCCGTAAAATAATATCGAAAACACGTAGCATCTGACCATTCGCATTCGTAATCCAAGGTTGAGATCATGACTGCAGAACATTTTTTTCATGCGGATAAAGGTTGCACGAGCTTGCTCAATGCGGCATTTGATTTCAACTGAAGGATCCCATCTATCATTTACATTGCAGCCCAAGTATACAATACTCTGTACCTTCTCTAGTTTTGTTTCAGCAATATAAAGATTTTCATCCAATGCGTTATTTTTGCTTATGAGCATGTATTTTGTCTAATTTATATTCGGTTCTAGCCCAAAATTCTCACAAGTCTACATGATTCAGCAAAAGTTGTAAATCCTCAATGTTACTTGTTAGAAGTACTGTATCATCTGCATAATTATTTTCCTCAAGGCCCTGTGTAGTTAATGTAAAAGAAAAAACACACTACCAATTTTTTGTAGATTAGTTTGGGTAAGAAAAGTAATTATGTAGGTGGTTTTAAGAAAAATATTGTTAATCCAATCCAGTTAGGAGACCCTGAGGAAAATAATTTCCCTTGGGGCCTATGTCAACTTAGGGTATGCTGTGTGGAGGGTCTTTTTAAGGAAAGGAAGGAGAGGAAGTTCTGGGAAGGAAAAAGGTATGAGCGATGGGTAGGAATGTGGGGGTCAGTCTCTAGGAGTGACAGACGTATAAATCCATCCTTCCAAGGTGCAAGGCGATGGGTTGAGAGAGTCAGCTGAAGAAGTCAAAAGCTTCCCTCAACCAGTCTCTCTCAATCTTGCCCGCCAAGAAGCAGTTGGGAAGTTAAGACCCGGACAAACCTCACCCCATGAACCCGGGCACCCCTGTCAAGTCACCAAATGTAGCAAACCACTTGGGGTGACCTATGGCAGAGGTGTTGGTTATCCAATAAAAGTTAACAATTATTATAAGCAATAATTATTAGCCTGAAACACTCATCTACATTGAAAAAATCTCCCGAGAAAAGATACATGCTGCCGACAGGACTCGAACCCGCGTCCTTCTGATATCCGGTCAACTGCTCTTTAACCACTGAGCTACGTCGGCTTATCTCCTGCCCGCCAAATAATTCAATATATACTAGTGTTTCATTCAACAATTGAATGCATCGCCCGAATAACGTTGCAAACAACAAAAAATCGTAAAGTGATTTTTTGGTGGAATAATGTTCTTTATGTGTATACCTATCTATCCTACTCTTTCACATCATGAAAAAAAATCTATCTCCCTCTTTTAGTAGCATCCAAAGTGCGCTGGGGAGCCAGTCTCAGTGGAAAAACGTTGTGCGAGCCGACATGTCGTCTGTACAGTAGGTATGTCTCAATACTTACCAAAAATCAACAGAAGCTTTTATGAAAACCTACCGGCTCAGTAAATGTATGCACTACAGTGGAAAAACGTTGCAAGTCTGCCACTTGCAACGTTTTTCCACATTTTTTTTTGTTTTATGTCGATTATTTCCTTTATTTTAATGGTTTTTTTTTTAATATTGTTTCACATGTACCCTTGTTTATGTCTAAGTAATATAAAACTGTAAAAAATGGGATGTTTTCTAATAAAAAATCATTTAAAAAACGTTTTTTCTTGTTTCTGAAAAATCTTGTTTTTGTTGTTTGCAACGTTATTCGGGCGATACATTCAATTACTGCTTATTACATTTTTCCACCTGCAAACAACCAACTTTATTTTAATATGGGAAAGGCATTGTTGGTTGGCAGATTTGATAGGTTTAATAATAATAACACAAAATAAAATAAAATTGTATGTTTAATGTTTAGTATTCCATAAAATATAGCACCTTTGGTACTGGGTATATTACACAATAAATAAAAATAATTTGTGATATTTGTATGACCTCAACGCAGAACTAAATACTAACTACAATTGAAAGTAGTTATGCAGAAAGCAGCCACAAAAAACACAAAATGAGTAAAAAATCCCTTTTGTATAAATATTGAATAAGTAAATCTACAAAACACCTTGAATGACTTTTACTGCAAAAAATTATAAATAACATATAGACACCAATTTCATATAACTTTAAAAGTGAATTTAAATGAAGATTTTTTGAAATATTGGTATTTTTTAGGTCTGACTGTTTTCTGTAGAATACATATTAGTGTTTCTACAATCAACCTGTGAAATATGTATTCTGCAGAAAACAGCCATAGCTACCAAAAACACTAATGGTGGGTTTCTTCATTTACCGAGAATGCAAAAAGCAATGCTAATTGTAAAATTAAACGGTCAAATGCATAGAAATTTTTAAATTTCGATCGTTTACTTTTACAATTAGCATTGCATTTAGCATTCTCGGTAAATGAAGAAACCCACCCTAAATGTATTTAATTACAATCGCCGTGAATGTTTTCTGCTGGTTAGACAAATGTCATAGTTCGAATGTTAGGTATTTTGCTGAAATAGATCAATTGGCTCTGGCTGTTTTCTGCTAAATATATTTTGAGAAATAGCCACATTGAAAGTATTTGAGTGCCGTGGGCGCTTTCTGCACATTTTTTAAATGGTTTTTTCGCAATAAACAAATATTTCAAAATGTGATTATTACCAATTTTAGTATGAAAGCCACCCGGCTAATTTTAGCAGAACATAGAATTACATCAATGAAGAAGATAGTAATAACAAATCTAAACGAAGTATGAAAAAGAACAAGACACAGTAAAATTAAGCTTACGGTCGCAACTGGGAATTAAGGGTTGTTGTTAGCTCTTTATTTTTCCTAGTCTTTTTTCTTCTTCATATTTCATTTAGATTTGTTAATATTATCTTCTTAATCTAAAAAGCTAACGGTTGCAACTGTGAACTGACTGTTGTTAGCTTTTTATTTTTCTGTGTCTTGATCTTTTTCTTATTTCGTTTAGATTTGTTAATATTATCTTCTTTTTCAATGAAATATTACATTGATGGGAATAACTTTCAAAAGTTATTAGTTATTATAAAAAGAGAGTTAGATATGATTTAAGATTTTCACGGCCAAAAGTATTATCATTATTTATTTTTGGGGTGTTACACTTCCTTCTTTAGCCAACGTTTCGGCCAGCATTACAGTGTCCATCAACACAGTGTCACACATCTGTCCTGATGATGGACGCTGTAACGCTGTCCAAAATGTTTGCTAAAGAAGGAGGTAACGCAACATGCCATAACACCCCAAAAATAAAAAAACGATAAAAGAGTTATTCTAAAAAAAAATTGAGCTTACTCCATCGGGTGACAACAATATCTTATTTTTTCCAAAATTGTGGACTGGCTGCTTTCTGCATAACTACGATCAATCGATGCATTTACAGGTAAGATTAAGAATTGCTGAAATCATATTTATTTATTTTTTTTGTTTTGTGTTTCGTGTTCACAGTTTGTAGTTAGACCAGACCAGAGTTCTTAAACTGATAATGCTTTCGAAAAAATATGGATAAGGGGTTTGACCAGTGGATGATTTTAACTTACTTTTAGGCACCACAGTTTTTTTTAGTTTGAGATCACTGCATAAAAAAACAATCAATGAAAAACGAAATTGCATGTAGAAGAACTATAATCCTCCATAAAATAAATATGATTTCAGATGTGACCTGACAACCCAACTCAGTGGCTCTTCAACACATCTTTTAAAGGTGTTAAAAAAACTAGGTTAGGTTATGGGCTATTTCTTTTAATGATTTTATAGCATTTTTCAAAGGTGTATTGAATTGTCATTGTGTTGAGTTGTCATGGAACCATTTCAAACATCCAACACAATTTTACAAAGTATGTGAACATATTATGTAATAGCATGTAAAATGATATGAAAACAGTTCCACAACAGTTGATCCCTGACAATTAGCCCCCCTGCATACTTCTGCTGTCAGTTTAGGGAAAGTACGGTATAAATACATAATTTTCATTCAAATGCATCAAGGATAAAATTATAAATACATACTGTACATACCAATATATAAGTACAGAAAATCATTACGAAAACTAAATTATTAGTAAGGGCATTTAACCAGCCAGTGGCCGAAAATCCACATTTCATCCAAAGATGTTCTTACGATCGTACAGGGCGGTTCCAATGAGAAAGATTAATTATCCTCCGTACCAGCTTTTTAAAATTATAACTCAATATTGATTTTATTTAATTAAAAATTTGCTTTAATTTACACCTACATCCAAAAATGCTGAAAGGCGTGATGATAAAACTATTAAAATTATGTACTTTTTGTAATTATTTTTTTAATATAAGTATTTATAATTTTTCAATAATGTCTAAGAAAAATAAATGTGCAAAAAAAATCAGAAATATTTTAATTTCTAAGACTGTAAATAGTTAGACAAAATAGAGAAATTTTCGCCATAAATAAGTGTTCGGATATATTTTTAAATGATTTTATTTGAACTAAAATTAAAGATTTGAAACATGCATTTACTAGATAACGTATTGATTTTCAATAATGTATGATTACATGATATGAAATATGTCTTGTAAAACAAGATTTTTCATTTGAAAATTTAACAAATCTGCCAACGACCTATGGTATAAGCTTATTATATTAAAAATAAACATTTTTTCTCAAAATTTAAAACATGCGTTTACTAGATAAAAGAACCATCTTTCAAAATCAATTTATAATTTTTTGTGGAAAAGAGTCAATACATCTAAAATTTGATTTAAAAATGATATATTTCTGGTTTTCTCTGGTTATATGCACCCTCTGAAAGGTATTTTTTTAAGTCGATTTTAGTTTTGAAATTGGTAAATAAATAATGTAGAAAAAAATATAATTATTATAATTTCAGGGGACCAACCATCGGGGGATCAACTGTCGGGGCACTTTAAACGCACAACACAATTATGTATTAGCATGTAAAAACATTATTACAAAAATGCTACGAAAACCTGGAGTGGAGTGAAGATGTTTACTCCAAATATAGCCATACTTTCATTGCTTTTTTAGTTTAAATATAAAGTACTACATCATTACAATTTGCTGCCCAGCGTCAAGTACCAAAGTTGATTTTATCCAGTATTGCATTCCAGTTCTTAAAAGAGTGTGAACCGTAGAATAAAGAAGAAATAGAATGGAGAATACAATGTCAGGCAGTATAAGGATCCAGTTATTTAACAGAAATTCAAATGTAACATTGACATCAAATGGCCATTAGGTGCTTTTAGTATTCCCACATTTACGGAACGGCGACAATACAAAAAGACAATAAACGTACGTTCCTTATCACAATAACTCTGCAGCTCTTTTAGTAAAATACTTTTAGATTGAATTGCTAATGTGAATGGCAGGTAAAGCCTTATTACTGCCGTTGTTATAAAACGGTAAATTATGACATCGAACCTATTTATTTCTCAACTTTGGTACTTTTAGCATAAGGCTAATATTATTCTTAAACTCGTAGGTACAAAGTATGGATCACAAAACAATCATAAAGTGATATTTCGTAAAGCTATTTTGTTCATATTCATGGCAAAAGATTTTCAGATCTTAAATAATAAATTGTCAGTGTAAATTTTGTTTAAAAAATCTAATTCTATGGACCAAATAAATTAATAAAATACTCTTATTATATACTTAGTCTTAACAGCATTATGCATATTTACTAGTATTAGATTATTATATACTTGTTCCCAAGATGATCTAGAACGAAATGATCTAGAACAATATGATCTAGAACAAGATGATCTAGAACAATATGATCTAGAACAATATGATCTAGAACAAAATGATCTAGAACAATATGATCCAGAACAATATGATCTAGAACAATATGATCTAGAACAAGATGATCTTGAACAATATGATCTAGAACAAATTGATCTAGAACAATATGATCCAGAACAATATGATCTAGAACAATATGATCTAGAACAATATGATCTCGAACAATATGATCTAGAAAAATATGATCTAGAACAAGATAATTTAGTACAACATGAACTAGAACAAGATGATCTAGACCAAGATGATCTAGAACAAGATAATCTAGAACAAAATTATCTAGAACAAGATGATCTAGAAGAAGATGATCTAGAACAGGGTGATCTAGAACAAGATGATTTAGACCAAGATAATCTAGAATAAGATGACCTAGAACAAGATGATCTAGAACAAAATAATCAAGAAAACTGGAACAAGACGATGTAGAACAGGATGATCTAGAACAAGATGATCTAAAACTTTCCGGCACACACTAGTTATTTATTTGAATATTTCGGTTTAGTTAATAAATAAAAATAGAGGGCCTCCAGGAAAATTCCAGGATTCACATCTTGATTGAGGCACGTAATTCTATATCATCTGTGGCGTTAACTCAAACTATGATAAAAAAAAATGCAAAATACATTAAAGAGAAAAGATTTAACTTTCAATAATTGTCATCACTGGTTTGTTATGTTTTGTGGATAATTTATGAATGTTGCTAAATCACTATTTGTAATAAAGGCAGATTCATATTTAATGCAAAAAACAGGAATATGAAGCAATAACACAAAAAAGTTTGAGATTCATAAAAAACATCAAATTTTGAACTATTATACGAGTTGTTGACATCTTTACACAATGTAGATGTATTTTATTACATTGGCTAGTCTTAGATTTCAGATCTAATACAAAAATAATCACAATAATTTTAATAATATGTACTTAATACGTAATAAATATCTGGAGAAAACACCTATTCCAAATTATACATATTTATGAGTATAATAATTTGTTAACATCAATTTCAATACAAACACCCCGCTGTGTCAATTTGTTCAGTGCAAAACTATCTTCATGGCACTGGTTAAACCGATTAGATAAAAATTAATTGTACCTAATTTACAAATTGTACATAAATCAGGAATAATTAGTGAGAATAATGTTACTTAACCACTGGAGTGATTTTTGCCATATATTGGCGCCATTTTAAATGTCTCCGATTGCTTTTCGGATAAAAAAGGCAATTATCTACTTGATTCGGCAATTTTTTTTTTATTAGCTCCCACGTTCGTTATTTTTGACAAATGAAGCTATTGAAATGCTTTATCTATTATGACCATAGATGTTGCAAATCCCAATTTCGTAGACTATTTTATAAAGATGTTAAAAATATATTTTTTAATATTTCTAGTAAGCTGTTTACAGTTAAAATTAAGTCCTTTTTCTATTGTACCTTTCATTATCAAGTATACCACAGACAATATACAAAAACCGAAAATATTCTATGTTGACTCGAATAAGTACCTTTCATGGCAGTAACAACCATGCAGGATTCACACGGTTATAAACTTTACGATTTTTTATAAATTTTTTATAATTCCTACAAATATGAGATAAATGGTAAAATATAGGTTAGTTCATTGGCTATATAGCACTATAATAAGTTTTTATGTCTCCATGATTTTTTCAATGTTGGCGAAAAATTTAATAAATGATCTTCTGAAAATGTCGAGCAAACGGAGAAAAAAGTTTTAAAAAGTGCTGTCGCTCCAGTGGATAAGAAACCCAGAAATAAGTAAATACAAATAACAATTTAACATAAGATAGATACAGTAATACCCTCGCTTAACCTTTTAAAGACTATGTCGTTAAAGAATTTGCGATACCTGTGGACTGGTATTTCAAATTCTCATACATATGCGTGTTGTATAGATGACGCTCGTCTAAAAAGAGTTAAGGATCCTAGATAAGAAGCTTTCTTGAATAAGAAGCTCCTTTTGTCAGTCCCTTGAAGACTGAAATTGAAATTGAAAAAAAGACTGACATTATGTCTTCTAGAAAGTTTTTTCCCAGTATGAGTTTCACTGTTATAACATCGAACCAATGAATGGTTTTGATTCATGAATGGAATGCTTCACAAGTGCTGAATAAACTAAAAATAATACATCTTTGCCATTTTACTCAATGCAATAAAGACAGAAGATGTGCTAGTATCCATTTTAGCAATGAATCATCACCATGAATATCGATCATCCAGTTGATTAATCAGACATCTCCAAATACTAAGATTTGAGATAATGATAATAACACAATTAAAAAAATAAACTGAAAACCTTAACTAAAAAAAAAAAAAATAGACAAATAAGTGCCTTTATGTCTGACGCTACTTATTTGTCCATACTTGTTTATATTTTGTAACTTTTGTTAATTTCATTTTATCCTGATGAAAAAACCATTGGTTTAGAAACATATTAATAATTTTGAATAAGTGGTGTTTACTAAGGACGGGTTGTTTAAAAAAAATTGACAGATTCATCAAATATTTGAAGTTAATTTTCACGTTCTGTGTAAGTTCCATTCAAGTTCTGTGATTATTTCAGTTTTATGAAAAACAGAACTTGAATAGAGCTTTCACAGAAGGTGAAAATTAACTTCAAATATTTTATGAATCCGTCAAACTTTTTGAAACAACCCGTCCTAAGTGATTTGTTTCAAATTAATTAAAATGACACCACTAAGTGAATTTGGGATTGTTGGAGACGCGATTATTGAAGAATTTTATGTGGGTTTTTTTTACACAACCCGCGTAGAATAAATATCACTCTAATTAGCCAATAATGATGCTCAATTTCACTGGACACATCGATTGTCCAGTTGATTAGTAAGACATTTTAGAAAAATCGAATTTTGAGTCGAGTATCCAGTTATATGTAGAACATTCTATTTGGAACAATACTCAGATTATTTATAAACACCACCAAATCAATCATAACGCAGAAAAACTTATAGTGAATTAAGCAAAATGTTGATGTTTTCTGGGTCACAGTAAGATATTTCAAAATGTCATATTAATGTACCAGACCGTTACGCCTCCTGGTGTTATTTTATAGCATATTTAATATGTAAAATACAGACACATGGCCATTGGTTTGACTTATGGCGAGCATTCGCCATATCGCTCATTATCTTAAAACTTAGTATTTGGAGATGTCTGACTAATCAACTGAAACATCTCTGAAACAATCATAACCAAGAAAATAGTCCCCAATTGCAACAAATAAGGAAAATCCCTTGAAGGCCTTTAATTAACTGAATTAGAATGTATTGTATTACTAACTATTGTTCAAAAGGCTCTTTTGTTGGTTTCTCTTATTTTGTTGATTTCAAAATATACCCCGCACGCAGCATCCTCAAAGATGACATTGAGGGAAAAAATGAGGGAAATCACTCAGCTCTCAGGTGTAGAGTTAATAAAAATTGATAAAGAAATGGATTGCTCAATTTCTATAAGAATGGAAATGAAAAATAAATCAGTACAATTAAGTACTTAAATATTATATTTATCCTAATATTACATACTCCTTTAATTGTATCGATACTTACTTTTATGGATCACACATATTTCTACAATAAGAATATAACACTTAATAAATAAATTAGCATTATCCATTACCAATAATCTTTATAAATTTAACCATCATATTGCAAAGAAACTAAATATCTTTGGGAAGAGAACGTATATTAGAAATACAGGTTCGCAAACCTTTCCTAATCATTTTAGAAAATTTGAGTCAGTGGGGTACTTTCCTACAAGATAATAATATCATTATATTTATTGATCAATTAAAAAAATAGTAAACATAAAATCAAATAAACCATCTACTGAAGATCTATTTTAATTGAAGCCTCTCTGTTGACTGTAAGTAATTACAATGACACATAATATTATTTAAACTGCTAATAAGTAATTTAAAAAAAAAAACATTATAAGTGAGGTTAGAGAATTCCAATATCATCAGTTAGTTTTAATTTTTTCATAACTGTAGTTTCTAAGAAATAATAGTTTAAAACAATAAAAAAATAAATTTATAAAAAACACAGGACCGTTTATAACTTTTGATTACGCCTGGGCTATGGCCTCTAATTGGCCTATAGTTATGGCCTGCCACATTTTAATGCGGCTCCCAAGCTAACATATTAAATATATCAATCTTAAATAATAATTTTAAATATCAGAAATATGTGTTCGGAAACTGGTGGTACAAGCGAGAAAATGCTAAACTTACATGGAGAACACAATAAAAAAATTTTGATCTTAGCGTATCGATTATTTTTTTTAACCTTTTTTCAATGAACAGCTGTTAGTAACCCCGTTACTGCCATTTTTTTTACAATTTGCCCTAAAAAATTTCAACTTTGGACTTTATTCACTCGAAAACAAAAGCTCAAATCAAAAAAAGTTATACCACAAAATTAACTCCAAATGTGATGTTGATTCACCAGTTATACCACTAGTTTCCGGATATCATGTAAATAACTATGTAATATCAATTTGTTTGGCGACCCAATCTCATATCTAAAATCTCGACACTGGATAAAGTTCTACCCGCAATGTACATATAAGTCGTTTAATTTGTAAAATTTTATATTGTTTCTAATACTTTGATATGAAATCAAAAGATCATACTTATAATAAATTAGTAAGTTTTGCTTGGTTTATATTATTATTTTAAACATTACGGCGGCTCAAACACATACAGTCGACTAATAAAAAATATGTCTTTTATTATGTATTGCTGCATACCATACACCTTTGATTGTAAACTGAATATAAAAAAAAAATATTTTTAAAAGAAAGACAAACGTTCCCGGGTTACAAATAACCCAACAATATTTGAAAATCTCCTACTACCACCACAGAAAGCCGAAAATGTTGCTTGTGTCGTGATGGAGAACTTAGCCAGTTGAGGAATTGAACAAGCGACGCCCGGATGGGACTCGGATGCCCACTCGACCACTGACCGGTTGAAATATAAACCAAGTATAATCATATTGTAACAAAGTTGAAACATCGGACCCCGATTTCCCCGTTACAATATCAAAGCCACTAAATACATCAATCAACCAGCGGCCACCACTACGTTAGTTGCTAGACAGCTATATAAGAAGATTTCTATGATTAGTTTGAGACCAGCAGAGTTAATAGGAGATTGTGACTCAGGACACTAGAAACCAGATCCGATGTTTCAACTCGATACCAGACAAACTTTAAGCAGTTATTTCTTAACTTATTAGAAGTAAAAAATGTAGATGGGGTTTTGAAACAAAAAACAGTCATCGCAAGAAGATGTCTATGATTAGTTTGAGACCAGCAGAGTTAACGAGAGGTTGTGACTCAGGACACTAGAAAGCAGATCCGATATTTCAACTCGGTACCAGACAAACTTTAAGCAGTTATTTCTTAGCTTATTAGGAGTAAAAAATGTAGATAGGGTTTTAAAACAAAAAACAGTCTTCGGAGACCAAAATGCCATCTTCATTTTTTATTCTAAATAAAACCAGGATTTGCTGGTTAAATTTTATCGGGTACGCCTTGTTATATCTTGTATTCATATACTTATGAAAATATAATTTCTGTAGCCTAGTTAAAAATAAATCGTTTTTTTATGTTGCAGCTCCCAAATATTAAAAAAAGCACAAACTTTAAATTCTAAATGAGCCAAACTATGAGATTCAAACAAATACAATACAACAATGTTAATTTTGAGATTCATAATGACATATTATTAATGTTAAAACAGTAAATTTTGACACGAGAAAGCCTCTTGAGTATTTAAGTAATGTAAAATCGTGTGTTTTTGATCTGAAAGTCAGAAATATTTTAGATGCTTTAATTAAATACTGCGAATAGAACACATATTTGCCTTTGAAATAATTGAGCGGTCTTTTTATGAGACCAGAAAAAAATGAAGAATCGGGGCTATAAAAACTGCTTTAAAGTTCAAAATTTCTAACTTACGAACCCCGTTTCGTTTATGATATTATACACGGACATATGAATATATCTGGACCTGCCCTAAGTGATAAAAACGTATTATTTCCCCCTCCACATGGTGCCGGCTGGAGCTCCTTCTTGGAACCGGCTCGCTCCATGGGGAGGGGATAGAGCCTCGCTTGAATCTAAAATGTGTGACGTCATCATTCTTGCCGTGAACAGCGAGAAGCTAACATCCATACATTTAACGAAATAACACGCCAAAACGGTAGCTTGTGCTATACAATATATCTACATATCAATGTGCACATAGCGAATGTGGGCGGTTCTCCAATGTGCTCGTCGCTGGTTACAGGGGTAAGTAAATTATGAAACATTTGTAAAAGTGTTTTAACTAAACACGGCAACAAAATATTGCTATGTGTATTGGGGCGAGCATTTGGCCTTAGCAAATATGTTTTGAACGTGGCAAGCAATTCGCGCTCCCATGTAAAAAGGTCTATTCATTCAAAGCAGATTTTGCTTTTAAGAACTAAATGGTGATATTGTAATGCGAGATGCCTATATACTGTCAGATTGATTGTTCAACGAATCACAGTCATCTTTCCCCTCTTCGCCCTCCATAGTTTGGTTTTACCCCTCATCTGTAACTTCTTATCTATCCATTTGGATGTCTATGGTATTATACAATAATGTGGAAAATAATTTTTTTTTAGAAAATGATCATAAAACATGTAGATATTTGTGCCTGAGCTTTGCAAAGTGAAATAAAATACACTTTTTGGAGATGTTTTTTTCTTGAATAATCAAAACAGGTGGCTGGTGTTAGAGGGGAAATCGAACCTTATCGCTATATACATAAGGAGTGTTATAGTTAGCTCGATCCCGAATTTTACACAATGTGAAGCATTGTCTTAAGTTTGGTACTGTAAGGTACTTTGGCCACAGATTTAATGTTAGGTTGAACCAAATTTTAATTATAATTATGTGGGAGATTCATATAAACCAAGCAGAACTTAATAATTACAAATATTAAAGTTTAATTTAAAAGATTTGCATTCCACACATGATGGCAACTTCAGAATCCTAAACTATCACCGACATTACATCAACACGTTACATTACCCCACCGCCCATGCGCATGTGGCTCCGTGAGAAGTCAGATCTATCAGGAGATCAGCTCCTATGTCTGATTGAACGAGGAGAGAGGAACAGAGGCCGGCTGGGAGAGACTATGTGGTTCTGCTGCCGCCGCCGCAGGGGCTGCATTTGGATATGATGGCACTGCTGCCGCCCAGGGTCACGGATCCCTCGCTGCCGTTTTGTACTTCGCTCGTCTCATGCCGTCTCTGGAAAGTAAACAATGATTTCAATAAATCGAAGAAAGTCAGCCACCATACAAAGAATTTCTATTTTTAATGCACTTGGAGGACAAAGGAGTGATGGTAGACCTGAATTTGGCGGTTGTATGGTATGAAAGCCAATATAGTATTACACTACAGTGTGAAATGTATGTTTTTACAATTTGATTTTTCAAAATATAATACCTGAAACACGCACCTAACATTTGTATTCGAATGACATTTGTCACATGAGAAAGAATCGTTTTTACAACACCTCGTTGTTTCCTCAAAAAGGCTCTCCACACATACAGAATAAACGAGGGCAATAATTTCCCTCAGGGCCTACTGTATTTTTTTTGCATTAACTCCACACAGAAGGCATAATAATTGTAGTTAGAATTTAGTTATGTGTTCAGGTCATACATCTATCACAAATTTTTATGATTTGATGAGCAATATACCCAGTTCCAAAGGTGCTATATTTCATGGAATGCTAAACATTAACCCCTCAGGTCTCTGCCATTTTTGTCAGAGTTTACAATGAAATCCAAATAAATTAAACATTTCTAATATGAAAACTGAAAAGGGTGGTAAAATACACTTTCAAATTTTATAAATCAAAATAAACAAATAATTTTTTTAAATATAAGAAATTATCACGTAAACATAAAAAGTTTAAAAATGGCACACCTTACGTTTTTTCTAACTAAAATTACCGATAATGAAAAAAAATACAAACACATTTTATTAGACAAATGTATTGCAAACATTATTGTCACCTCACATTTTTGTCACTCTATGTAAAAATAATTAATAAAAAAATCCTAAAGATTCAAAAAATTCATTTCAAATTGCAATTCTAGTTCCGAAAACCTTTACAAATAGACTTTAGGGAACGTACCCATACTACGTGACCAACTTTTTGCAATTGTTTTACCCCCCCCCCCCCCCCGGTGACCAAAAACCTAAGCCCGCCGCCGCTCATTTGTACCAAGCGTGACATTTTGAAGACCCCCCCCCCCTAAACGTGTCACGTAGTATGGGTACGTTCTCTTACGGGATTAGTTTATAAAAAATTGGTTTGTATTTTATTTACACAAACTCCACACAGGAAGCCCTGAGGAAAAAAAATCTCTCAAGGTCTGTGTCATCTTTGGGGATGCTATGTGGAGGTCTTTTTGAGGAAGGAAGGAAGGATTGAACTCGGTATTGTACAAGGGAGGTAACAAAAAGGCCGGCAAATTGTTCCACAGCCGAGCTATTGTAGTTGTTGTAGTCAAGAATGAAAATGATCCATTCTCGTGTGATAAATATCAACCTATAAGTTGGGCGCATGTTTGACATGTTTCCCGACGATGCACTGATACCGAAGGAATCAATGACGCTAGTTCCTCGGAGCATCTTCTGTTGGTGTACAATGATGTGATAAAGATTGCAATTCGTTAGTTAAGATAGGGAATAAGTCAAAATAAAAATAAATTTTAAAAAACCTGAAAACTCAACATTTTGTGGTGGGTGAATTTATGACTTACATAATATCATTAAGGAATGTATTTATGTAGGAATGTCCAATGTCCTTACATAAATAAATACATTTTATATATTATTATCAATATTTATTTAAGTTCATTATTTAATCTTTATTGGTCACATAAAATGATATCACAACTGTTATAAAGGAAAATTTAAATATGAACCAATTACCACAAGTTATTCAAATTACTCCTTTTCCTCAATGAGCAAGTCTTTCCTTACAAAAATGCCCCGCCTTCCAATTGACTAATCAAGTACCTACTCATAAATACAATTATTACTCCCACCGTAAGGACTTAATTAAGTACCTACTTTAATCATAACTCTTACTCATACTTTCTTTTATCTTGAACCTACAAAAACACTAAGGACAGATTGTTTAAAAAAAATTTGAACAATTCATCAAATATAATATGAAGTTATTTTTCACATTCTGTGTACATTCTATTCAAGTTCTGTTAATATATATCTAGCTGAGAGAGTGTTTCCCTGTTCTCGAACATTCCACACATTCCAGTATGTTCCGGGATGTTCTGGAATGTTGTGGAATGCTCTCGAATACTCTCGAATGTTCTGGACTTTTCTAGAAATTTCTAGAGGGCAAAACTTACAGTCCTTATATCTTCAAAAGCACGCCCTTCAGGTAAAAACGGGAACCTTCTTCATGGATGGGGGACAGAGGGCTACCACACCATATAACTCCCTTAATCGTACCGGGACACATTTCTGAGTTTTAGCGGGACGCACATATTTTTACACTTTCTTTTATACTATACTGGCTAGTTCCCGACATGCGTTGAACGCCATATTCAAAGAAATACATTTTTCTCCCTGAATCAGCTTTTCCGTGGTCCCCATTCCCCTCCCGCGTCCCCTTCCTAACTGGCTTTATAAATTGGGTAAATTTCGGTTTAGGGGCGAAATTCCTAGAAAATCAAACTAGTTATTTTTATACTAACTATAGGCCGGGGAATCCGAATCTGAAAGAATTAGGCGGCGGCAAGCAATATTAACTGAATTACACGACTTTAAATTTTTTTATACACACACAGGAAAATAGCCATTTTGGAAGCATTCTGATTCCTAGAAAATCAAACTAGTTATTTTTATACTAACTATGTGCCGGGGAATCCGAATCTGAAAGAATTAGGCGGCGGCAAGCAATATTAACTGAATTACACGACTTTAAAATTTTCTATACACACACACACGAAAATAGCCATTTTGGAAGCATTCTGACACACGAAGTACGAAGATCATAGAAAAACAAGATAACATGGATGTTTTTACCACACAAAATTAAGTGTTGCCAGTAAGCAGTAATATCAATAACGTAAAATAACATGTTTATATTTTAAGTACTTATTTTTTATAAATTTTACTCACTTTTGTATCACAAACCATGTTACATAAACCCAGCGTAGCCGCTAAACTACTTGAAAACAGGGATGTTTTGTTGCCTTGACGCGAGTAGGCGCTATGAAGGGGGCACTTTCTTTTCTATCACAAACCATGTTACACAAACCCAGCGTAGCCGCTAAACTACTTGAAAACAGGGATGTTTTTTAAAATTGACGCGAGCAGGCGGTATAAAGGGGCACAAACCATATTACACAAACGTCGGAAAGTTTTACGTTATTGATATAGGGATAAATATTTTTGAGAGTTGGTAACACTGCCGGCACATGTTTTTGTACATTTCTTGTTTTTCTATGACTTGTTATGTCAGTTCATTAAAAATGACGTTTTTCCTTAGTGTTTATAGAAAATTTTAAAGTCGTGTAATTCAGTTAATATTGCTTTAACTGAATTACACGACTAATATTCCCCCGCCCATAGTTAGTATAAAAATAACTAGTTTGATTTTCTAGGAATTTTGCCCCTAAACCGAAATTTTTCCTATAAATTATAGCCTATATGTTATTCTAATGTATGAGCTATATTATTGTAAAGTTCCATTAAAATCCCTTCAGTAATTTTTGCGAAAGAGTAACAAACACACATAAACTTTCGTGTTTATAATATTAGTGAGATATTGATTATAGGCCATTTGCTTCATAAAACTGAAATAATCACAGAACTAGGTATAAAACTTTCACAGAAAGTGAAAATTAACTTCAAATATTTGATGAATTGTTAAAAATTTTATAAATAATCCATCCTAGTTCCACCACATTAAAAATTGAATAAAATTTGAAAATGGAAAATTACCTACATAGAACTATTTTTTTTATTTGTTTGGCGTACACCTCACTAATTCTATGATCTTATTGTTCAGATTATCTATGAGAACAAGCTTTCTATGCCATAGAATGCCCTATAGAAACAAAAGCCCAATGTTGAATCAACCTCAACTTTCGTTCTGTTTATATACAGCATGGTGACCTGCAGTTGAACAGTTGGTCCCCAGAAGTGATAATTATTATAAAGTTATAATTTTGTGTGCATTTACCAATTTCAAACCTAAAATCGACTTAAAAAATATCTTTATTAATAAATTGGTATGGATATCTAATGAACGTATTTTAAAGTCTCAATTTTTTGTACTTGTACACTGGTATACACGGTATATAGATAAGCAGTTTTTTTTTTCCTTTATGCATTTGAATGAAAATATGTTTTACACTTTTTTTAATTCAGCGGTACATCCTCTGCACACCCCTTCAGAGACACTTAGTTATATTTCGTATGAGTAGGTATACCGTATTTTACCTAAACTGACTGAATGTACATAAGTATGCCGGGGCGCCAACTGTCAGGGGATCAATTGTCATGGAGTCACAAAGAACAGAAATGTGTGAATGGCACTTGCTACGCGAACAGTACAGTAATGTCTATGGTTATGTCAAGTAGCAAAAATTGGGATACAAATGGCGGGAATCCGATATAAAGGGTGGCGCAAAACTACCGATATGGTTTGAACCTTATTACACATTACAATAAGATTCAAAATAACACTAGTTTTGCGCCACCCTATACATACAAAATACCTGGGTAACTAATGATTAAATGGATTTTTTTTAATACATAACTCATGACAGAAAATGTCATTACGAGCATAAAATTCTTCATTAGATCATTGTTCATCATTGAAAAAGCTTATGCAAATTTCATGACGCCAAAGCTCCAGTTTGACAGATTTTAGTTGCAGTCACGAAGAGACTTTAGCCTTATTTTATTAATGTGCTTTGGTATCTTAATTCAATTTATAATACATGCATAATGTGTTTCAATTTATAACACTTATATAATTTAAAATACTTATAATATAATGTGTTTAACAAAAGGCGTTATGTAATTAAATTGTGATCCACCCACATTGTCTGCTCAATTATTTTCTTTTATACGATAAGCACAATAAAATTCACAGAATAGATAAAATAATAATAACTCTGAAACATATTAAAAAATGGGAAAAAACCCCAACATAAAAGTAATAAAGTAGCTTCTGAACTAAAAGAGAAGTTGACTCATAAATTTATTGTAAACATTTTCCTTCTAAAATGAAATAATATTATTCTAAGGACCAGTTGTTTTGCAGAAATTCAAACGTAACATTGCCATCAAATGGTCATTCGGCACCAATTTGTTTTTTTTTCACAGTTGAAAGGTTCCCGTCTATGATATAAAATCAGGTGGGATCCCAGGTTAACCCAAAATGAAGAAACAAATTTAGCGCTTTGATCACAAAATACCTCGAAAAATCTTTGGACTAATCTAATCTAGAAAATTAATGATAGAGAATTAAAATAAACAGTAAACTTTGTAAATTTTATTGAGCATCAGACAATCGCTAAGCTCAATAGGACCCAAAAACTGTGACGGGCTGCATATCGATCGTCCAGTTGATTAGTCAGACATCTCCGAAAACCGAAATTTAAGTTGAGTATGCAGTTATATGCAGGGCTGGGCAAAATACATGCTTTGCTGTAATTAAAATACAAATTACAAAATACTTTTTCGCATGTATTTAAAATACGAAATACAACATACTTTCAAGTCGTGTATTTGAAATGCAAAATACAGTATTTAAACCATTTTTTTTTATTTCAAATACAAAATACATTGGTTTTGGTAGAACCTTTGGTTGCAATAAATTGTCATAAGTGCCCTTATCTAAGGGTGCGTTTCCATAGAAGCAAAGTTGAGCAGAATGAAACAGAGACGGGCAAAAATTGACCAATCATATTGCTCAAAAGACACATCTCATCTACGCTCCACATGTAAAGTTTTGTGGTATAGGACCCAGGTGTTAGATAATAATAATAAATAATTATTATAATACCGTAGCGTAGGGAGTGTGGCGAACCCATCGCTCAGGGAGTGGAAAACACAAACCTGCAATAGCCATCCCAAGCCAAGGTGTGAGCTACCGTGCTCAGGCTGAATGTCCTGGGGAACAGCGTCATGAACGGTGCCTCCGAGAAACAAGGTCGCATCTCGGAGTATTTAGACCTCACTCCAGCACTCAGGGCTCTGCTGGAGTGGACCTTCTATTTCCCTGGTAACTCGTGGGACAAAAAAAAATTGGACCATTCGAAAACTAGGGGCCTTTTGGGAACCTAGGAATGCTGAGGCCACCTCTGCGGATTTCCTTCCTGGGGCCGTAAGAGGAACCAAGAGGAGAAACCGTGGAGAAGTGAGCTGAGGCCACCTCCATGAACTCTTCCCTTGTGGGGCCTTCAAGGAACCAAGGGGAAGGGCACCCTTCCAGCGCGGGGCCTTTGTGGAACCAAGGAGGAGTGAAGTGGAGAGATAATGTCCTCTTCCCATGTGGGGCCTTCGAGGAACCATGTAGGAGTGAAGAGGAGAAATGAGGCCAGCACTCAGGGCTCTGCTGGAGTGGACCTTCTATTTCCCTGGTAACTCGTGGGACAAAAAAAAATTGGACCATTCGAAAACTAGGGGCCTTTTGGGAACCTAGGAATGCTGAGGCCACCTCTGCGGATTTCCTTCCTGGGGCCGTAAGAGGAACCAAGAGGAGAAACCGTGGAGAAGTGAGCTGAGGCCACCTCCATGAACTCTTCCCTTGTGGGGCCTTCAAGGAACCAAGGGGAAGGGCACCCTTCCAGCGCGGGGCCTTTGTGGAACCAAGGAGGAGTGAAGTGGAGAGATAATGTCCTCTTCCCATGTGGGGCCTTCGAGGAACCATGTAGGAGTGAAGAGGAGAAATGAGGCCAGCACTCAGGGCTCTGCTGGAGTGGACCTTCTATTTCCCTGGTAACTCGTGGGACAAAAAATTGGACCATTCGAAAACTAGGGGCCTTTTGGGAACCTAGGAATGCTGAGGCCACCTCTGTGGATTTCCTTCTTGGGGCCGTAGGAGGAACTAAGAGGAGAAACCGTGGAGAGGTGAGCTGAGGCCACCTCCATGAACTCTTCCCTTGTGGGGCCTTCAAGGAACCAAGGGGAAGGGCACCCTTCCAGCGCGGGGCCTTTGTGGAACCAAGGAGGAGTGAAGTGGAGAGATAATGTCCTCTTCCCATGTGGGGCCTTCGAGGAACCATGTAGGAGTGAAGAGGAGAAATGAGGCCATCTTAGTGAACTCTTCCTCTGTGGGACCTTAGAGGAACCAAGGAGGAGAGATGAAGTTCTCTTCCCTCCTGGAGCCCTCGGGGAACCAAGGTGGAGTGGACTCTTCCCTTGTGGAGCCTTTAGGAAACCAAGGGGAGGTGGACTCTCCGTCGTGGAGCCTTTGGGGAACTAAGGAGTGGAGAGGAGAGATGAAGCCCTCTTCCGTCGTGGGGCCTTCAGGGAACCAAGGAGGAGTGAAGAGGAATGAGACCTGGGAAGACACATTGTCGGACCAGAAGATATAGCTTCATTTCGAATGACAATCCTGGTGAACTTTATAAAAGGGACTGGGTTACTGTCAAAGGAATGAGGTAAAATGGGAGATAGTACAATGGGTCTATGGCCTAAGTGCTCTCGGGAACTATATATATGTAAACCGTCTCCGATTATTTATAAAAAAAAAAAAAAAAAATAATACCACAACATTTGTGTAGCGCTGTTTTGTGTTATTTCACATCAAGTGCGCTCTATTGTAATTAACTTAAAAATAATCCAGTATGTATTCAGTCAAATTATTCCTATAGTGCTTGATCTAATACTATGACAAAAAAATGTACAATACAAAGCAATGACAAGTACAACAAAATATGATAGAAAATGTACAATAACAGCGCTATTACAGCACAGGACCATGTTGCCAACTCTAAATATTAACGTATATAATATATTGTTCTGGATTCTAGCGTTTTTAGTTTACGTGTTATCTATGTCAGTTTATTTTTCATTATCATTATTAAGGTTGCTAAATGTATTTTGAAGCCATAAGTATTTGAAATACAAATTACAAAATACATCAGCATCAGGTAATTGAAATATCAATTACAAAATACGTTTTTAGGAAGTAATTGAAATACAAATACAAAATACGTATTTATATTTCAAATACGTATTTCAATTACAAGTAATTCAAATACTGCCCCTGGTTATATGTATGTAAAAGTGTACTCTCTATCTGGTACAATACTCAGATTACTCATAAATAAATACCACCAAATCAAACATAATGTTCAAAAACTTGAAGTGAATTAAACAAAATGTTGGCTTTTTCTGGGTCACTAGCAGGAGCTAATGTACTGGACCATTATGCCTCCTGGTGTTATTTTATAGCATATTTAACATGTGAAACACACACACTTTTAAATAATATTTGATTTATGGAGAGTATTCGAATATTGCTTTCCTCATTATCTCAAAACTTAATATTCGGAGATGTCTGACTAATCAATTGGACGATCGATATGTTAAAAGAATGCCAAATGACACCAAAAATTGGACCCGGGGAAGAAGTGGACCCGGGGAAGTAGTGGACCCGAGGAAGAAGTGGAAGCAGGGAAGAAGTGGACCCGGGGAAGAAGTGGACACGGGGAAGAAGTGGACCCGAGGAAGAAGTGGACCGGGGAAAGAAGTGGACCCGGGAAGTAGTGGACTCGAGGAAGAAGTGGACGCAGGGAAGAAGTGGACCCGGGGAAGAAGTGGACCTCGGGAGAAGTGGACGAGGATTGGAGCAAGACAGGGAGGACTGGAGGTGAATGGTGAAAAACCGCACTCAGTGATGTAGCATTGGGACGATAATACAGGGTGTCCGGTGGCAGAATTAGGATTTAAAACTTAAATAAAAAATAAACTACTTAGGATATACATTTATTTCAATAACTGTTACAAAGAGGAGAAGTGCGGATTTTATTTCTTAAAAATTATTTCGTCTAAATGTAGACCATCACAACGGACACACTCTTGGAATCTGGCCTCAGTATTTCGTGCCACTCACTGGAGAAGTGACATTGGGATACCATTAACTTCGCGAATGATATTTTCTTTTAGTGCAGAGATGGTCGCGGGGTCGGTTTCATACAATTTACTTTTGAGGTACCCCCATAGAAAAAAGTTCATAGGAGTGAGATCTGGTGACCTCCTTGGCCAGGGGATGTCACCGAAACGGCTAATCATTTTTTTAGGGAACAAATCACGAAGTAGCGCCTTCGTCTCTCTAGTGGTGTGAGGTGGGGCTCCATCTTGCTGGAACCATGTGTGTGAATTGGAGGCAGGATGTTCTCTCATTTTTGGCAAAAAAATAATCATTAAGCACGCCCCGATAAGAAACCCCGTTCGCAGTAATGGCTTGCCTCCTTCGACGATTTTCAAAAAAATAAGGTCCGATTATTTCACTGCTAGACAATGCACACCAAACCGTCACTTTGGGACTGTGAAGTGGCTGTTGATGTTTTAAACGTGGGTTCTGTCCTTTAGGTGACCAATAACGACAATTCTGCTTATTTACACTTCCATTCAAATGAAAATGGGCTTCATCACTCCAAAAGATAGTGTTTACCATACGAAATCGCTCTAACATTGTCTCGCAGGAAATTTTACGTAAATTGTAATCATAAGGTATAAGCGCTTGCACAATTTGAATCTTAAAAGGAAGAAATTTAAGGTCCTTCTTCAATATTTTGTGCACAATAGTTTTTGGAAGCCCTAGGATAGCCGCTCTCTTGCGCACGGACTGATGCGGATTATCGCGCAAACTGTTCGTGACGAGTTCGATGTTTTCATTTGTTCTCGACATCCTCCTGGGCCCCGGCCGTGAGTCGTTTGCCGCCGAACATGTTGCCCGGAACCGTGATCGAATCAAATCTTCATTTGGGGCATCACGTAAACGTCGAATACTGTAACGCGTACTAAATCTTCGACGCGCAATTGCACAAGAATCGTTAGCCTTAAAATAGGCTTCGATTACGAACGCACGTTGCTATCCCGTCCACTGCGACATCGTGACTAAATAATCCGCACGAACGACAAAGCTAACGCGGCCCCCTCCCCGCTCGTCCGCTTAGCCGTTACAAAGAAATTCGAAAATTAAAACCTAATTCTGCCACCGGACACCCTGTATAAACGTGTTTAATAAATAGATACCTTAAGTTCTGTGGCCAAGCACATGAAAGCGTCTTCCACATTGGTGTTATCTTTAGCCGACGTCTCCATGACAAACATGATCTCCGGGATATAGCGGCACATGGCTTCAGCCTCGGCAAACTCCACCTCCCGGAGTGGCGTCATGTCACACTTGTTCCCCACCAGCAGCAGCAGGGCTGTAGTGGAGGTGTACCTCCTCACCTCGTCTATCCATCGCTGGAGAGAGAGAAATGATGCCCTCTTTGTGATATCATAAACTGAAAAGAGAATTAAAAAAATATATACAACTAACAAGTTCCCGGCATGCGTTGCTATACCATTTAATAAAGAAATTGTTTCTCCCTGCGTGTCCTTTCCAATTCATCCCATTCCCCTTCCCCTCATGCATTCCCACTCCGCCTTCTCCACCTTCCCTCTACCCACTCCCCTCTCCCGCTTCCCCCGTCCCGCGAATTCCCCTTCCGAGTTCCCCTCCCCCTCCCGCATTCCATACATTCAATCCCGGTACATTCAGTTTTTAAACATCTCGCATGCCACTTTTTGCAATTTTTTATACAAATTTCATAATGCCAGAGCTCACCAGTATATATAGAAACCTTCGCGGGAGTGCTCACAACTCACTAAAGTCTCATTGCAATTGGATGAACGGTTTAGCAATGCATAATTTCATAACGACAGAGCTCACTATTATATATAGAAACCATCACGGGCATGCACACATCAAATCCCCAAAGTTTCATCGCAATTGGATGAATGGTATAGCAACGCATAGACATCTCTTATATCCCCAAGCATATTTTGATTTATGTATAAGTATATAATATATACATATACAGGGTGTAACAGGACGTACCCGAGGGATTTTAACCAGCGGTTCCTGAGCATATTCGGAGTAAAAAATGTAGATGTCATTTTGCTCTCCGATGATATTTTTTTTCTATTAAAAACAAAAATAATGTTTTTAAATCACGCGTCGCCAATGGCATGATCATTGGCATACTCGGGAGTCAACGTCGCAATTTCACACGTGCACACAAGGGAAGGGGCGACAGCGGCCAGCTCAAGGACCATGTTATATGCTCCAATACCAAACAAGTAATATTTAATCTATTGCGTAAACAATAATTATGCTTATTTTACTCAGCTAGCTTTAGGTAAAGACTTTAGGGAACTTACCCATACTACGTTACCAACTTTTTGCAATTTTTAACTCCCCCCCCCCCGGTGACCAAAAACCTAAGAAACCCGCCGCTCCTTTGCACCAAGCGCGGTATTTTGAAGATTCCCCCCCCCTTTAACAGGTCACTTAGTATGGGTACGTTCCCTTAAGTACCGAAAATTCCTTATGG
This sequence comes from Limnephilus marmoratus, assembly GCA_917880885.1. NCBI lineage: Eukaryota > Metazoa > Arthropoda > Insecta > Trichoptera > Limnephilidae > Limnephilus > Limnephilus marmoratus. The sequence goes on from OU862924.1 coordinate 12,930,179, forward strand.
AATTCTAATTTAAATAATTTGTGGTTAGAAGACATAAATAACTTATTTAAAAAAAATATAGTTCTACGAATTAAACACAAAAACAATAATTAAATAACTTTTTTGTCGACAATTGAGACTAATTTCCAATGGTCTTTTTATCATAAATATTAACAAATACATCGATTACCTACCCGGCTTTGAAGATAAATAATTTAAGCATAAAATCAATGCCCATTTAAAACGAACTTCTTGTTCAAACAGCTGTTTAAGACAAGTTGCGTAACCTTGACCCACAGAACGTAAAATAATATGAAATACATTGTACATATACGTAAATGGGTAGGTATAGATAAATGCCATTTCATTTTAAAACTATAATGTTGCCATATTGCAAAACTATTTGAATAATAATAAAAATATTTAGTTTTATAAATTAATATAAAAATAAATCAATTACATCATGCGGTAGACAGAGAGGATGAACCGCCAAATAACTCGGTCTTAGCACACTCCTCGCAATTCCACGTATTAATTGGGTTGGTATAACGGATTTGTATTGAATATTGAAAGTAGTCATTTAAAGGTTTTTACCTAACTACTCAGTGGAGGTACTAATATTTTTCAGTTATGCAGGTATTCGCAATAAGGATTACAATTAATAAACTATTGGTTTTACCGACCTATTAATACGTATTATGAAGAAAAGGGTAACACAATTCTTAGAAAGTTCTCGACTTTTGTGGCCTAACCAGGTTTGAAACAATAAACTATTGGTTTTACCAACCCATTATAAAGTATGTATTACGAACGACAGTTTCAAATGAATTAATCGCGGTGTTTCGAATCATAAGTTTTGAAAACATTTTAGACTGTTTAGGTGTAGGTAATGTTGACTGAACTTAAAATATTTAAAAATACTGTATGCGAAAGTTATGTTAAATGTTATCTCCAAAAAATATCTATTTAAAAAACCACCTGGCAATATGTTTATTCGCGTTACGAGGAGGCGCGCAGTAGAGAGTGAAAGAGTACGCTGCCAACAATGGGGTTCGGGTTGGCTAGCGGATATGGGGGAGGGGTAAACGCGGAGTTGCCGTATCCTTTATTCGAAATATGAGATCAGTGACGGCATGTGGAAAAAAACCAAAAAAATGATTTTATTTGAAATAAAAATTTCACCGGAGACGAAAATTTCATTTACATTTTTTACTCCAAATATGCTCAGGAATCACTGGTTAAAATCCCTCGGGTAAGTCCTGTTACACCCTGTATAGATAGATAGATTATTTCGCTACAAGTTTTTGTGCATTTGTGTTTAACCCGGCCTGTGCCGCGTGTGCGCCGGCGCACAAAAATGAAAAATCAAAATTTTTACGCAATTTTGACCCTTATGTATAAAGAAAGTGTATGAAAAACACGGTCAGAATCGCTAGCTCTATTATCGCCCTTTACCATAGAAAAAGCCGCAATGCAGCCGGTCACTCCGAATAATTTATATGAAATTTTTCGTCGGGCGGGATGTGCGCAGGTCTTGCGCATGCGCGAAAAAAAAATATTTTCATCTTCGATTTTTACCCTTCTATGTACAAAATTTGAATAAGAACACGGTCAGAAATGCTAGCGCCAACATTCTCTATGAGATGGGTAAAAATTTCATTCACCTTGCAACATTAGAAAATTTTAAAATAATTTTTATCTGTGGGCATCTCGAACTGTCATTTTGGCGGCCGCGTCAAAATGCCGATGCGTGACCTCGAATAAAACATCGTAAAACCTATCAATTTACGTAATTACGCAAGTAATATTATTTTGGTAAATAGTTTATTGTTCTAGGAATGTGTTTCAGTCAATAAAATATACGATAGGTTAAATTTAATCCACAAAACATTCAATTGAAGATCGTGAAATTTCGGTGTTGTTCTGGTAAAAAGCCTGGCCCCCAGGGGGTTAAGTGTAATCTGAGTATAGTACCAGATAGAGGGGTACACTTTTACATATAACCAAATTTCAAATACTCAACTCAAATTTCGATATTTCGGAGATGTCTTACTAATCAACTGGCCTTTTGATATATTAATGATTTTTAATATTTAAAAAAAAAGGTTAACATAACACAATTGTCATACCTATAATGACTCCATTGGCAGATCTGTAGTAACTTTGTGTAATTGTTCGAAATCTCTCCTGTCCCGCTGTGTCCCAAATTTGTAACTACAAACAGAATTAATTCAAATGGTTACATAAACTTTTTTCGAAAATCATATTTGAATCATGCGTTCATAAATTAATGATTGAAATTCTAAAAAATATGTGAAGTTTTTAAAAAGGGTCAATTAATTAATTAGTAGCCGGGAAAAAATTCAGTTTATGGGCGAAATTCCTAAAAAATAAAACTAGTTATTTTTATACTAATTTTGGGTCGGGGAATCCGAATCTGAAAGAATTAGGTGGGGGCAAGCAAATATAAACTGAATAACACGACTTAAAAATTTTCAATTCATACCCAGTTTACAGGCCATTTTGACGTTTTTGAATGCCATAGAAAAAACTAAAGATATTTTATGTTCAACCACACAAAATTAAGTGTTGCCATAAGCAATAATATCCACAACGTAAAACTTTCAGACACGATACTTCCATATGAATCAATGTGAATAGATAACAGCAGAAAAACATACCTTATAAATCGAACAAGTCTTCTTCGTCAATCAAAAACGCGTCAAGGCAAGAAAACATCCCAGTTTTCAAGTAATTTAGCGGCTAGGTTTGTGTAACATGGTTTGTGTAGAAAAGAAAGTGCCCCCTTCGTAGCGCCTACTCGCGTCACGGCAAAAAAACATCCCAGTTTTCAAGTAGTTTAGCGGCTACGCTAGGTTTGTGTAACATGGTTTGTGATAGAAAAGAAAGTGCCCCCTTCGTAGTGCCTACTCGCGTCACGCAAAAAAACATCCCAGTTTTCAAGTAGTTTAGCGGCTACGCTAGGTTTGTGTAACATGGTTTGTGATACAAAAGTAAATAAAATTTATAAAAAATAATTACTGAAATTATAAACATGTTTTTTTACATTATTGATATTATTGCTTAATGGCAACACTTAATTTATGTGGTAATATGTTATCTTTAATTTTTTCTATGATCTTTATTCTAAAAAAAAAATGGCCTGTTGGATTGTGTGTAACTTCAAAATTGTACAGTCATTTAACTCAGTTAATATTGCCGAGTGTAACCTAATTCTTTCAGATTCGGATTTCCCAGCCCAAAGTTAGTATAAAGATAATTAAATTTCTTCTTTCGGAGTATCGCCCATAAAAAGATGTGTCATTAATTTATTGAAGATTGTTTGTGTATCGAAAATTTTTAAGTCGTGTTATTCAGTTTATATTTGCTTGCCCCCACCTAATTCTTTCAGATTCGGATTCCCCGACCCAAAATTAGTATAAAAATAACTATTTTTATTTTTTAGGAATTTCGCCCATAAACCGAACTTTACCCAGTAGCCGTAGTTGACATCTCTTCTTTGTCTCCTGCGGGGTGCCATAAGGATCTGTTCTGTTACCAATGCTGTTTTTGTTGCACATCAACCATCTCTTTGGATTTACACAAATTCATTGTTACGCTGAAAAGAGCACTGTTCACAAGGGTTAGCTTTTTGATAAGCCCCTTCCACTTATGATGTCTGAACGGCTCGGGAAGTTTTGAAGAAAAAGTTGACCATTACTTTTGGTTTGTGTTTTTCAATGTCTCAAAAATTCAAGCATGACTGATTTCGGCAAAGAGCGAGATCAATAACTGTCTGGTGCAATTTGATGGGATGATCCTCCACAATAGTTGAAATGCTTGGAGTAAGTATATCGGACCGGTTCAAGTATTGGGGCTCCATAGAAGCCCGAGTAAATCTGACTTCCAAGAAAGTGAATGTCTTGTATAAGAGTCTTCTTCAACAGTGATCATTTGCTAATTCCGTACAAATCTCAAGTACGCCCAACAACTGAATTTGGAAGCCAGCTCTGGGGTGGAGATCAAAAAAACTTGTTAAATCTACTTGATTGTGTGCAAAAAGGGTGGTCAGTCTGATTGACAATCCGTTGTTAATAGACCGATTGCCATCTCGGTAAATATGCAGTTAGTCCACCTCACGGATAATACGGAACGTTCGTGTTGTCGAAGTTTGATGCACGGATAATACGGAATGTTCCTTTTTTAACTAATAGACAATCAAATATGACATTTGTCGGAAGTACCAATCTTATAAAATAAATTCTCTAAAATAAACTCGCATTTCATCATACTTTTAAAAAACATTCCAGGTTTTGAATGGTTTGTTGGCAAAGCAGGGTTTGTGTAATTATTTTACATTTCTTTCCATGTTCTACTGTTATAAATACAAGTACAAACTTGTCAATAACTTTGTTCGACGCAAAAATATTTTTTCTATGATTGGCAGCATTGATGAAATGTTAAATTAAAAACGATGAATAAACATGGCGTTACCGCGTGAGTGAATTAATTTTAACAAAATTAAAATGTTATAATATGCATATTTTTTGCATGTTTTTTGGTCTCCCCCGACATAAATACTCACTTTTCGTAATAATAAAGCTAAATCTAACTGTTTGGATAAAAAGTATTCCGTATTAACGAGTAAGCGGTTTAATGCATAAATAATGCCATCTCTACAGGACAGACACAGCGTCGCCTCAGTTCTTATTTGTCCAATAGACCATTTTAGTTTTTGTTCAATCTCCACTTTAAAATTAAAAATAAAATATAAAAAATTATAGTTAATCACCTAATTTAGAATTATTTAAACTAATGAGACCTTTACATATACGGAAGTAGCTTTATCTTAAACGCCTATCATAATGTTTTATTGAAATAATTAAAGAAAACTTTCTCCTCCTGTAAAATTTTCAAATGGTCTGTTGGACAAATACGAACTAAGGCGACGACAATGTAGGAATGCTGAGTATCCCCGGTGCACTTGCGTGAAACGCGACAGACACGAGCTGAACACCTTCTGGTCAAACAAAATCAGCATTGTGTGGAAGGAGCTACAGGCGTCTGTTTTTCCTCCTTCATATAACCCGGGCCTCTTCGAGACCTGTAATAATAAATCCCTCCCTACAGCCCATACCTTGACCTGCCCAACCGGGTCGCGACATAGTTCCCTTGTCTTTATGTACATAAAGTACAGACAGGGGCACTCTTGTGAGTTGTCACATAAAAAATACATATTTAAATAAAAACAAATTAAGGCTAATCTTGTCGGACCTTATAATCAATTTAATACAACAATCATTGCGAAAATACTGCAGGTAATTTGCATGATACAATAGCATGCTTAGTAGATGTATTGTAATGTCATTGATTATTAGTTAATCATTAATGTTATCACAAACCAATGTTTATTACAAGGTTGTGTGAGCTAAAAATAAACATCTTCATCACAATGGACGGAGTAAATCGAAAATGTTAAGAAAAAGTGAAAAATTAAATTTTACCTTAACTCTTTTTCCATCTACAACGACTGTTTTCATTGAGAAATCTACACCAATCGTATTTCCATGTCGTTCGATGAAGTTTCCCGACTTTAGCCTCTGAACTATGCATGTCTTCCCAGTGCCACAGTCTCCGATCAAAACAATTTTAAATAAATAATCAAAGTGTTCATCATTTGATAAGCTCATTAAAGTTGTTGGATTTCGACTAGACATTATAAATATTATTATATTGTCATCTGTCAATCAAAAGCACTGTTTATTGTTCAGCCATCTTCAATAGCGATAGGAAAAAATATATCTACGAAACGTAGCTGTCAATTTGAAGGTTAAGCAACATGAAAATAAATAAATCACCGAAAGAATTTAGGGGAGAATGGGGCATACTATCAATAATAATGTGTCAATATAACGAAATTACGGTGGGTAACAAATCTGCGGTACTTAAATCAAAACAAAAACCAACTTTGTATGTCCCTTTTTATTGATATTTAAAAAACACTGCATTTTTTAATGGGTTTAAAAAAGATTATTATAAAATTTAACTTTCCAAGATTGTGGTGGGCGTGGATTGTGTAATGTGCAATCACTGCAATCCATCTAAATACAATGCAATGGGATCCGCCGATACAACAGAGCTCCACAACAAGTAATAGGTATTATTAGCAAATGAATAGAGAACTCCAGTCCAATTTTTTTAATTTTTTTTTATGAATAGTGACCATCTAACAAATAACTGTATTTTTATTTTTATTTTTAGAGTTAGTTTTAATAGTTAAAATAATTGTCAAAGTTTTAATTTTTCAAGATCCCCCGAAAACCACCGTATGTATGGTAAATCGTGTGACGTCATCACTCCTGAAAAATTGCTGTAGGATCGGGCAATCAGCTGATCAACTGCCGCCGTTTTGAATTCCGTTGTTCGAAGTATTCTCCCTAGAAGTAGCATAACTATTTTTTTTTGTGCAGTAGTTTTTGAATATTTTCAATAATATAGATAAACTAATAAGAGATACCTTTATTTTTAAAACGTTATTTAGGCCTATATAATGTTTCAATAAACACAACAACTAAATCTCTATAAACAGTATGTAAATAAACGAATAAATTAATACGATGGCTTGTGTCATATCATACATTCCCATACAATGACTTTACGGTGACATCACGACACGTCGAACAGTGACGTCACCACTAAAATTTCAATAATGCCAACTTGACGGCGTGTTTTTACGACCCGATTAAAAATGGACTTTTTAATATTTTTTAAAAACTCTGCGTTTAATATTATTAAATAAAACTTATATATTCAGATCAGCGTTTATTGGTGTTTATTGGTGTAATCAGCGTTTATCAGTGGTTCCCAGCCTTTTTCTGACCCGGGACCACTTGTACATTTATTTTTTCGACAGGTTGCTGACCAATGATGTAGAAGATAATGAAAATTTCTAATTCAAAGTGACAATAGATACTCTCAGCGTCGCCTCGATGAAAGACATTGAAAGACCACCATTCGGGATCGAAGCGTTGCTTGAAATGGCTTTAGCCCTATTTCGTGATTGTATATGAATAGTCAGATATTGCTCCACTTTCCTCTTCCCCATTTCCTCCCCTTCCCCATATTGAAGTATTCCAAACTCTTTTCATCACAGTTTAATACAATTTATTGAACCCCTCAGGCCTCCCATCCATTTTGTCAGTAGATAAACATACAACTTTTTAAATATTAAAATTTTGAATGCAAACATAAAAAAGTTTTGAAAATGGCTCACATTACATCTTTTCTAACTAAAATTACTGATAAAAAAAAAAAAAAAAAACAAAAACGCACACACATTTTATTTGGCAAATGTACTGTAAACTTTATGTCTACTCACTTTTATGTCGTTTTATGTAAAAATAATCAATTAAAAATTCCCAAAGTTTCGTAACTTTTTTTAAGTTGCAGTCGGTTCATAAAGGTGTATTTCGTCAAAAGATTCGAAAATAATTGCATTTAAGAATGGACTTAGACACGGTGGGGAAAGGTGGGGCGCTTGCCCCACCCTGGCTGGCCAATGCATGACCCCTGGGATTGTTGACCGAGACGCGTTTTAAAATTTGCTGCTCTTCGTAGGATGGTTTTTGCTTCTTCTATTCATATTCTTTGTATTCATAGAGCCTAAGGCAAGAATATGCTGTAGAAGCCTACTTTTTTCGGTACCTACTCTAGATTTCTATTTTTTGCCCCACCATAAATCAAAACCTGCATTTAAGTTTATTTTGTTTATTTCTGGGCGAATGGAACTAATTCTATTTGTTGACATTTATATTTATACAAGAGCACGCTCGTACAGAGCGTGTGTGTTTGCTTTTGTTGGCTTTGAGCATGCTCATTCATGAGTAAAAAAAAGGTAATTTTCGAGCAAATTTTTAATGATCATGTATGATGTATTGTATTTTACGAAGTGGCTATTTGCACCCCTCGCCACTCCAATATTAGTTAAGAACCACGCCTAATATTCACGACTAACTTCATATTTGACTTTGAGATAGCAACATAGCAACATTCGAACAAACGTCAATAAAAGAATGCCGGTTTTCTGTCAAAATAAATAAAAATTATTAGTAATTTAGTGCAATCTCTTTATTTTTTAGACGATTTTCTTTATTTTAGAAAAATGCAGGGTGTCGGGATTATGTTTGTTTCCTTTGTATTAATTAGTTTCAATCCTGTATTACCAAATGAGGTATTTCTAACTAAATTTATTATCTCTGTCGTACTTTTAATTTACATATTTTTAAATAATGTTATTTTCAGGTTTAAATATTAACATAATTATGATACTTTCCTACTCATGCATTCAGGGCAAAATGACGTAGGTTTAATATAAAATACTTGTAATGTTTAAATTGCTGAGTCATAACATCAGATAATTAACTGATAACCAAACCCTTTTGGGTGAAATGCAGATCCGGGCACAGTTTGGAAATTTAATAAAAAGGCACTTTCTAGATGAGAAAAGTGTGGAGAAGATGAATAAAAAATAAATTAAGGCGCGCTCGGCAAAATTGAGGGAGATACAACCGTTCAAAGTATTTAAAAATTCACTTCGCGAACTGATATTGACAGTTCGTTCGCCATGTTTTCATTGCTTATGTTGGATCCCAGACCTAATACAGAATTAATAGTACGCCAAAATCACAAACCATATTACACAAACCTAGCGTAGCCGCTAAACCACTTGAAAACTGGGATGTTTTTTTGCCGTGACGCGAGCAGGCGCTACGAAGGGGGCACTTTCTTTTCTATCACAAACCATGTTTAGCGTATTAGGTTATAAAAAAAATGGCGGGCTGACGCGGGCGAACTGTCAATATCAGTTTGTAAAGTGAAATTTTAAATACTTTGAACGGTTGTATCTCCCTCAATTTTGCCGAGCGCGCCTTAATTTTTGTTTTATTCTGCTTTTCCACACTTTTCTCATCTAGAAAGTGCCTTTTTATTACATTTCCAAACTGTGCCCGGATCTGCATTCCTCCCACCCTTTTTAACAAACTGCTTTCCAAAAGTGAAGATAAAAATGTTAGATGAATTAATGGTAAATTTTTGAGATCGCTGGCTATGGTTAATACGCACTCTTTTTTTGAAAAAATCTTTTGATTCACCTTAATTAAGTACATTAAAAGACAACTATTTGCATTGGGGGAAGTGGAAAATATTTCATTCTAAATTTCGATTACGTAAAATTAGCTTTCATTCTGTGAAACGAGACCGTCCATTTTCAAACATTATTTTCAAATGTCATTTTGTTATGTTGGTATTCTTGTTACTGTACGAAAAGATGCTAGAGCAAAGGGTAGCAGACTTCATGGGAATTCTAGGTTTGTGTAACATGGTTTGTGACACAAAAGAAAGTGCCCCTTTATAACGCCTACTCGCGTCAAGGCAAGAAAAACATCCCAGTTTTCAAGTAGTTTAGCGGCTACGCTAGGTTTGTGTAACATGGTTTGTGATTCAAAAGAAAGTGCCCCGTACTTTCAAAATCTTCTAGCCGTTCAAGTGTATCAGGAATACCAACATACCAAAGTGACAGCGAATGAGCTAATAGCTAATGGCGTACAATCTCACAAGACGAAAACTAATTTTAATTTTACGTAATCGAAATTTAGAATGAAACATTTTCCACTTCCCCCAATGCAAATAGTTGCCTTTAATGTAATTAAGGTGAATCAAAAGGTTTTTAAAAAAAAAAGTGCATATTAACCGTTGCCAGCAATCTCCAAAAAATAATGAATTAATATAGTGAAGATATTAGTATAGAGACAATGGGCGTGGTTTCACCGAATTAGGTCCGGCGGTCATACTTTAATCAGAGCTTCTTTTGTCTATTCCATTCCTTTACACACATTCTTTGAATGGCTATCCTTTTCATAAGCGGGTTACATTTTTGATTCGATTAGTATGAATATAATGTGTTGTGTATTTTTATAATTTCTTTGGGTAAAATTCATCAGTTAAAAGCACTTATTTTTTAAGTAAAAAGATTATCCAAAACACTGTTGTACACAACTTTATTTATGGGGTTTAATGCTAGAAGTATTATGGTAATTTGAGATGGGTATCAGGAATCAGGAGTACTCCAAAATATCCCTCATTTTAATGCTGTCAGCCGCTTAAGGCGGACGAAATTGTTTCTTATCTAAATTGCATATCAAAATAATGTTTAGGCACATTTTACGCCAAGATATCAATGAGAAAAAACCTCTTTCCTGAACGATTCACTTATTCAACACAGCCATATCTAATCGATCCCGCAAGTTTAAAGTATGGGAAAACACAAACCAAATTATTCTTTACACAATACAACTAATTTGGAAGGCAGGTATGGGTGCTGCCGCACCGGGAATCATTTATTTGATAACAACACCCCTGCCAATGGTCCCCCTAAGTGGTTCACTACTTTTGATGACTTAGCAGGGGTGCCCGGGTTAGTGGGGGTTGGGTTTGTCTAGGTCTTGGTGGCAGATGCGTTTGTCCATCTACTGCGTGGCGGGTCGAATCTGGAAATACTGGTTAAGGGAGACCTTTTGATCCCTCCAGCCGACTCTCTCGACTCATCGCCTTGCACCGCAGGGGACGGATGGATTCATACATTTGTCACTCCTGGATACATTGACCCCTAAATTCCTACCCATCCCTCATACTTTTTTCCTTCCCAGAACTTCCTCTCCTTCATTTCCATAAAAAGACCCTCCCCAAAGATTACATAGGCCCTGAGGTATTGTTTTTTGAAGCTAATGTTAAAAAAGGGGAAACTTTTGTCTTAGGATGGGTTATTTCAAATAATTTGAACAATTTTATAAAGTTATTCAAGTTCTGTTATTATTTCAGTTTTATGAAGCAACTGACCTGTAAGGATATAATAACAGAACTTACACAGAGCTTGAAAATTATCTTTGAAATTTGATGAATTGTTAAAATTCTTTGAAACAACCCTTCCTTAGTATTGAAAATTGACACAAATATTAAAAGCTCTGAGGTTTCTTAAGCTTTCCAATGCTGACCATTGCAATACGATCCATCTCATCACGCGGCACAGTGTGTTTTGACACAGTGTGTGTTTTAGTGAAACATCCTGGATTAGCTTAATCAGGTTATCGAATTGACTTTTCTTTACATCTACTTCCAGCTCTCAACAGATATAAATGCATCCGGGCACTCCAACAACTGGGCTGTGCTGGTGGACACCTCTCGCTTCTGGTTCAACTACCGCCACGTGGCCAACGTGCTGTCCATCTACCGCAGCGTCAAGCGCCTCGGCATCCCCGACAGCCAGATCATCCTGATGGTCGCCGACGACATGGCCTGCAACCCGAGGAATCCCCGCCCCGCCACCGTCTTCAACAATGATGACCAGCAGATTAATGTCTATGGAGATGATGTGGAAGTGGATTACAGGGGTTACGAGGTAAGTCCTTAAGGATTTTATTCACCGTGGCAACAGAAAACATATTTTAAAATTCCCTAATAATTCCTGGTTTTCCAGGGCAGTTTTTACATTTTTCCATTGTAAAATATCTTGTTTATGATAGAACGTATCTTTCAAAATTTTATTTTAGAAACTACAACACTTTTCATCCACACCAAAAGATTCCAATAAATTAATGTATTTCAAAGAAATGCCTTTTAATAAAATCTTTCATGTTTGATCTGTCTTGGCAGATGATCCAAGACTTGATGTCTGATTTATATTTAATATTGCTATGCCATTTAATAATTGTTTCTCCCTGCATGTCGTTTCCCATTCGTCCTGTTCCCCTTCCGCCCCCCCCATTCCACTCCCGCGTCCTCTTCCCCTCTTGCGTTTCCACTCTGCCTCCTCCACCTTTCCTCTCCCCACTCCACTCCCCCCCTTCCCCCATCCCGCAAACCCCCTCCCGAGTTCTCCTCCCCCCTCCCGAGTTCTCCTCCCCCCTCCCAGGTTCCCCTCCCCCCTCCCTGGTTCCCCTCCCCCTCCTGCATTCCATAAATTAATTCCCGGTACATTTAGTTTTCAAACAGCTCGCGTACCACCTATAGCAATTTTTTATACGTATTTCATAATGCCAGAGCTCACCAGACAATAACGAACATAACAAAAAAAGAATTATCCAATTTGGTGCAGTCGTTCGGAAGTTATGCGCGTACATTAGGGCGTCCCAAAAAAATCAAAGTGATATTTTTAAAATGCATACCCTCTTATTTTGTTTGAATGGTCTCAAAACATTTAAAAAAAAAGTTTTGCGTACTTAGGACCACGACAACCCGTGCCGACTTGCAGCGAAACGTATCTGTTCTTGCACGGTACGGCGCGACGGAGATCTCGCATTGCTTGCTTGTTATTACTTATTCATTTTATTAGTAAACGCATTACTTTTGAGTGGTCAACATGTCAGTGGAGTTACGAAGTTCTAAAAAGGAGATATTTTTAATAGGAGACGTAAAACATCAAATCACCGGTTCGAAACTTCCCTCTGATGGACAAGTACTGGAAGTTTTGTTCTATAATATTCGTGAAGTGAATTTAAATGTCAATGAAAGTGCTAATCTTACTATTCGTGATTGTATTATTTACTGGGAAAAGGCACGTAAACCAACTGAATCACTAACTAACTGTGTTAAGAAACTAGTTTCATTATTAAATTAGATTTTAATACAAAGAAATGTGTCACAATGTCCTTCACTCGTTGTAAAAACATTATAGTTTACGATTATAAAATAAAAGGCGAAACGTTATCACGTGTAAAATCCGTAAAGGATCTCGGTGTCGTCTTTGATCCCGAACTGACATTCTCTTGCCATATATCGCAGCTCACTCAGTCTTGCTACAAACTTCTTGGGTTCATCATCAGGACTTGTAAGCAGTTTGATAACCAAGAAGCTATGCTAGCGTTATTTAAAGGCATACTGAGAAGCAAGTTGGAGTACGCGAGCGATGTTTGGGCACCGTACCACCAGAAGTACATTGATATGTTAGAGCAAATCCAGAAGAAATTCCTCAGGTATGTTTATATGCGGAAGCATGGAACCTATCCAAGGTTCATGCACCATATTGACTTACTTGAGGAAACTGATTCTGTGAGTCTAGAAACTAGACAGAAAGCAAGTCTTGCTATTTTGTCTTTCAAAATTTGGAACAATTTCATCGATAGCCCATTTCTCTTGGGTTGCTATGATTTATATGTACCAGACCACTACAGCCGAAGTCGACATCATGACTTATTTAAAGTACCGAACGGCAGAACAGACGTCTTGGCAAAGCATAGCATGACGAGGGGAGTGGTGCTGTTAAATGAAATTGCAAACCATTTGGATGTAAGTGACTGTTCTTTATATGCCTTAAAAATATTATTGAAGTCACTTGCCTAAATGCTGATAGGGTAACTAAATTGTACTGTAATTGGAATAAAATTATTCTGTTGTACAATAATAATAAAAAATAAAATTAAAATAAAATTATACCAAGTGTGGAGGGATTTTCAAAAAAATGTGAAAAAAACACAAGAAGTGTTTGAACAACGTCGACAAGAGTTTCTTTCCAACTTAGACAATTGGTTTGACATTGCTCATGCCGATGCGCTTCAGCTAATTAAAATAAATGAAGATAGGATCTTCTTGGAGCGCCAAAGAGAACCAGGTCGGCCTGGTCACTTAGCCGGAGTGGACAAAAAAACTTACGGAAAAAGAATCCTCCTTTTTAAATTAAAATTAAATTTAAATTAAAGAATTTCCTTTTCTAAGGCGCGCCTTAGAAACATTGAGGAGGAAAAGCGACATGCTAAATATTTTTCATCGTTAGCCCATCGACATCATCTTATGAACCACCATAAGAAAACTCATCTTTGATTCTGAAATAATAGATTTACAAGAAAATAGACCCAATCTAAGTGGTGCTTCCTCTCAGCCCGATAAAACTTGTATGCGGAAAAATTTCATAACTCCGAAGTTGGTTGCCGCATTAGATAGATGTCAGTTAAGTGTGAGAGATTCTGTATTTATAATTGAAGCTACTTTTGAGGCACTAGGGCATAACACGGATGACTTTTCTATAAACAAATACTCAATCCATATAATTCGTACAGAAACGCGAAGAGAGCGGGCTGAAGCTATAAAAGTTAATTTTCAAAACAATATTCCGGATGCAAGATACAGCTAGAGATGACTATCATGAATTAATTGAGCTTTCAATAATATTTCTTGGTGAAGATACAGAGAAGAAATTTAAGATTCGGCCTCCAGGTACTATGCACCAAGCTCGGTGGATGGCGAGAGCCATTCAATCGTTAAAAATATTACTAAGCTCCCAATTCAGAATTTCAAAGAAGGATAAGGCAGCTCTGTTGGATGTATGTCTATTTATCGTGATATCCTACGTCAAATTCTGGCTCCAATGCATTTTAGCAGTAAAAGCACCTTACCAGGACTTATGCTTTTTTTAGTCCACAAAAGCTTGCGAAACAATAGACAAAAGCATTTCCAAAGCAGCTTTACAGAAGTTTTGCTAGCATTTATGGTATTTGACAGATGAAGTGTCTGTTTTGTCTTTATTTGACGATGATGTCGATCAAGAAACTAAAGTAAAAATGGTTTCTAACTTAGCTAAAGAAAACCCATCAGTCCACGATAAACGTTACATTGCATCCAAAGAAGAACTTTGTGGTCTACTTTTTGGTATGTCTTATATATAAATTATGCTTCGATTTTCTTGTATAGTTTACCATACGATTGATAATCGTTCCTTCTGTTTTAATTTCTGAGAAAAACATCGATGACTTCGTCTCTGTCAAAAGCAACTTCCTATTTAATCGACTCAAAATTAATGACTGTTTTCTGAAGAAGAGCCCATCTTTATGGTCAAATTTAATGATGATTCGTTCCAACAAGTTAAAAGGAAGCTATTGACACTGAGAGTAGTTAATGACTGTTTTCTGAAGAAGAGCCCATCTTTATGGTCAAATTTAATGATGATTCGTTCCAACAAGTTAAAAGGAAGCTATTGACACTGAGAGTAGTTAATGATATGGCAGAAAGATGGGTTAAATTAATGCAAGACTTTCATGGTTTAATCACTGTTGAAGAGGAGCAAAAGCAATTTTTATTACGTTGCGTACAAGAACCCAGAAACGTATATCCTGATTGTAAAAAGCAAACTTTGAAAAGGAAATTTAATTATTAATGTGTCTTTTACTATAAATACATAATAAATATTATAAATGTGTTTTATTTACTGAATATAAATAATGAACTCTACAATGTCCCTATAGCTCCATACTAACTTTTCAACTTAAACTTTGACGTCAAGTCGGCACGGGTTATCGTTATCCGATCTCAATAATATTTAATATTTAAGTTTTTGGGGTCAAATGAAAAAAAAATAGAGGGTATGCGTTTTGAAATTCGAAAGAAAAAAATTCACCCTTATAGCCTGGGACACCCTAGCGTACATACATTTCGGCGATTCATTTTTATAAAAATTTGATAATGCCAGAGCTCACCAGTAGTTTTATACTTGTCCTGATAATAACGAACACAACAAAAAAAGAATTATTCAATTTGGTGCAGTCATTCGGAAGTTATGCGGGAACATAAATTTCGGCGATTCATTTTTACTATACAACGTGTGCGGAAACTCGTAGTACAAGCGGGAAACTGGTGAATCTACATCACGTAGAGAACCCAAAAAACTTATTTTTTTCGATCTTAGCATTTCGATTTTAATATTATTTTTTTTCTATTTTTCCATTTTTTCGGCAACTAAAGTGTTAAAAAAAATTTTGAGCCCGGTTTACCCTTCGTTGCATTTTATAAGACATTACACAGCTGAAATCAACCCCCTAGTGAATTTTTTTTTCAAATTTAACCAAAAAAATTCCATCTTCGGACCCGATTTACTCGAAAACGAAAGCTCAAATCAAAAAAAGTTAAACCACAAAATCGACTCCAAATGTGATGTGGATTCTCCAGTTTCCCGCTTGTACTACGAGTTTCCGGACACCTTGTATAGATAAGTTGTGTTCTATCTAATTGGTCACTGGAAGCGCATTGTATAGTTTTGCTAAGTAACTCAAATCTTTAGCCAAAATTTGTTTTAGCGAAAGGGTTAAGAGATTATGCCCTTTGGTTCTAGTATCACAAGCAGTTTAGACATAGTCAAAAACAGGTCTGTGTTTAAAGAGGTGTGCTAGTACGTTTTTAGCTTAAAGTTGAAAACACAGAATCTTCTAAAAATTTCATCCGAGCTGCTTGTGGAAAAAGGCTACCCAGATATTTTCCTTTATGATTCTTCCGCCTTGCACATTTGGGAGTCTTGCGTATAAGTAATATTTTCCTATTTAAATATAGAAAATAATAGTAATACATTCAAACCTTAATTCCTACATGAGAAGTATTTGTGTTTAACCCCTCTGAATTTTCGCAAATATTCGCACGAGATGTCTCAAACGAAATGACATTTTACGAAAACTTTGTGTTATTACCGCTTCACAATTAAAGCTCTATAAATGAAACATTTCTGAACATAACACAAAATAAGCTTTCGAATTATTGTATTACAAATAAATATTAACATCTGCAAATATTAAAATTTAGAATGCAAACATTAAAAAAATGTAAAAATGACTCAAGTGATTTTTTTATATGAAAACGGTACTAAAATCATAGATTATGTAAACAACAATACTTATTCTATTGTATAAATGTATAATAAACACTTTTGTCACCTCACTTTTTTATCATTTCATATAAAAATATTTAATAAAAATTAACAATGTCGAGCGGGGTCGAGCCGCCGGTCCGAAATCTGGCGGGAAAAATTATGTGCCGGATTGCGCGAATGACAGAATATTATTGTTATGTATTTCTATGGACAACTTGAATAGGGATGTACAGCTTGTTCCACTATCGACCTTTTACTTTTTGTTTTAGGGATGTCACTAAAAGAATAACGGAGTTATAACGATTTCGATGGAGACACACGCGTTGACGTATAAACACGCTTATTGTACTTGACTGCTGTAGTATTTCTAACGCATATATCTGCTTAAGTTGGTGACCGGTTAAGTAGTTTTGTTTTTGGTCTCTTAAAAAATAATATAACAACCTAGTATGGAACCCACATTATAAGTTTTATCATGGTGCTGCTTCCCTGGGTTTTTAGCCTACTCCACAAATTCTTTTCACAGGTTGCGGTCCCTCTCCACATGCCTCCAGTGCTCAGTCCTTCCCGTTCTCCAGCAATTCTAATCCTCGTAGTCTATCCAATCCACCTATTCTTCTATAATATGAGGTTAACCTCAAATTTTTCTTTTCATATCCCTTGAACAACCTTCTAAAACAGCTTTTTTAACCCATTGGCCACAGAATTAATGAGCTAAAAAATTGGCCTTCACCACTGAATTAAATTTGTACCAAAAATTGAAAACCTGCATGGGTGGTGTGCTAAATCTATTGTTACTTTTAATATATTCAAATGAATTAATTTTTAAAAATTTGTTTACATATTGGATTAAGGTAAAGAAAAACATAAAAATTAAAATTAAAAAAATATTAAAATATGTATAAATAAAGATACAAATATGACCTTACTTTTTTGTAAGTTTTTTCCACATTTTTATTCAAAAATTTACAAAAAAACATGAAGGGCTAGCGAGACTATCAAGCGGCTTGGCTCAATCACGTAGTTTTTTGTCTATGGCTAGAGTTTTGACCGCATTTTGACCGTCTCCAGAGGTGGCTTGACGCTTGAGTCAAGCGTTGCGCAATAATCTACGTTATTGCGCAATGCTTGAAGCGAATTTATATTTTTTGAGCGTAGACAACAAATCATAGACAAATAAGTACCTGAGTGGTGATTTTAGATATTACTTATCACGTAAAACGTTTATAAAAATTAGATTAAATTATTACAAAATAGGTATTAATTGTTTTTGTGTTTAATGTATAGAAATCCAACGGATTTTCTTTTAAATTAATGTAAATATAATTTAATAATGTTATTACGTTAATGTTATATTAAAATATTAATATATAACATTTATTATAACATAACAAATAATTATTTTTCTTTACTAGATTCCATCTCGCACAAAAATCACTTTCAAATAGCGAAAATGACAGGAAACCATAGACAAAGGAGTAATATGTTCAAATGCCTCTCGAGAGAAATATCGTCTAGGCATAGACTAAGGCTTGGCTCAACGGCTTGAAGCGCGCGTCAAGCTGTTGAGGCAAGCATTCATAGACAATAACGGAAAAATACATTTACGTGCTGGCCGTCAAGCCGCTTGATAGTCTCCAAGCGTTCTGGCAAGCATTTGTCTATGCCTAGATGTGATTTTCGATAGTTTGTTTGGTTTATTTATGGTTGACAGTGAATTTTGTGCGGCTGAAATAAAATGGAATATAGCGGAGACAAAGCATTATTAGCCTTTGGGTTATCTTTGTATTTAAAAAAAAATAAACGAATTTGGTGTCAAGAATGGTACAATTTGTGATCCCGCTTTACTCATAAGCATTTACAAAGCGTATTACAGGCACGGCACCAAATGATTACTTACACGCATTTTTTCAAAATAGATGATCGTAATTACGAAGCATTGTTGTATATTTCCGTTGATATTATGAATAAATGTTATAATTAATATTTTAATATAACATTAATTGATAAAGTTGATTAAGGAAAATTATTTATTCCCTATTTCTCAGATGTTCACAAGACCTAAACAATATTTTAAATCAGTCAAAGCAGTTACATCATTAACAAAAAGAAAACAAAAAAATACTTGCAGAACTGAATAATAACATTAATATCAGTTACAATATTATTAAACAATGAGAGAAAAAAAAAATTCTTGCAGAACTTAATAATAACATTAATATCAGTTACAATATTATTAAACAATGAGAGAGAAAAAAATACTTGCAGAACTTAATAATAAATAATACTAGCTGGTACCCGGCATGCGTTGCAATGCCATTCAAAGAAATAAATTAATTCTCCCTGCATGTTCTTTCCCGTGCGTCCCCGTTGACCTCCCGAGTCCCTTTCCGAGAATACTGCACAAGAGTCCCAACTGCTCCCGTCTGGAGCCAGTGAGACTATGGTATCCCCGATCGGGGTATGTTGTGAGGCTGAAGGTAGTGGGGTGGGGAAGGAGATAGGAAAGAGGAAGGTGGGGAAGTACCTGGCTATTTAGATCTGGTCACTAACCACGGCTTATGCCATTTCAAGCAATGTTTCAATTCTGAATGGTGGCCTACCAGGGCGATACTTAGAGTATCTTCCAATCTGGAACGTGCCGCAAATATACTTTATATTATTTTAAAGAAAAAAATGTGAAATAACACAAATTAATCAAATAAAATTTATATGACACGCCGGGATTCGATCCCCCGACCTTCAGTTTGCGAGTCAAGAGCCTTACTTACGTCAATTTTTCTTTCCGTAAGATCTTTCCACAAAGTATTGGAAGACTTAAAAAAATCTTTCAATTCCTTCCCCTCCCTCCAATTTTCTTACTTTTTCTTTCCGGAAGAACCTTCTACAAAGTATTAGAAAACTTTAAAAAAAAGATGAATGAAATTGGTAAAGTGGTTCTGAAGTTATAGCGTGACCAAGGGAAACAGGGATTCATTTGTAGAAATCCATCTGATTTTTCTACAAATTAAACACAAAAACAATTATTAAAAACGTAGAAATGCATTTGATTTTACTTTTAAATTAATGTAAATAATATTTATATTAATTTAAAAGAAAAAATCAGATGCATTTCTCCAAATTAAACACAAAAAAAAACAATTAATTCTTATTTTATATTAATTTTATCTATTTTATAGAATTGTTTCATGATGCGTAAAAAATGTAACAAATTTTGAAAAAAATCTGTTCTTTTATGTCGAAGAACGCTAACTATTAATGTACATGGGGTCCTATTTTATGATTCTGCGATTGTTTCGTAAATGTAATGTAATTAATTTCAAGAAATGGCCAAGATCACCCTTAATGAGTGATAGCCAAATAAATAATTTTAAAAATATATACATCTATGAGTTGTCTACGCTAAAAAAATATCAATTCGCATCAAGCGCGCCGCCAGCACGTAGATTCTTGAAGCTTGCTTCAAGCTTCCTCTGTAGACTGTCAAAACGCTTGGCTCAAACGAAAACTACGCGCAGTGTTGCCAACTTAACAAAAAACTACGTGCTTGAAGAAACTGCTATTGATAGTGTCGGAATCTCTTAATATTCATAAATTGAACAATAATAATTTTTGTTTTTTATATACATGTAAACTAATAACTAATAAAATAATTTGGTATGATAGTCCTCGAAGCAATCAGGGACGTTCAGGGTCACTACCAAAAGCCTAGAACCACTCGCAATTTTGAAGAAATTAAATGGCAGCTGGCTGCATACAAAATTTGGAATACAAATATCAGGGAAAAAACATAATAAACATATTATTGCCAATTCTATGAAATGAATGATTAATTACCTTCAGAGCGTTCGATATTTGAAATTTTATTAAAAAATGTCACTATCGTGTTCGTTTTCCGTTTTTTGGCGGACCTACTCTAGCCCGTCAGCAAGCCGGGGTTTGTGGTTAAGTACCTTAGTTGCACACCCGGCAGGCTGCCAGGGTTTGTGGCCAATGGGTTAGGGCTCCTTTTAACAAACTTTTGAGAGAGTTTAACCCTGATTGCAGGTAACGGTGGAGAACTTTGTTCGTCTGTTGACGGGGCGCCTGCCCCCCGGCACGCCACGCTCCAAGCAGCTGCTGACGGACGAGGGCAGCAACGTACTCATCTACCTCACAGGACACGGGGGCGATGGCTTCCTCAAGTTCCAGGACTCTGAGGAGGTCACCAGTCAGGAGATGGCTGATGCCCTGGAGCAGATGTGGCAGAAGCGAAGGTTTTACTTCATTTTTTTGACATATTGTTGGCACAGCCATACATTTAGCATACGGATACCAAAAATGATGATTAAATGGGTGACCCGGTGAAAACGACTCTAAATCAGACCGAGGAAGAGGTGGGCTGCTGTGGGTGGAGGACATTACCTTGGGGTATGATGATTGATTTGAACCCCTCAGACTATAATTTGTTCGCTTTTGGGAACAGCTTGTATAGGTCTCAAAAAAATTGTATCTCCCTTTTTCTCATGGTGAGAAATATGATTTAAGCAGTGTTAGAAATAGAAAACACCTTGCTTTATATTCAAATATTTAAGTTAACCACAGAAGAATTAAAATGTGCACATACATGAAACCAAAGTTTAAGAATTTAATTTGAGAAAACTTTTTATTCATTATTTTTACGTGAAACGATAAAAAAGTGAAGTGACAATAATGTTTATAATACATTTGTCTAATAAAATATGTGCGTGTTTTTAGTTTTTTTCGTTATCAGTCGTTATGAAAGGCGGGTATGGGTACCGCCGCCCCGGAAACCATTTATTAGATAACCAACACCTTTGCCATAGGTCACCCCAAGTGGTTTGCTATATTTGGTGACTTAGCAGGGGTGCCTGGGTTCAGGGGTGAGGTTTGTCAAGGTCTTGGCAGCCGATGTGTCTGTCCACCTGGTGCGTGGCGGGCTGGATCAAGAGAGACTGGTTGAGCAGGTCTTTTGACCTCTCCTGCCAGAATCCCTTGACTCTTCGCCTTGCACCGCAGTTGAAGGGATGGATTCATCATGTTCGTCACACTAGACCTCCAGATTCCTACCCACTATTTTCAGTTTAAAATACGAGATGTTTTCCGAGTGCTATGTTTAGATTTAAAAAATCTAATCTAATATTTCAGATAAATGCTTTTAGCAATATAAGTTCATGAGGCCTACAACATTCTAAAAATGGCCCTGACTTTAAGGTGTTAAAATCTAAACCAATATGTGTGCGCCTGCTTTTATTTAAAAATAAACTGTTGCTGTGTATTCTTCAGTTATGATAATTATTATCATTGATTCTTTAACTTACTGCACTACAATGCTACAGATATCAATTTAATGAATAGCAAACATTTTTTTTCCTTTCAATGAACTGAAGTGATTGTAATAATAATAAAATTGTTCAAATCAATATTATCTCACAAAATCATTTCCTGCTACAAAATTACACCCTCGGACATTGACATTTAATTTTTTTAATAAATGCATAAGGTGTATTAAAAACTAATTGACAAATTGTCAGTGGGTCGTAGAAAAGGAAAATAATTCAATTAACCTGCAAATAGATAATCCAACATATACGTATGACATGTATGTATATTATTTGGGAGGCAGGTATGGGTACTGCTGCCCAGGGAACCATTTATTGGATAACCAACACCCCTGCCATAGATCACCTCAAGTGGTTTGCTACATTTGGTGACTTAACAGGGGTGCAAGGGGTTCATAGAGTAAGGATTGTCTAGGTCTTTGCAGCGGATGCATTTGCCCACTGCATAGCGGGTCGGAGAGACTAGTTGAGGGAGACCTTTTGACCACTCCAGCTGGACTCGACCCATCGCCTTGCACCACAGTATTTGGACACACTGATTACCTGATTCCTACCCTTCCCTCATACCTTTTTCCTTCCCAGAACCTCCTCTCATTCCTTTTCCTAAAAAAGACCCTCCACACTGCTTCCCCAAAGATGACTTAGACCCCCGAGGGAAATTGTTTTCTCAGGGCCTTCTGTGTGAAGCTAATGTAAAACAAATATTTTAAGTGTAGCTGAATTGCTGTGGAGTACTAGTGGAATTTAATGATAGTTTATTTTCAGGTACAATGAGATATTCTTCATGATAGATACTTGTCAGGCGGCTTCCATGTACGAGAAATTCTATTCTCCCAACATCCTGGCCGTAGCGAGCAGCCTTGTTGGTGAAGATTCCCTGTCGGTAAGCATTACATTCTTTAACAATATGACTTTTTATTTTTATGATTGTACAACAGAATATTATTCCAATTACAGTACAATTTAGTCGCCATATCAGCATTTAGGCGGGCGACTTTTCAAAGATAGTTTTAAGGCATTTAGAGAACAGTCACCCTCATCCAAATGGTTTGCAAGTTACTCTATGTTTTCACAGGACATCAGTTCTGCAGTTCGGTACTTTGTACAGGTCACGGTATCGATTCTGGCTGTAGTGGTCTGGTATGTATAAATCATAGCATTCAAAGAGGAATGGGCTATTGATAAAATTTTTCCAAATTTTGAAAGTCGCACGGTTACGCGGAACAATTTTACGCGAGATCCGTGAAAACTGGCGTGTAGCCTGGTTTCCCTACGCCAAATCCCCACAACGTTGCACTCTCTGTGACACTTAGTCTCGTGATGAAGCTTCCGCTAGCCGCACCCGGCAGGTGTGAATTACGCTCTATAATTAGTTTTTTTATGCGAAGAACAAAACCCCGGTAGAAATTTATTCTCAGCTACTTAAAGTGTACGAAAATAATGTATGAGTGTAAAAACATGCGTAAATGGTGCAAATAATTTAAAAGCGTGCCGGACTGCCATCGGTTTCAGATGAAAAAATCGCCAAAGTGGAAAAAAGAATGATTGACTGGTGACAGTTTAGGAGCTCTGAGATATGATCCCTGATGTCAGTAGGACCACTATTGACAAGATTTTGACAAAAAATTTAGGAGACCACAAAGTCTGCCCAAGATGGTTCCCAAAAGGCTCACAGAAGATTACAAACAACAACGGGTTGAAGCAGCCCGCGAATTCCTTGAGTGCTACGACATCGATGGCAAAGAATTCTTGGACTCTGTTGTGACTGGGGACGAGACCCGGATACACTACATGACCCCAGAGACAAAGGAACAATCCCAGTGACATCATTCTGATTCACTGAAGCAAAGTTTAAAAACGAATTACAGAGCGTAACTTAGGGTGCAGCGAGTGGAAGCTCCATCGCGACTGGCTACCACGCCAAGACTTGGCGTCACAGAGGGTGCAGCGTGGTGGGGATTTGACAAGGAGAAACCAAAGAGTACGAGTGGCTCGGACCGCCACGCTGCGACTGCTGCGCCGCTACACCCGACTCGCGAGTGGCTCAGACCACCGAGTTTCGGGTACAAATACTGGACCGGGTTCTTTGGGAGTAGTCGATTTGAAAAGGGAGTAGGAGTAGGATGCGCTTCGCGCGAAGAACCCGAGTTTAAGAGCCCACTCCAGCTGAACCTACACTTCGCTATTGAGCAATGCTAGCATAGCTTCTTGGTTATTAAATTGCATGCATGTCCTGATGATGAACCCAAGAAGTTTGGCAAGATTGATTGAACTGCGATATGTGGTTAGAGAATGTCAGTTCAGAATCAAAGACGACACCGAGATCCTCCACGGATTTTACATATGGTAATGTTTCACCCTTTGTCTTATGTTTCCGTATCTATTTGTAAATAGTAAAATTAGATAAAATCTAAGAATTCTTAATAAATTGTACAGCGCCCTTGAGGTGATTTTTCACAAAAATGGCGCTATACAAATTATCCAATTATTATTATTATTTTTGTCTTGAATAAAGGTCGAAATAACAATCATAAACCATTTATTTTGAGAATGGGTGAAGGATATAGTGACACATTTTTTTTGTGTTGATCTGTCAACCACCGTTCAGAAAGTGCCACCAGTTCAGCTTGGTTTTACGCCATAGTGTTCCAACCATCTTCTTCCTTTGGTGTCATCTCGCAGAGTGCAGTTTCAAATAACTAATTCAATGTCATTGGCCCTATAATCCAAGTTTCAAAGTCACCACGAGGTGTGGTGCCAAGTTTAAGCCATCTGCTGGGTGACCTTGTATTTGGCACCCCTCATGATGTTGCACTTTATTTTGTTGACTTACAATAGTTTTTCCATTTGCAAAAATCTACATTAGTCTATCTCCATCTGAATCGTGGAGTTCAACCGTTCTGGAAATTTCCCAATTTTGATACATTCACAAAAAGTATTTGAATAAACTAAAAGTAAATGTAATATACATATTAGTTGCTAAATATGGAATTAATGACCAATTTATAATTATTTAAATATTTTGCATAAAATATAATTATTTATTAATTTTCAACGCCCTGATGAGCTTTTGCATGATTTAGTGTTTGGTACAGAGACACAATGTTTAAATTTAAAAAAAAATAAAGGCTTATATTATAAACGGTAGGTATAAAGGTGCATTTAAGTGAAAATAAAATAAGTATTAGAAATGAAAAAGAAAAACCACAAAGTTTTTAAATTGCAAATGGCCTAAAAATAATAATATAGTGTAGGTTATTCCATAATACCAAATGTACCGGTGAATAATATATGGCAGAGTGCATGATACAGAAAAAGAAAACAGAGGAACAAGTTTTTACATTGTAGATAAAAAGAAAGAATATAAAAATATGCAATAGCTCCTGAACGATGCTCCTTCATTATAAAAATATGCTACATAAAAATATCATTCAGGTATCTCTTAAATACTGGCAAACTTATATTAAATATGTTGATATTTGATAAACAATTATAGTCTTCTTATTTTTTAAGGTTTTCTGAACAGTTTTCTCGACAATCTCTCAATTTCCAAAAAATTTCAGAAGGCATTTGTAACTGTACGACTCATCTCTCCAAAGAGTAGTTTAAGGATGCTCCTAAATATCGATGCTTGATTTAGTGTCCATGCCATATTGAAGAATGTAGAAAACTTATTTCAAACGACGTGGAGAAGGAAAAGTGAAGGGATAATAATTTGCGGGCAAGATCGTTCACTCCAATGCTTCTTGATCCTTGTCTATCCTACATTACTAAATTGGCTCTACATTGCTGTGCATACTGGATGATTAAAACCCAACTTCCTTCAAACTCTCAGAGCACATGTTCCTACATACAGCTCCCGGTGGTCGCACTGAGGCAGAACTACTTCCGTCTGGGATTGTACAATCGTTTTGCATTGTTATCCCCTTACTTAAAGTTGTAGAGTTCCTCTAATGCCCCATGTCATTCACATAGATTAGAAATATCAACGGTCCAAGAATTGATCCCTGTGGCACTCCACATGTTATTACACACATTTATTTTAATATATCAGGAATACGTACTAAGCCTGTTTTTTGACTTTCAGCATCACATTGACTCTGTAATTGGAGTTTACATAATAGACAGATACACATTCTTTGCCCTGGAGTTCCTGGAAAGGGTTCAGCCGGACAGTAAGAAGACCATGGGAGAGTTTGTAAGTATCAAAACACGTTATTTCTTTCACATACCTTAAGTTTATACACTTATGCAATCACTGTATGGATGACAGTAAAAACCTCAAGGGCGTTGTATCAGGTGTTAGGTATTAGCAACGCCTTTACTTCATGACGCCTTGGTAAGTCTGCGCCTGGAGCGGACTGCTATACTTTGAGTAGCTCCCTGGCAAGGGACCACCGTTCTAGATTTTTAATTTCACTTGAAATGGCTTGAGCTGTATTCAATAACATCAGAGTAGGCATTTATTGAACATCAAAATTTTCATTTTTACGACGGAATCTTAGTTATTTTAATATATAAATAAAAAATTATGTCTTTTCATCTAGAAAGCTATACAAAAAATTGTGTTTGACAATTATTTATTTATCTTAATGATATTTTGTTACACGTACTTTATTAGCCATTAATCCTTAGCGGAACTTTTGACTTTATTTTTTACTTCAAAATTTTGAACTGAATGACAAAAATGTCAGTTAATTTAATGTTAATTTAATTTTTATGAAGTTTCGACAATGGTAAATATTTTGCAGTATTAGTTACTTCAACAAGGTTATAATTATTTTGTATGTGTTATCACATACACGAATGTATGTGTTTTGTGATGCTATAATGTAAAACAAAGTTTTGAATGATTTGTTTTCATTTAGAATGCTGTACGAAAATTGGTGTTGAAGATTTATCTCAATGATATTTAATTCTAAACATCACTACACACTTTATTAGCCATTAAAGTGTCTTGGCACTTGCCAAAATTGTCAAGGGCGCAATTTCACTTTCATTACAACTATTTAAGAGAATAGTACATTTTATTTTATTACAATACTCATTCTTACTAACTAATTACAACAGTTACGTTTTTATTATAGTATAGAATCATTAAAAATTACTAGTTAATAATTATTGTTTCCTTTTTTTAACCATATGGTTTTGGCAATAAGTATTGATTTAATATTTATGAGCATGTATTAATAAAGCACATAATTCCAAAATAATTGTAACTTCCAGCAGCGACATCTCCGAAAAATCGAATTTTGAGCTGAGTGTGCAGATATGTGTAAAAGTGTACCCTCTATTTGGTACAATACTCATAAACACCACTAAATCAATTATAATGCACTAAAACTTGTAGTGAATTCAAAATCCCATGTTTTCTGGGTTACTAATAGTCACTGGGTTAAAATGTCATACTAACGTACCCAACCATCATGCCTCCTGGTGTTATTTTGTAGCTTATTTAACTGTATTGTATTTTGTCAGAGGGTCAAAATATTTCCATTTTCAAATAAATGGAATATTTCTGAATGTATCTGAAAACTAAAAACTGTTTTGGAAAGGTGATGAAAATGCTTTCCAATTTTATAATTAGAAGTAAACACACTTTTTTAAATATGAAAATTTTGCATGCAAACATAAAAAAGTTTTAAAAATGGCTGACCTTACATTTTTTTTAACTAAAATTACTGATAGCAATTCCTGATAGAATGTGCGAGACTGCACTAACCTCCCCGTACACCGGAATAAACATTTATTATTATTATTATAGCAAAAAAAAATAAAAACACAAATAATTTATTAGGCAAATGCATTATCCCTTTCTGACCGGCAAAAAATGTCAGAATTTTGATGGGCCTCACCAGTAAAGCTCTTAATTATGATTTCTTGGGGCTGGGCGACTTACTGGTTTAACCATGTGCGCGTGATGGCGCCCTGCATAAGCAGCTACCGCACGATCGATCGATACCGGTGTGGTTCCCAAAAACAGATTTATTTGTTGAAAAGATTTTTTTAAAGACAAACTAACGCTCGTATGAAGCCGGTCGGAAAGGGTTATAAACATTGTAGTCGACTCAATTTTGTCTCGTTTCTTGTAAAAATAATTAATAAAAAATTCTCAAAATTTCATAATTTTTTTTAAATTGCGGTTGGAAACTTTGGATTCATAAAGTTGTACATTTTAATTATTTTGCAGTTTACTTTTAGAGTTGAATTTCAAGCGTGGTATTTTCTCTTTCTAACACCGTTTAGATCACATTTCTAACCACGATGGCAAGGGAGACAACGATTTCTATGAGACCTGTATGAGTTGTTTCGGAAACCGAACAAATAGACGCGACGGGTTAATATGTAAAACACAGACACGAGTAAATAATATTTGATCTATGACGAGCATTCAAATATTGCTTTCCACATTATCGCAAAAATTAGTATTTGGATATGTCTGACTAATCAATTAGATGATAGATATGCGTAGAGGTATTTGGGATGAAATGACTTTGTGGTGATATATTATTTTAATTGCAGCTCAAAGTGTGCCCAAAGAGCGTCTGCAAGTCGACGGTGGGTGTGCGAAAAGATCTGTTTGCCCGGGACCCCAACAGAGTTCCAGTGACAGACTTCTTCGGGTCAGTTCGGCCCATGGAAATCACCCTGAAGGGACTCAACATCACCACCCCGCCCACAAAACTCAACAAAAGGTAATTCATAATTCTCTATTCCTTTTTACGTATTGATAATAATTTGAATGCAAGAGAATTAATGTCGTCATTGGTTGTGTTCCATTCTCCTCTTGGTGCAATTGATGGCTTAATGAAATGAATGAATGCTAAAGTGTATGGTAAAAGAAGTCATGGACGCCCGAAGAAGACATGGCATGATCGAGTGAAACAAATACTTGAGTTGGGTCATGTCAAGAGTCACAAAGATATTGAAATATAAGAGATGTGCTATCGGCAGCTTTTACTGGGTGGAACTGTGTTTCCTGGCATCGCCAATATTGTTAACCAACACTACTGCACACCTTCAAAAAATCAACTAAATGAATGAATTCTTTCCATATTCAAACTATTCCCAAGAGCTAGAATATGGTCCACCGACGGTCAAGCAGGTATCATAGCATATCTTTTGTATTTCAATATCATTGGTCATAACCAGTGGCGTAGCGAGGGGGGGGGCAAAAATATTGTATTGAATACGGTGTTATTTATATTTCGTAGCTCTATGGCTCCCCGTGGAATGTCCCAAAACGGGGTGAATTTTGTGCCTGACGGTCTTTTTATTGACGAAAATAGCCTCTTTCTGAAATTCTCTAGCCACCCCACTCCCCTCCCCCCCAGAGGACCAATTTTCTACACATTTGTGAAGTCGAAATTGGGGGGGGGGGGTGACACCACGTTATCCGCCCCGGGTGCCACCCATGCTAGCTACGCCACTGGTCACAATGCTTTAGACAATGGTATGAATGTGAATGAAGCCAGGAGTATGGGTCAAGACAGAGCTGTGTGACAGTCAAACCCCTCTTCCTAGCCCTGAGGAGAAACGGTCTAATGGTTTTTTGGTTTATTCTGGGACAATCCTTAGTTATGTTAACTTTTAATGACTGATATAATCAATATTTTATGCCAATTATATTACAGAAAGATTCATCCATTATTTATCTAGGAATTATTTTCTTTGTATTCCAATTAGGGCGGCTTGCACCAACTATCGCTAATTTTATCTTAAATTGTATTTAACTAAATGCATTTAAGTCACTAAATACATTTAACTTAAATGTGTTTAGTTTCGTCCTGCACCAAGCAGTTGGAGCGGTTATTTAGTTAAATACCATTTAGCGTCGGTAAAACAGTTACCGCCGTTAACGCGTCGGTAAAACAGTTGCATCGTTCCTTAGCACCACCCACACGCACACTTTTTGCACAGCGACTTGAAGTGGCGAGGGCACGATCGCTCCGAATTGTCCGTGTGGGGGGGTGCTTAAATTTGCGAGTGTCAAAATATTTTGAGGTTATGTTGTGGTTGCGTAGTGTATTATTTTATTTTGATCCAGTAAATGAGTGCGAAAATAAAACAAACATAACTATGGAATGGGGCAAAAAGAGGTTTTGTTGTTAGATTTAAAAATAAAACAAATATCTGAGTAGTAATTTTGTTTTTCATTTCATTTATGTAGGTTGTTTTAAACTATTATAAGAATGCTGTAGGTATATGCTGTAGGTACATCACGGTGCCTCGAGTTGAAAATATCTTCAAGAAAAATGCAATTATCCAAATTTACAAAGATAATATCATCAAGAAATTTGAAACTCACCAATCAAAAAGATATGAAGACAACATCAAAACACCAAAATTTAATACCAAACTAATGCAAAACAATTATGTCTATTTAGGAATAAAGTTTTTCAACAACCTTCCCATTGAAATAAAAAAAACCAAAGAAATCAATAAACTGAAGCTACACTTCATCAGGAATAATTAACTAAATAATTACCTGTTTTTCTCTTTCTTTCTATTTATTTTTAATACATATTCATCTCTATTTTATTTAGATTTTTCGAATTTCTCCTAAGTGCACAATAACCGTATGTAACCGTATCCTATGTATGTACACCTACACATTTAGATGATCCAGAAGTCTCAATTTATCCTATTATATACTTACTTATTACATAATGTTGTTCTATTTCAGTTATAGTTAGTGTAACTCGCTCATCAAGCACAAGAACTAGCTTCTTCTTTGGTGAGATTGCAATGTTTAAATAATTTCTGTACCGCTATGTAATTTCCATAACTCCACTGTACAATTATATAACTATATTAAATAAAAAAAAAAAAAAAAAATAAAAAATATATATTTCAAGTTTACAACCTTCCAAAGTATTCCTCCATAAATAAATCAATACCTATTCCTCAATAAAGAGTATTGCGAGCACCTCGCTGTTGTGCTGATATTAATGAAGAAATCTTTGAAACTTTCTGGCACTGAGTATCAGATAAATTTGTTCTTGTGTTTACTTCTCTCACTATAAACGGTCTACTTATAAAATCTATTATTTCTTCGTCAATTTCAGAATAAAAAACACAAACGTCCATCGTGAATACAAATTAATAAATGAGACAGATTTCAGAAATATTAGACAATCGGAAATCGAAGGAATAAAATTGTTTTGACAGAACTTGCTCGCTAAACATGTTTAACTTAGTTAAACACCCCTTTCTGGTTATTTAACTTTGACAGTTCTTTAAATGCGTTTAACGACTTAAATTTTGTGGTGCAAGACGCCAAGTCGACTTAAATCAAATAATGTGTTTAACTTGACATGTAAATTAAATTTAACTTTTGGTGCAAGCCGCCCTTAATAATTATGAGTTTTTATTATAGATAAGAGTTAACATGAATTTGACCTTTCATTTAATAAACATTACAATTTTGTAACAATTAAAATTAATGTAGATACCTTGTTCAGATTTACAGAGCTATAAACAACAATGATTTGTGCAATGAAAGTCATTACAAGTTATAATAAATAATACAATTTCTTCGTATTTGAGTTATTGCTACAATAAACTTATCCATTTCGAACATCCTTCAATGTTTGTAATCAATGAACACTTCAGAAAGTATTATTATTTATCTTCTCGGATCAATAATCCAATGAAGACACTGATAAGTCAAACTCAAACATAGTTAATGCAAGCGGAATACCGATGGGTCATGATTCATTTTATTTAGAGCGATAGTCCTCAATATTTTCATACTCTAAGAGTCGGCTCAATTGAAAGATGGCTCTATTGAACGATGGCTCAATTGAACGATTGCTCAAATGAACGATGGCTCAAAGGAACAAATGCTCAATTGAACGACAGCTCAATTAAACAACGGCACACTTGAACGATGGCTCAATTGAATGATGGCTCAATTTAACGACGGCTCAATTGAACGACGGCTCAGTTGAACGACGGCTCAGTTGAACGACGGAGATTTCCAAAAAAATTTTAAATATTGAATTCGTTGGTAGCGTGAGTTTCAGAGATTATTGAACAGAAAAAGAACTTTCCGGTGGGGCTTTATATTGGAAAACATAAAATTAAGGTTCAGAAGTTCTTTATTATTTAAGAAAATGTTAGTTTTAGTGTCCGACCAAAACAGGACTTCATACCGAAACCGACACCGAATCCTCGGTAGCTGTCTCATTCTCGGCCGAAACCGAAACTTTTTTAGACATGTTAAAAACCTAT
Source organism: Limnephilus marmoratus (assembly GCA_917880885.1). Classification (NCBI taxonomy): domain Eukaryota; kingdom Metazoa; phylum Arthropoda; class Insecta; order Trichoptera; family Limnephilidae; genus Limnephilus; species Limnephilus marmoratus. Next base: position 12,962,414 of record OU862924.1, read on the forward strand.
TGTTTGCTGAAATTTGGCTTATTTTTTACACTTGTACAGACAGTTAACACATGTTAAATGAAATAAAAAACAATAATTGAAGTTTGTGAAAAAAAAAAAAAAAATTGATATTAAGTACTTCTTGGAACAAAAAATTGTCAATAATCAACACTTACAGTTTGGCAATTAAGAGTAGAAAATAAATGATGGCGCTGCGATCGTTTTTTAGGTTTTAAATGACAACACCAAGATGGCTCATAAGACAATGAATGTATGTTTAAAAAAACACTACGGTCAAAATGCATATTTCATAACGTATTTGTGTTTTCAAAAATTTTGCACAAAAAAACTATAATTTAATAGAAGTAAAATTGTAATTTAATATAAGTAAAATAAAACAAAACAAATTTTAAGTGGGCGTTTATTTCGTTAGGAAATAATAATAATAATATTAAAACGGCATTATAGGATGGGGCGGTACATATACAAATAAAACACAAACAATTTAAATATCACAAAAACTAATAATAAAAACAATAAAAAAAAAACCCTACTCATATTCGTCAGAACTTTTATTCAAACAATTTAAGGTCAGAAAATTAAGTGAATTATACTTTTATCATGCAACATTACAAATTTATAAAGATAATATTCAAAATAAAATAGCAAAGTTTATAAACAAAGCCGATGGAATGCAAATTTTTTTGTAAATATTCCCGGCTACCATCAAATCCAATGTCTTTTTTGAGTACGGTTAGTAAAGTTCTTAAAGTTGGGACTTCTTTACGTACTATGTAAAAAAAAGAATTTTCTGACGAATGGCACAAATATCAAAATCAAATTCATTTTTAGGGCGCCCCATTTTCAGTTTTCCCGGTATTTCAAATTTTCCATCTGCTTTTTCCTCTTCCTTGACGATTCGCCTTACCGTTGATTGAGATTTTCCTGGGTGTGAAAAACATCATAAAAATTATTATTATAGAAGGTATTTAAAAAAAACACAGTAGATAATATTCATTAAGAAAGAAATAGAAAATTAAGAAAAAGTTACTTTTCTTTGAATTTAAAGAAGTTGCATATTATTATTATTTTTTTAATTGAGTTTACAATTACACTACTAAATATAAAATCCCTTTTTATTGGGATAAAGATGTAGTGTCTACGTAAATTATTCTTATCGTGGCACCAGACATTAATTGCAGTTCCCACAGTCGTGGGCATGATTAATTAGCCTTGTAGAAGCTAGACACGTAAACAAAAATTTTATGTAAACAAATAATTAAAACAAAGGTCCTTGTCTAAAGATGCATCATAGAAATAAAGAAATGTGTGAAAATACTATTGAATATCAGTGATGTGTTTATCTTATTAGATAAATAAACAATCTTTCTTAAGTGGTTGAAGGTTCATGAACCTGAGTTATTGGAATTGCCTGTCATGTATCAATTTTTCATTATTGAGTTTCTGTTTATTAGATATGAGTTTATTTATAGATTGAAGGTTCAGAGAATGAAGCTGTTTATAGTGGAACAACTTTTTTCTTGAATGACTGCTCTCGTGCCATTTGCATCATTCCTTTAGTTATATTCTTGGAAACTAAGTTGTTAGTAATATAGTAATTTATAGTTGTAGTGAGCAGAGGAGCCTCTAGGGGTCCAGAAGTGGAATGTCATTTAAAAAAAAATTATCAAATTAAATACGATAATATTCATTTGTAGTGTACCTCACGAGTTTGAGAATCAAATTACATTTAATATGTAGCAATCGGACGTGCTACGTAAACGCGTAAAAGAAAACACTAGAATTATCTGTTGATAGTTTTTAATAAGAATTAAAATTCACAATATTACCGAAATACGGAGCGCGACAGTAGTAAATAACGGCACAATTTGTTTGGCTTGTTGATCTATAGACTGACTGGGTCAAACCATTACTCTGGCTTTTATAACACCGTGGCGGAGGTAACGGTTTAATAATTCGGCTGGTAATATCGAGAGAATGCGACACGTTTCTCGATGGTTCTAACGCCTAATGTACAGGGAATTTGAATGCTCCGGTACTTTCCATAAGGTGCGACGATATGCCATATATTTCAGCGCAGTTAGGTAAGTACTTCTCTGTGTCAGTCGTGCCAGGCGACGATGTCGCCGTATTACGCAGGTACATACCTTAAGTAGGTACATACTTGAGCATTGGCTCGCCACAAATATGATAAATTATTTCATTCGACAAGCGTACAATATGCAAAATCAACCAACGTTTATCAAACCATTCCTTTCAGACGAATAATATTCATCATACTCTCTCCCTCATGGCAATGACCCAAACTGTCTTCAGAATCTGAAAGCATTTTTCCTAGGCGATTTTTCCAGTGCCATCTCGTTTATTGTATTTTTTTTATATGAATACCGCACAAGAGTCCCAACTGCTCCCGTCTGAAGCCAGTGAAACTATGGCATCCCCAATTAGGGTATGTTGTGAGGCTGAAGGTAGTGGGGAGGGGAAGGAGATAGGGAACAGGAAGGTGGGGAAGTACCTGGCTATTCAGATCTGGTCACCAAACATGGCTAATGCCATTTCAAGTTTCAATTCTGAATGGTGGTCTTACACCAGGGCGATAATGAAAGTATCTTCCACTCTGGAACGTGAAATAATAATTAATAAATTGTGAAATAACACAAATTAATCAAATAAAATTTATTTGCCATGCCAGGATTCGATCCCGCGACCTTCGGTGTGCGAGACAAGAGCCTTACCGCTGGACTTCGCCGGCCGTCAAATGGCGCGTAAATAGCCAGAAGACATAATATTGGGATCTTTGATAAATTGACCCAGCCAATCATGGTGCGTGAAAAAGAAAGGTTCCATTCAAGATGTTAGATGTCACTACTTGCCGCTGCCTGCTATCTTGCGGTGCATTTCAAAAACATTAGAATAATACCGGTTGCTTTGATTTTGCGTAATATTTAAAAATATTATGTTTATCATCTTATAATTTTGAGAGGTCTTTGACTAATTAACCTGAGGGAAGGACCGCCACTGGTAGTGAGGAATAATTGAATTATTGTGAAACAAAAAAATGAAGTGAAAAATAAAAGAAAACAAAAAGAGTCACTGTTCACTTGAGCCGTGATACGGTTTACCAGGAGTCATGTGAATATGTCTTATCAAAAAGAGCTAGCTCAGTTGTGGGGCTCGTTCATGAACCACTTATCACTAAAGTGGAACACTACATGCGCCATATATTAACCTGCAATTATTATTTGTTTCCCTTGAATTCAAAAACTAAATGCAAAATTCATGGTCAAATTATTGTACAAAAGACTGATAAGAATGAATATTTATTTCAATACACAAAGGCTGCATACACTTAAAAAGGAGCCGATAGCTTACTTATCAAATACGCCAATTAAGAAATTAAACCGGCGTAGTCCAGCGGTAAGGCTCTTGACTCGCAAACCGAAGGTCGCGGGATCGAATTCCGGCGTGGCAAATAAATTTTATTTGATTAATTTGTGTTATAATTTATTCATTTAAAATAATATATGATATATTTGCGGCACACTCCAGAGTGGAAGATTCTCCCCGATGAAGTATCGCCCTGGTGTAAGACCACCATTCAGAATTGAAACGTTGCTTGAAATGCCATTAGCCATGTTTGGTGACCAGATCTGAATAGCCAGGTACTTCCCCACCTTCCTCTTCCCTATCTCCTTTCCCTCCCCACTACCTTCAGCCTCACAACATTCCCCAATCGGGGATGCCATAGTCTCACTGGCTCCAGACGGGAGCCGTTAGGACTCTTGTGCGGTATTCATATAAACCCACATTTCTCGCCTTCCGCGTAATATATTACTGTTTTAGAAATAAAATTATTTTTATTTTATCTTGTTCGTTTGTACTATGTATTAGTTTTTATCATTCATAACATTTTTTTTTATTTCAGCATTCCTGATGTGGCAGGCGACAAAGAACAAACCAAATATTACAGCAGTCAACTTTTTCCCAGTCACCTATTTGCTGAAAGTTGAAGTGAAAAGGTAGAACAAAGTGTTTGTCAGAACAAGTGTGTATTTATTGTTAGTTGACATTATTAAATTTGTTTATAAGTCAAATAATACAAAAGTGTGTGATGGATTGTTGTGCATGTCTCAAATAATTTAAAGTTACCAAGTCCATTCATATACGTTTTGTGGGTATTTATTTTATTTTGGGCCAATTATGTACTGATCTTCCAGTGACCCAAATAATTCGACTGTGTAACCATCTCTAGTGAAAAAATAAATGTAACTTTGTTAGAATGTCTTTTTTTATACTATTATACAACATTTTGGAAGGTGCCCAAACCTTGGTGAAAGAATTCATAAGTTTAACCGTTGAAGATGGGCAAGCCAACGAAATTATGACACAATGACATTTCTTTTTTTTTTTAACAAAAAATTAAACAATTCTGGCTATTAGATTTTTGTCATATTGGAAAATAATGATATAATGCTAAATTTTATTTTAGAAACATATTTTGATATTATTCAAGGTTAACTGTACTAATTAAGTCTCTCTTACCTCAAATCAAAGGTGAATTATTATTTGTCTGATAAATACGTTTACATACCTAAAAAGTAGATAATATTAAAAATACGATAATAATCACAAAATTTATGATCAATCTATTATTTTAACATGAATGTCATTGATGTCAATGATTAAATAGGCAGCCGAGAAATCAGATAAATAATTTGACTGGCGTCACAAAAATGTTATTCAAAAATTTTAATCAAAAGTTTTTGTGGAGTTTTAAAATTATTTGATAATATAACATATTGGCATCATGGGAAAATCACACTGTTTACTTTACTCAAATACCAAAAAGGTTTCTTTTTTCTAGCTTGTGGTCATTTATACCTGGGGAGACCCTTCTTAGTACTTAGGGAACTTTCTTTTGAAAGATTCTCTACCTGCTTAAATGCTTTTGCAACCATTTGTGAAACTCCCTCATACCAATGTATTCACTCAATAATTAGAAAACTACTCGAAATTATTAAATATTTGTCATATCTAAAAGAGAAACTGTCCAAAACTAAGACATCAAATTCTGCCTTTATGTGGCAGTTTGAAGTGATACACACAAAATATAAATTGTATTTTCTTATTATTTTAATAATAATCTTTCCAAACCAAATAAACTGCTAACAAAAAACTGTCCAAAAAGCGATGCTAGCAGTCCACAACGGAGTGCTGGTACCTACTCTGATATATGGCAGTGGGGCATGGAACTGGCAGAGGAAGGATGAAAGTAGACTGAATGCTGTTTAAGTGAGATCTCTGTGGCGTATGTGTAGTAAAACCATGTATGATTGTGTGATAGATTTATTTATTATGAATTAACGCCGATTAACGGCTTTTACATGGGAATTGCAATAATTTGAAAGAATATACATAGTTATGAAAAAAAAATTAATATGACAAAAAATTAAAAAGCACATATTGAAGTGACAGTATAAAGTAAAAATAGTAAGCTATTATAAATAAAAACACGAAGAAAAAGAAAACCTCATATACATGATTGTGTACAAGATTATTATGAACTAAAAAAATTACTACGTAAAGTATGTAGTAATAAATTAAAAAATTCCGTAAATAAACATTGATGAAGAATATAAATAGTATATTAGATTATAATATAACTGAGAAGCGCTGACAAACAGCTTTAATTATATATGTTTGTATGTTGATAGATGTGGAGATCCTCAAAGACTGCAAGGCTGACGCAAGTGTAATGAGTAAGATTAAGAAAGGGATACTCAGATGGTTTGGACATGTAAAACAAAACGTGAAATGGTAGAAGAAGTCGAGGACACCCGAGGAAGTCAGCTACTTGAGTCGGGCCAAGTCAAGGGTCAGAATAATAGAAGAGTATGTATGAATGTGAATAAAGAAAGGAGTGTTTTAAGACTGAGTTCTTTGGCGGTCTGCCCTGCGGAGAAACGGCATGATAGTTAGTTATTTTATTTTAGTATATATAATAATAGGCATTAATTCTCTGCTAAATATTTATCTAAGAAAACAAAACTTCAATGTCTCGATGGCAAGAATATGATTATGTAAATTTTATTTTACTAGAGAAAGATAATTTATTCAATGTGGACAACACACATCACAATGAATCAGAAAAGTTGTATAAATCACACACTCACAACCTGACTTACTCGTACAACCTTATCATTAGATCAACAGTCTACAACTCTGCCTGTATTTCTTCAAAAGTGTCATTGATGCGGAAAATACTAGATGATCAGTCAACTATTTAGCAATCATAACGTAGCAGAGATAAAGAAGATGTAATCTCTTCATTAATCTTGATAATAGAATAATCCTAAGTCTGATGTTCAATAATCATGACACGGATTATAATAATGTATTCTGTGCCTGTCGGCAGTTTTATAAGAACGTCTAGCCCTTACCACTATTTTGTTAGCGGGCAGACAATCATGAGAGTGGAATTAAATATCTTATTCACCAGATTACAAAACGGAAAAGACAATCTTGAGTCTTCTATTTCAATGAAAATAATGTAAAAGATTTATGCCAATGATTGAATGTTTTTATCACAGATCCGTCACACATTTTTTTTAAATGTTGGCTTGTAAATTATGACTATTATATAAGTAGTGCGTAAAACGAATGCTTTGAGCAGTTTTCTGGTAAAAAAGTTGGCTCTGGCATTTTTCCAGACTGAGTTACATCACTACACTTTGGCCTTCTCAAATAAAAAGAAAAGTATTTTTAGAAAACTGATCTGGTAAACTGGGCCCATTGAGAAAAAGCATTATGCATGACTATTTTGCAAAGTTTAAATTAAAAATAGAAATATTTATTTTTAAATGTAATTTATTTGAATGTCTATAAATTTAATATTGTCCAAAGAAAATTCTCAGGGTGAAATTAATTTTTATTTTTCATTCTTATCAAATTTATTAAAATCTTATCAGTCTCGTACGAGCTCAAGGTAGTTGTGGGATCTTTACGATGCCTATCTCATCAACGCCAGGCAGTTATATTTAATTGCAAAAGTCACATGTCTGTGAAGTTAGAAGATATAATATCTATTATGTTTTCTCTCGACTAGCAATCCAAAGGTAGCGCGTTCAAATCCCGGCATGCGCAAGTAAATTTTATTTGATTAATTTGTATTATTTCACAATTTAATCATAATAATATAATAAGGTATATTTGTGGCACATTTCGGAGTGGAAGATACTCCCAATATCATCCTGGTGTAAGACCACCATTCAGAATTGGAACGTTGCTTTAAATGGCTTTAGCCGTGTTTGGTGACCAGATCTGGATAGCCAGGAATGTCCCCACCTTCCTCCCCCTCCCCAGTACCTTCAGCCTCACAACACTCTCTGGCTCCTGGTGGTTGGGAGCAATTAGGACCCTTGTGCGGTATTCTTGATAAAAAAATATATTAAAAAACTTTTTGGATCAAGGCTTTAGACAGTCTTGTAGTACATATCGTCATTATGGAGAAGGATAGGATTCCTGACAAGGACATAGCCATATTGGCAGACTATTGGTTATATTATACAAATTATAAATCTTATCCTGAGAAGAGACATTATTACCGACACTGTGCAAAATTTTTTTTTTGAATGAATACATGAATTATCATTTAATTTCCTTGCTAATGGTTTTGTTTATATGATTGATACTAATTTATATTAAAATAAACAATAATGTAAGTAGCATATTTAGTGAAAAACAATAAGGGTGGGTTTCTTCATTCACCGAGAATGCTAAATGCAATGCTAATTGTAAAATTAAGCGATCGAAATTTAAAAATTTTCATGTATTTTACCGTTTACTTTTACAATTAGCATTTCATTTAGCATTCTCGGTAAATGAAGAAACCCACCATAAGTCATGTAGGGATCAAATGTACTACGAAAAGTTCTCATTAATGTTAGTTTTTAATAGCCTTAATAAGTTTAAATACAATAAATAAATCAACTATCAATCCTACGCAGAGGTACTGATGATACAACTTTTCATGATTGCTGACACACCTCTTTCCCTTTGTCCACATCTTGCATTATTTTCAAAACTAAATGGAGAGTAGGAGATCATCTAAATTCAAATATAAAGCCTGAATAAAACAATAAAAATGTACTGGTTGTTGAAAACTGTAGTTGGTTATCTTTCAGATAAATTATTGATTACATAACTGTGCTTCACCTTTGAACTTCCCTGTTTGTGCATGTAGGAACGTGGGTAGGTAGGTATATTAAATACTTTCTCTGGGAGAGATATTGATTTTATTCAATATTTAACATGATTTGCGAAAGGGGATAGTAAAGCCTATGTTATATTGGTATTTAGCTACCTAGATTAGGTAGGTACCTATGTGAATTTGAAAATCTGGATTGCTTTATTTATATTTTATTACTCAAAGAATGTAGGTAGATTATTGATCGGATTGTTACGGATTGCAGCTGGAGAAAAGTAGATGAAGTGAAGTTTGTTTGAAGGAGGGAAGGGTTAAATGACGACAGACGGCACGAGTCTCTGATAACAGTTACCGGGACCTTGACGCAAATCAAGACGCACTTGGAACCTTTGCATGTGGAGGTGCGAGATTGCTATTCTACACGCGAATTCGAATGTATGGGCGTCCCCGTGACTTTTTGACAAGTGTCAAATTCATACCTCTTCAAAGTTAACAGGAGCATTATTAACTTTATGTGTCTGATAAAAATATCCCATGAATGAAAAATAAAGGAAATATACATTTCAAAGGTTTTTTATTTTATGAAACTTGCGTAACAGGGTTTGCACAGAATCTGGGGCAGCATAACCTCAATCGCCTTATGTAACAAATGCGGCATTCACTTGTAAAAAAACGAATCTGCCAAATAATGGAATGGGCAGAATCATATGACTTTATTTGCATTTACGGTACGTCTTTCCCAGGAATGTAAAACATAAGATGTATTGATCTTGGTCCTGCTTTTATTGAGGCCGAGGGCCGACCTTGCGCTCGCTTTTCCTAGTAAAAACTAGGCCACGTGTAAGCTGTAATTACAATGCAAAGTCCCTTTCTAGACTTGTGGAAATGTCTTTTTTTTTACATAATCCAATATATGTTGTGCAGGTCAACTCTGCTTGTCTCGACTGTAGGTAAGCTGCTTGTGTATGTAATACAAGGGTTCCAGGTTTAGGAACTGAGAGGGGAAGTGGTCGGTGGTTGAATAGTAAAATACACGACAGATATCATTCCTAGGGCATTTATTGGCTCGTAACTTTCCAGATTCGTACATACATCCGATGAACATAAATAATAATCAGTACATATTTGTGTAATATGCAGGATTCACTATACATAACTTAATAGAAGTCAACAAAAATAATCTTAGCTTATTTATAAGATCGTCTAAATGCGAAATAAATGGATACAAAAATAAATCATCGTAGCTAACGGAAAATGCTTATAGAAATGTAAAGACATGCGAAATAAATTAATACAAAAATAAATCACCGCAGCTAACAGAAAAATGCTTATAGAAATGTAGACTTGTGACATAACAAAGTCTGTAGGGGCTCCAAAAAGAGCGGAAAATTGTATATCTTCTCGATCGTTCGAAACACAACAGCCTGAACATTACGTAACACTACATAAATCATAAATATAATACTCCGTTCGGTTTACAGAAGTAGGTAATGCAACTATAACTTATTGAACTATAAGTGCAGGTTCTGCAAATGGAATTCAAGCTAGATATTTTTGTTAACAATTGAAACTATTAAATGACACCCATTACAGGACTTTCTTGATTTCGTCGTACAGAACCAGGACGAAAGCTCCGCCAGTACCCCTGATGACGTTGGAGAAGGCTCCCTTGAAGAAGGCGTTAGTGCCCTCGGTCTTGTAGATGGTGGACCAGCAGTGGAGGGTGCCCTTGTAGAGGACCTCTCCCTTGGAGCGGCCAGACTGCATCATCATGCGCCTACGAACGGTATCGAAGGGGTAGGATACGATGCCGGCGACGGTGGTCACGGCCTGGGCGATGGCCCAGCTGATGACCAGCGGGGTGTTCTTGGGGTCGGGCAGCATGCCTCTGGCGGTGTCGTAGAAACCGAAGTAGGCAGCGCGGTAGATGATGATGCCCTGCACGGACACTCCGAATCCACGGTACAGACCTCCCAAACCGTCGGACTTGAAGATCTTGGTCAGGCAGTTTCCTAGGCCGGAGAACTCACGGGCCTCTGCGCCCTTGCCGACATCGGCGGCCAGGCGGGTACGGGCGAAGTCCAGGGGGTACACGAAGCACAGGGAAGTGGCTCCGGCGGCTCCACCGGAGGCCAGGTTTCCGGCGAAGTAACGCCAGAATTGGGTGTGCTTGTCGACTCCTCCGAGGAACACCTGCTTGTACTTGTCCTTGAACGCGAAGTTCAGGGCCTGGGTGGGGAAGTACCTGATGACGTTGGCGAGGTTTCCTCTCCAGAAGGACAGGAAACCCTGTTCCTTGGGAATGCGGACGAAGGCGTCGACAATACCCTTGTATCGCTGATCCACGGCAATCTGCTTGGACACATGCTGGACTTGAAGGAGGAGCTTGACACGTTCAATTGGTGCGACGACCGTCTTGGAGACGGCAGCTGACACTCCACCAGCGATGAAATCCTTCGCGAAGGACATGGGGTCTGCGAGTCCACCACCCATTTTGCCTAGTAGTCTCCTTTCGGTCCCGTTTGCAAATGAGCGAGTCGACGAGTCAACTGACGAAAATGTGTTGCCACTTCGCCTATTCCGGTTCGCACCCCTACCAACTTCACCATATCAGCCGTTACGTAAGTAGATACTTGAAAAATCAATGCCTCGGTTAGGTACTTAACAAATATTTCATCGGTATTTACTTACGCCAAGGGGAAATGTGGGCAACTGAATTTTACAAAGAATATCTGGAACTCGAAATACATTTAGAACTTCTGATAAATAATCGAATCATAAAAAAACTTTTTATTTTATTAATTTATTTATTAAATTACATTAGATACATATATATAGCAAAAACAACATAGTAATAATATTGCATAATATCTGAAAATATTTAAAAATGAGTACAAGTGTTATTACATCTTGTAGACCGATATTATTTCCTAGCTAGGGAGACTGACCGTTTTAAGGAAATTTAAAACAACGAATTATTTATTTGACATTTACCAAACAAATAAAATGGCTATGTCAACGTTTCGGTAAACAATTCCATAATGTCTCTAAAAGACTAAGAATTTTTTAAGGCGCCGCATCCGCGCTTAAAAAGAAGAAGATGGAGAGATATGTAATTACAAATGTTAGAGAAGCGCGCTAATATTTAAAGCGATAAAATCGATGCGAAAATTGTGAAAATGTTTAATAAAACACGACTCGTTTAAAATAGAGCAAAAATCTCGTGGAAGGCATCTTGAGTAACATTTAAAGAAACATTGTGATTTTTTTCATAACTACAACTTGTAAAATTACTGAAACAAAAGTGTGTATAATAATTTTCGGAGCATACTTAGCGATTTTTTTCTATCGACGGAATTTTATATAATTTGCATTTCGGCATGGAACGCGTCTATATATTATCTTCAAAAATAACAAATATTTATTTTTTAATTTTTTTAAAACTACAAATTTTTAAGGGAGATATGTAAGAAATCGGTAGAAATTCGGGTAGCGGCGGCTTAAATGGTTTCGTTAGTAAAAAGTTTCACCTTGACTTTATAAACTGGAATATATACGTTTAAAAAATGCAACATTCATTTAGGCTTAATATCATGAAACGCAACAAAAGTATGTACTTTGAATAAACGTTTGAGAAAATTAGTAATAATTTTGGTTTTTAAATTTGAACAAAAATATTATAGTTCCCTAGAAGTTTTTAAAAACCAAAAAATATATATTAAATGTTAGACTTATCTCAAGAAAATAATATAAAACTATTTCAAAATGAGTTAGTGCGAAAATTGGTCTTTATTTTGTACTCACATTTTAAACTCTAAAAATAGGATGGACTTTGCGGATGTGATTAATTTGTAAAAAGTATTGTATGGTCATGATTATTTATTGACTGTAGATCTCTTTTATCATCACTTAATATTAGTCCCTAGTAAGAAAACAAGACACAAGTCATGAAGTCGAAATTGCTCGAATCTCAGGTAAATTATTTCTTGAAGAACTTGCAATCTTCATTAAAAATGTAAATATTTTGTCGCGTACTTTAGGATCTTAAACGTTTTATAAATAGAGAATTAAAATATTAATAGAGAACTCCAGTCCAATTTTTTTTTTTTAATGAATAACCTTATAACTTAAATATAATGAGTTTTGATAACTCATGGGAATGCAACTTCGTTGTATGTTTTATTTAAATAAAAAAAAAAATAATTAAAAAAATAACTGCATTTTTATTTTTAGAGATAGAGTTAGTTTTAATAGTTAAAATAATTGTCAAAGTTTTAATTTTTCAAGATCCCCCGAAAACCACCGTATGTATGGTGAATCGTGCGACGTCATCACTCCTGAAAAGTTGCTGAAGGATCGAGCAATCAGCTGATCAACTGCCGCCATTTTGAATTTCGTTGTTCGAAGTATTCTCCCTAGAAGTAGCAATACTATTTTTTGTGCAGTAGTTTTTGAAACTTTTCAATAATAGAATATTTTCAATAATAAGAGATACCTTTATTTTTTAAACTTAATTATTTAGGCCTAAATAATGTTTCAATAAACACAACAACTAAATCTCTGTAAACAGTATGCAAATAAACGAATAAATTCATACGATGGCTTGCGTCATACCTACATACCCATACAATGACTTTACGGTGACGTCGCGACACGACGAACAGTGACGTCACCACTAAACATTTCAATAATGCCAACTTGATGGCGTGTTTTTACGACCCGATTAAAAACGGACTTTTTAATATTTAAAAAAAAACTCTGCGTTCAATATTATTAAATAAAACTTAATTCAGAATCAGCGTTTATTGGTCTAAAAGTCTGTATGAACATATTTTTTTAAAGCCACAATATTTTTCACTGGAGTCCCTTATTAAAATAGTTATTAAACTCTTCACTCTTTTCTAAATAACATTCATTACTAGAAAAAAAATCCAAAAATTCTTAATGATAATATTCGATAAAGTATTTTATTTTTCTTGTGTTTTCAGTTTTTTTTTTACTTCGTTTTTTCTCTCATCCTAGTCACAACACTGGCACACGGTGCGCTACCTGTATTTTTGAAGTGAAAAAAATCTTTAGCACCGTGTTGATTTGAAACTCGATGAAACGGAAACGAGCGACACTAAAAAGAGACAAACACATACATCTACAGGATTTAGCCTGCGAGAGAATGAGATAGACTAATCGGTGTCCTCTTTGTGCGGTGCTTCGCATCCTATTGGACTCCTCTTCGTGCGGTGCTTGGTACAAAAAAGGAAAATAATTTTTAAACTTGGTAACAATATTATAAAAAATAAACCCTACAATTATCCTACACCTGATACTCTGCATTCGCTCAATCTCTATAAGTTCGTTACCCGGGAGATTAACTTCTACCGGGCGTGCATTAATAAACCATAGACATTTGACATAGACCCTGAGGGAAATTATTTTCCTCAGGGCCTCCTGTGTGGAGTTAATGTAAAAAAAAAAAAACCAAAGCACACATTAGTTTAATATGTTTTTAGAAAGTTTATAATTATTTAATATTTATTTTTGTATAATTTGTGGATGATTTTAAGATTAGTTCTTGGGTTTTAACCTAGTATAATTTATATTTAAAAATTTTGTAACTTTCCTTATAAAATAATATAAAGTAAAATAATGATTTGGGCATGAAAAGCGAATGAACAAAGAAAGTAGGGTAAGAAGAATATATGACGCAAATGTGAATGGTCGAAGAAGTCGGGGACGCCCGAGGAAGACATGGCACGATCAAGTGAATCAGATACTTGAGTCGGGCCATGTCAAGAGTCAGAATAATAGAAGTGTGTGTATGAGACGATGTATGAATGTGAATGTGTGTGCCAAGACCGAGTTGTTTGGGGGTCCGTCCTCTCTGTTAGTAAGTTAAGTTAAAATAATGATAAACCATCGAAAAGGAATCAGACCAAAAAGATAATATTATTTTACAAGTTCTCTCTAAGCTCGTTACGAATTAGAATTCTATTTCGCCAACAAAAATAATAAGGTTATCGATCTGCCCCAAGCCACCCAAATGAAGATAGTCACGCTCGGAAATCAGCCTTTATTCGAAAAACCAACAAATAAGAGTTTGTTGAACTGTAAAATTCGTCAAATATTTTGGCAACTAGTGACATCTAGCGGTAAAGAAATATAACAATATGAAACATGTTTGCGACTTCTGTGGTTTCTGAAACATTATTTTCTTTACAATGGATAGATAAAACTATTCATAGATGGCGCTAGCAGTATAATATTGACATTTCAGTTTCAGCGGCAAAATATTATCATAAAATAATATAATTTATGGTAGGATAAACCTTAATAAATAAAAGAAGGAAAGTCAAAACTAAGAATAGCAGGACTAGTTTTGCAGTTTAATTTCAAAATAAACAATTATATTTGAATACATTTTTAATGATGATAATTGATAATTAATAATAATGAAAATGATTTTTTGCGCCATCTAACAATTTAACTCTAACCATTTTTACCGAATACGATCTACGATAGTAAACTTGTGAATAATAATATATTTCATTCGGTGCCTCCAGCGCGTGGCGCCATTGTTTTGATGCGAGAGCTTGCTGTACTAGCAATATTATTCGGTTCGTTTTTCATTGTTTGTTTATCATGCAAATCATTGATATTAAAACATGTTATCGCTATCTCCACGATAACGGAGAATATTTTTTACCTAACAACAAAAACAACAAAATATTTTTATCTGCGTTTAGCGGTCGGTGACTTTGATTTCTGATAGCTAGTTAGATACTCAACACCAGCATCTTTTCTCGAGACTTTATAAAGGAACATTGTTTTGCGTTACATTGACGGAATCTATTTTTAAATTTATCTTACTACCAAACAACAAAGTTCCATTGATTGTCTCTCGCGGAGCACGTTGATATTAATTACTGACAACTTTGAAAACGAGTACGTTGTAAATGCATACTGTAATAAATGATATTTATTATATACGAGACTTTTCCTCCTATCCTAGTAGGTTGTTGGCATAATATATATACATAGGTGGCAACGTAGAATTACTTGTCGGCACATGGATCACACACCCAAGTGAGTGAAAGCGAGCAATTTTATTGGCAGAGCTGTGCAATTTTTTCCAATGACTTCTTGCAATGATTTTACACTGTTTACGTATCTACACGTTGTTTCTGCACACGTCATATTGATTAATAATATAACATGGAGTGCGATAATGAAACGGTTCATTGCCATTTAAATTAATAGGAGGTGGGTTGTAGGTAGGGTTCCCAGATCAAAAAATCAAAATCCCGGAGAAAATTCCTGACATTTGATAAAAATTCCGGACTTTCCAAAGACTGAATTAAGCTACGGACACACTTGCTCATTAGAAGTTAAAGAGCATGCTACCAAGTAGCATGTGTGTCAGTGACGTTGCTAGTAATGAGCATGCTCATTTGAAGTCGAATGAGCATGTGAGCAAATCTTAATAATTAAATCTTAATTATCTTACGGATCCGTATGAAGATCCGGATCACTGAGCCGACTCGTTCGCGTACGACTCACTTCTACTGCGAACTTCGAAATCAAAATGGCCGTCATCGATTAGCTGGAGCTGATCGGCGCTATATCTTATTTGCCTACAACTGTGCAGTGTGCAGGTGATGCTTGGTTTGAGATAATATTGATTTTAAAAGCTAAAAAAATAATATTTTCAAACAATTTCTATACCACTCTCCCGTAATAATATTGATAAATGTAATAAATATAATATAATAAATAATTCCACCTAAATAATGTTTTAACTTATCGAATAGAACCATACTTTCTTCTGTATAACTGTCATACAAAATGAACATCTGTTGAAAAACTTTTCAGGAGTGATGACGTCACACGATTCACTACACGTATGGTGGTTTTCGGGGGATCTTGAAAAATTAAAACTTTGACAATTATTTAACTATAAAAAAAATATGTGCAGTTATTTAAGTCAGAAGGTCATTTTATTCATTAAAAACAAAAAATTGGACTGGAGTTTTCTACTGTCATCACAATTATAATTACCTTAACGGAGGGGGCGTAATGGGATATGGGATGGGGTGAAATGGGTTTCTCAGTCTCCTACCGCCCCCCTGAAAGTCTGAAACGCCCCCCAATTTTCTCGTAGTCTTTTACCGCCCCCCCTGAAGATCTGAAACGCCCTCAAGGGGGCGTTATCACCCACGTTGAGAACCTATGGCCTACACAGTAAGACAGACAGAAAACACATTTCTTTCTTTAGGTAAAATAGTTACATTTTCGGGGATATCCGTGGGCAAAAATTTATATTTTTGGCAAAAAAGAATGTCGATGTTTTAAAAGAGGTTAAGCGAGTTTTTCTACTGCCATTAAAGCTAAAGTGAACACAATCTTCATTGGCTGAACACTCCGAACACTGCAGAGCTGTTACAATACGAGGTAGTAGGTACAATACATTTAATATAATTGTGTATGTATTGCGAGCAATGGTATTATTGTATGTTTGGGTGTGTGCGTGAGGCTTACTTATAAGGAACATCAAAAAGTTACACATGGCGCTCCAAATTTATATACATTTTTTTTTATTTAATGAGCAATTTTAAAAATAGTACTAAAGTTGATTGGAGTTGATATTATAAAATTTAGTTGATATTTAGACCAGATTTAATCAAGATATAAAAATGAATGTTTCTTGTTTGCCGCTTATGGGTTCCTAAACCATTCATCCGATTGCGATAAAACTTTGATGATTTGATGTGCGCATGCCCGTGACTGTTTCTGTAAAGTGAGCTCTGGCGTTATGAAATTATTTCCTGTAATATTCATCCGATTGCGATGAAACTTTGGTGAGTTGTTATGCGCACGCTGGCGAAGGTTTCTATACTGGTGAGCTCTGGCATTATGAAATTTGTATTAAAATTTTACAATAGGTGGCGAGCAAATTGTTTGAAAAATGTAGGTGTTTCATATAGTTTAGCAGCGGGAGGGAAGGCATGAGGGGCAGGGCCGTATTTACACTTTTCATTAATATAGGCCACTTCATTTTCGCCGCCCCTTCCTCCTTCTTAGAAATTGCCACCTATCATAATTATTCACTTAAGCTTTTATTAGGTGATACAGTTTCAAAAATAAATATTCTAATGTAAAAAATGTAAAAATAAATGATAGAATTATTCACAAAGTAAAAGTAACATGAAACAAGAATTACATTTTTTGGGGAATTTTTTTACTGAATCATCTATAATAGCTTCATAGTTTATAGTATTCAATATGCTTGTATGCATAGAAGAGCCAAAGATTATTCTTGCGATAATGGAGACCTTTGGTATGTCTTCACTCGCTAACTCCTTTCTCCATAACACTTTGCGGCTGGAGTGCAAAGTGCGACGCGGGGAGCTATATCCAAATTTGGGTAAACGTTGCACAGAGATTGTTTCCTCAAATACTTTCCTTAAAAAGATTCAGTAATGATGTAGATTCAGGTTTCTCTGCCGTCTTGCTAGAGGAAATGTGACCTTGAAAGTGTGCACATTCCTGAACTAAATCTTCTTCTAAATTATTGCATAATATTGAAAAAGATACTGAGCTTTTTCTGGGACTCTTTGTGTTGAAAGTTCACCCATTTATTAAAAATTAAAATTTTTCTTTAAATTTTATGTACGCATTGTGCATTCTCTCAAATTCAGCTCTCAGTCAGGAGGTTGTTTCAATATCCTCATTTGATCTTTCGTTTGCACATTTTTTTCTCTAAGGGTCATCTTACTCTCAATGTCGCCCTATTATTGCTAAAGTGTGGTCATTTCAATTGCACTTTCTTCGAAATAATCATAGTTTTCTTGCTCTGGTATAATAAACTCGAGAAGAGATCCATAAAAATCAGACACCTTCAGTACATCAACAGATGAGCTCTGAATCTGAGCACTCTCTTTATTTAGTCTTTCCAAAATAGCATTCCAAAATACGATTAGTAACCAAATAAAGGTAGCCCACTGTTCAAGCATTTTTGTGAAATATTCACACCATAATCGCACGACGCAATCCGCGGTCCCGTGCGGGATCACAGGGCGTCTGAAGGTTCCTTTGGGGGGAAATTGGTGTAGAGGCTTAAAAATGTTTTTTTTTCATAAATCGATAGAACTATTAAAAATATATTCTGAAAATTTCTAACCAATATACCACGCCATTTAAAAGTTATATGCGTTTGAGTGAGTGTCTCTCGGTCGAAATACCACTATTTTACGGCCACTCTTATTTTCAAATGCATTTTTCTCGAAATTACTTTTTTCGAATTTGTGTAACCTCTAGTTCCTACATTTTTTTATCAATCGTTATCAAACTTAGCACATAGTTTCTTTATATAAATCCTAAACCATATCTTTATTTTTACTATTTTTATGGCACATAAAACGTACAAAAGAATGGTAAAAAAATCATACTAAATTTTTACATTTCTAAAAAAAAATATTAATTTTAGATTTTTTTGTAAGGAGAAGGTTCAAATAGAAGAAACACTTGTAAAAAGTAAATTCTTTTCAAAAATTCAGTTCGGCGAAAATTGTGACCGCCAGGAGTTACACAAATTGTCCAGCCGGATGGTGACTTACAATGCGCGGCAGCTGATATCTTCGTTATTTTATGAGGAAAATATTTGAAAATTTTAGAATATACTGTTGAATGTATGTATAAAATGATCCCAAAGTATAATTAAAAAAAAATATGTATAGTCTTAAAAAAAAATCATGAAAATCACTAAAAATACGCAGTCCTACACTTATTTCCCCCTTAGGGAACGTACCCATACTACGTGACACTTTTAGGGGGGGGGTCTTCAAAATGTCACGCTCCATACAAATGAGCGGCGGGTTGCTTAGGATTTTGGTCACCGGGGGGGGGGGGGGGGGGGGGAGTTAAAAATTGCAAAAAGTTGGTCACGTAGTATGGGTACGTTCCCTTAAACGCTCGTTCGCGGCCAAATCATTTTTGTGAATAAATATTCGCACACAATTACCCGTCCCGTATTGGATGGTTGGGCATTGAACGATACAAATCCGCGGTCCCGTACGGGACCATTGGGCGTCTAAAGGTTTTTAGATAGAAAACTCTATCTATCCACAGTAACTTTTTTATAATCGTACACAAACTTAAAGGCTTACCAAAGCAAGCGACCGCCGCCTCCTGAACTCTGCCGCCACTAGGCCGCGGCCTATAAGGCCTATTGACAAATCCAGAACTGATGAGGGGGAGGGGAATCTGAGGGAGGTGGGGATGGGAACGAAGGAGGGACAAGGGCTGGCGGGAGAGGGATGAGTGGGAAAGGACACGCAGGGAGAAACAATTTCTTTATTTAATTGGCATTGCAACGCATGCCGGAAACTCGCTTGTTATTTATAAAATAATGTAAATATGTTCTACAAACACATTATTGTGGTTTAATATTTTTTGTGAAAAAAAAATTTAAATCTAATTTTTGCAAAAATGTCGTGTTAGGAAAAGCTTCTACGGGATATAAATCATACGTATAGGTATAGTATATGGCAAACTTTAAGACCGGCCGACCGGTACGATGCATTCTCGCGCAGTTACTGACTTTACAATGAATGTAAGCGAAAGAGAAAGATGATTTTGTGACGATTTCTGTCAGATCAACGGCAGGCCGGTCTTAAAGTTCTGTCTGCTTACTGACATCGAAATGAACAAGTAAGTACCCAATATTTTCCTACCAAATAAATTAAATTTACAGCTGTAATTATACAATTTGTAAGGAAATGTTGAGGAATAAGAATTTTACACGGCCAACGCATTTTACAAATCATCTTACCATAATCCCAGTTAGTATAATATATGAAGCGGTGACACAAAAAGCAATATGTATTTTTAAATTATTTTTCCATACCTAACTATTGGATCGCCCTCAAACTGCCTTGGCAAATGTTTGCCGGTTCTAGGAACCGCGTAATCTCTTGGCGACAACCGAATTCGCTTCCAGCAACTACCATTATAAAGACCCATATCGTACTACCAAATATACGTACCTACGTATTATACACGGTGTCCGGAAACCACTGGGTGGTTGGTTAAGGTATACGGATGCTGGGTGTGGTTTATATCAGGCTGAATGCAATTTACACTTTTTATTGGTACTTGCCAAATGATTTGAGACTTAATTGTTTATCGTATGATCTCTATCTATTTATACAGGTGCTTACAGGGTTTTTCACATGATGCAATGCTGCCTCATGAGCTTCTTGAACGAATTTATTTTGCTTTAAATATTATTTTTGCTTGTATTACCTACTAACCTGTATTGTGTTTTTTTTTTCCAGTTAAGAACTTGCATACTGCCTTCTAACAACGTATGCAGGGATACTGGAGGTCTAGATTTGTTCAAAATAAATAAATGTAGCTTTGTTTAACAAAAAAATTAGAATCTTGCGAGAGCCTTGAAGGAGTAACCATTTTCTGTTACTTACACCAGGGCGGGTAAGTGATGGATAATTTCCAATGTCCGGAAACCAGTAGTACAAGCGGGAAGCTGATGAATCTGCATCACATTTAGAGCCGATTTATTTTTTATCAATTTTTACGCCAAAAAGGCTTTTTCATAAAAGAGTCGCATGAATTCAAACGTATACACGAAGATATTATAAAGGAAATAATAATTAAGTATGCGGATTATTGCGGATGGGTTATAAAGTTTTAAAGTGGGAACAAAATAAGTACACGGACATACTCAATTTGGGAGGTGGGTATTAGTATCGCCGCCCGGGAACCATTTAACTGGGTAACCAGCACCCCTGCGCACGTCGCCCCGAGTGGTTCACTACGTTTGCTGACTTAGTGGGGGGGGGGTCCGGGTTCATGGTGTGAGGTTTGTCTAGATCTTGTCGGCGGATGCGTTATGCACCTACAGATCTTTTGACCTCTCCAGCCGGAATCTCTTGACACATCGCCTTGCACCGCAGTGGAAGGTATGGACACATCGACTTCCAGATTCCTAACCACCCCTCGCACATTTTCCATCCCAAAGCTCCCTCTCCTTCCTTTCTATGAAAAGATCATCCACACAGCATCCCCAAAGATGACATAGGCCCTGAGACACAATTGATATTTCAATGAGAATACAATGAAAAATAATAAAACAAAAATACAACAGAAATACTCCTGATATACCTACGTAAAATAATCGACCAGCCTAGCGATTCCGTATTGTTTGTGAGATCGTTATTGGATAATGGATGTTATCTCCTGTCAGATTTGTGTGATTTTTACTTCACATATTTTAGTTTAGATCGATTTAAACACGAATTCCTGCAAGTACGCATAATTATTTACTCATTTAATGTACTTTGTACATAGAAAATGCAAATAACAGCCATAAAAATCACACAAATCTGTCAAGAGTACGTCCGTTATCCAATAACGATCTCACAAAAAATACGGAATCGCAAGGCAGGTTAGGTGTTCATTAACTTTGTAATATCTTTATTTGCTACGCATTTTATACACAACTATACATATACGCATTTTATACACAACTACTCATACATATGAGTTATAACTTTATTTGATATGCATTTTCGTTTTCGGGTAAATCGAGGCCGAAGTTGGAATGTTTTTAGATGAAATTCGAAGAAAAATGGGTCTTAATGTATTTTAATGTTTTTTTTTAAAATTGTTTTCACCGGACTGACTTAAAAAAGGTTTAAACCTTCCTTTTGTCGGAACAAATTGGAAAAAGAAAAACAAAACGAAATGCTCAGATCGAAAGTTTTTTGGATTCTCTGTGAAGTCGATTCGTCAGTTTTCCGCTTGTACTACGATTTTCCGTACACAGTGTATAATACGTGTACGCCGGGTATGGGTTTGGCTTGGGCCTAACTGGGTAAAGTACTTATAATAAAATATAATAAAAGCAGAATGTATAGATATGGATATGGTTGATGGCGATCATTTGGCATAATAATATTGCGGTTGCAAATATGTCGCTAGCGCAGATTTTGTGAAAAAAAATAATTCTGTTTAAAAAAATAGTTAGTTACTCTTTTGGCCGGATTTTGGTCGCTTTGCAGAGACAAGTACGTCAATCTTTTGTTGAACAACTTCTCTGTCTGAAATTTATAGGTTAGCGAAGCGATATTCGGCTTGTAAAGTTATTTCCTTCATGGTTTAAGGAGCTTGAAATTAGACAAGACGCCATGTAAAATGTAATACAACAAACGTTGTAGAAACTTGGGCGAAGCTGATCTATTGAAATTTTCTGTTTTAATGCAGCATCGCGTTCATTGATCAAATGCATTGTACATGTAATAATGATCGATGCAATCTTTGTTTTTTTTTAAAATGTGAATACCCCACAAGAGTCCCCACCCTTTTTATAGTAATGCCTCACAAGAGTCTCAGTTGCTCCCGTGTGTAGCTAGTGAGACTATGGCATCCCCATTGGGGTGTATTGTGAGGTTGATGGTAGTGGGGAGGGGAAAGATGAGGAGGAGGAGGGTGGGGAAGTAACTGGCCATTCAGATCTGGTCACCAAACACGGCTAACGTCATTTCAATTTCAATTCTGAATTGAACGTTGCCTGAAATGGCTTTAGTCTTTTAATTACACCACGGCGATACTAAGAGTATCTTCTACTATGGAACGTGCCGCAAATGTACTAACTATTATTTAAAAATAATTAGTTGTGAAATAACACAAATCTATATAAATAAAAATGAATCACCGAAATGTATGTAGGCGCATAACTTCCGAACGACTGCACCAAAATGGATAATTCTTTTGTTGTTGTGTTCGTTATGGTCAGGACAAGGTTTGTATAAAACTACTGGTGAGCTCTGGCATTACGAAATTTGTATAAAAAATTGCAATAGGTAGCACGCGAGCTGTTTGAAAACTGTATATACCGGGACTGAATGAATGTAATGCGGAAGGGAGGAACTCGGGAGGAGGGTTTGCGGGACGGTGGAAGCGGGCGAGGGGAGTGGGGAGAGGGAAGGCGGTGAGGGGACGCGAGAGGGGGAAGGGGACCCGGGAGAGGAAAGGGAGGCGGAAGGGGAACGGGCCGAATAGGAAAGGACACGCAGGGAGAAACAATTTCTTTATTAAATGGCATAGCAACGCATGCCGCGAACCTGCTAGCTAATCAAATAAAATTTATTTGTGCATGCCGGGATTCGATCCCGCGACCTTCGGATTGCGAGTCAAATCCGAAGTCAAATGATCCAATTACATTACGTAATTTAATGTGATTTCTAGAAGTTCAAAAACCCAAACTTGAGTCAGTTAAAATGAGTGTTTCTTATGTGGTTAAAAGTGTACGCTTTCCATATCAATTGATTTTCCTCGTTGTAACGTAACACGGTAGGTACCTAAGTGGAAGCACCCATTATTTCCGATTAGGATTATGGTGATTATTTGTTGACGTAAATAAAGTCAGAACGGAAATAGTAAAATTCCTCAACAAACTACCGTGGCGCTTAGTCACTGCAAACAAACGTTAAAACATGTGCAAAAAGTACCTACAATCTACTATTATTATTATTATTGTTAGCAAGATGAATCATGTATATTATAATTATCTCGAAACTCATCACCATGTGAATTTTTATCATTTTATTTAAACTTTGGAATACACTCATTTACTATTCAAAATTAAAGGATAACTTTGTTTTAACCACTTTTTAATCTATCTAATATATAAAATTCTCGTGTCACGGTGTTTGTTACCATACTCCTCCGAAACGGCTGGACCAATTTTGATGAAATTTTGTGTGCTTATCTGGTAGGTCTGAGAATCGACCAACATCTATTTTTCATACCCCTAAAAGTAAAGGATGTTCCACTCCGAAGAAAATTATTTTCCCCATACATTTTGTATGGAACGAATTCTCCTATTTTGAAAGAACTGCAGCAAAATTGTAAGGGGTATAATATTGAAATGTGAACCGGGGGAGGGGAGAGGGGGGAGGGGGGAGGGGGGGAAAGGAACTCAGGAAGGGGGGTTAGCGGGACGGGGGAAGGGGTGAAGTGGAGTGGGGAGAGGGAGAGGGAACGCGAGAGGGGAAAGGATGCGCAGGGAGAAACAATTTAGATCAAGGTATGGTATACGCAGGGAGAAACAATTAAGATCAATTCAGCTAATAAGTTGACAACAGTTTTTGGTTCTGAGGCGGTACGAAGTTCGCCGGATCAGCTAGTGTCTATCTAAAATTAAAGTCGTATCAGTTTACACATCTGCCCTGATGATGGACACTGCAACGCTGTCCGAAACCTTGGCTAAAGAAGGAGGTAGCGCAACACGGCATAATACCCCAAAAACTAAAAAAAAAAAAAAACAACTTTTTAATGTCTATCTAAAATTAAAGGATTACTTTGTTTTAATCACTTTTTTATTTCTAAAACCGGTTCCATGCCAACTCAGAATCAAGTCAACTCAACACCTTTTTGAAAAGTCATTAAAAGCTATGAAAAAATAATTTTAAAATAGTCGTTAACCCTAAGGGAACGTACCCATACTACGTGACCTGTTCAGGAGGGGGGTCTTCAAAATACTACGCTTGGTACAAATGAGCGAAATTGAAAAAAGTTGGTCACATATTATGGGTACGTACGTTCCCTAACCTAACTTAACCTCTTCAAACAATTTTTTTTTATTCTTTTTTATCATCACTCTTAACTTAACCTTTCTGAGGTGGTTCTGAGTTAGTTTCATTCTGAGTTAGCCGGTCACCATAAAACCGATATGTTTCGAGAGCGGTGCTCTCTTCCTCATGGTTTACTGAAAAATGTTTACTAAAAAGGAAGAGAGCATCGTTCTCGAAACATACCGGTTTTATAGACATTAAAAAGTGGTTAAAAAAGTTTAATCCTAATAATAATCTATAATATAAAAATGAATCGCTAAATGTGTTGGTAAGCGCAAATCTCGAGATCAGCTGAACCGATTTCGCTAATTCTTTTTTTAGAATATTCCTTGAAGTGCGAGGATGGTTCTTACGGAGAGAAAAATTAGGAAAATTGCGCAGAAAATTGGATAATTTCAGAAAACATGAGCATGTTTGACAGTTCGCGTGTTTGAGAATGACATTTTGCAAAACATTGATTGTTCAATCAGGCTTCTATTTTTGAAAATCTTTAATAAATTTATTTAAAGTAGGTACTCTCCCCTAATAGTTTGAATCGAATCAAGAATTTTTGATATTTTAAATAGGTACCTATGTTAGGTACCAAATTTAATATACATGAAAAAAGGAAATTTGAATAAACATTGTAAAAGGTGGCACACGGGCTGTTTAATAACTGAATGTACTGGGATTGAATATATGGAACGCGGGAGGAGGGTTGACGGGACGAGGGAGCGGGAAAGGGAAGAGGGAAGGCTGGGAAGGTGAAAGGGGAAAGCGGGAGGGGAAGGGGACGTATGAGGGGGGAGGGGGGTTCGTGGGACGGGGGAAGGGGGGGAGTGGAGTGGGGAGAGGGAAGGTGGAGGTGACGGAGTGGGAACGCGAGAGGGTAAGAGGACGCAGGAGAAGAAGGGGAGGCGGAAGGGGAACGGGAAGAACGGGAAAGGACACTCAGGGAGAAACAATTTCTTTATTAAATGGCATAGCAACGCATGCCGGGACCAGCTAGTTTTGAATAAAAATGGTGCCACAAAATAAATTTGGTGTATTTGAAGAAGCATTTAATATTTATACCTATTCCCAAGAATTATTTAGAACTTGTATTGTAAGATATGACGAAAAAAGTAAAGAATATGATTTCTTTTTTTATTAAATAATCCGTAAGCCGCCACATTTTTAAGCACAGATTATGGAAATCACACTTCATTTCAATAATTACTACAAGAAATAACTATTTACGTCCACAAAATAGGTTATTAGGTTCTTAGTTTAGGCAAACAAAAAAAAATAATTCATGCGTACGTCAAATCCAAATTTAAAAAAAATGGCGCCAGTTAGTCCACCTCACGGATAATACGGAACGTTGGTGTTGTCGAAGTTTGACACACGGATAATACGGATGTTCCTTTTTTTACTAATAGACAATCAAATATGACATTTGTCGGAAGTACCAATCTTATAAAATAAATTCTCTAAAATAAACTCGCATTTCAGCATACTTTTAAAAAACATCCCAGGTTTTGAATGGTTTGTTGGCAAAGCAGGGTTTGTCTAGCGGGTTTGTGTAATTATTTTAATACATTTCTTTCCATGTTCTACTGTTATAAATACAGGTACAAACTTGTCAATGACTTTGTTTTACGCAATAATATTTTTTCTATGATTGGCAGCATTGATGAAATGTTAAAATAAAAAAAAACGATGAATAAACATGGCGTTACCGCGCGAGTGAATTAATTTTAACAAAATTAAAATGTTAAATGCATATTTTTTGCATGTTTTTTGGTCTCCCCCGACATAAATACTCACTTTTCGTAATAATAAAGCTAAATCTAACTGTTAGATTATAAAAATAATTAATAAATAAATAATAAGTATTCCGGATTAAAAGTATTCCGTAAAAACGAGTAAGCGGTTTAATGCATAAATAATGATGTTTTAAATGGAAATTTTTTAACTTTGAATGAAAATCAAATTTTAATGCATATTTTTTCGTCTATCCCGACTGAAACCGATGTTTCTTATGGTAATTAAGCTTAAAAGTAATTTACTTTTCAAAATCTATGCCTAGCGGCAGTGTAGCGGCATGCCGGCATGTGGTGACTTACAATGTGACTTATGGATTATTATTTACCCGTTTTAACTTGAAGACAACGGGAAAATTTTATAATCAAATGTTCACTTCAGAGTAAACATTTTCGCCAAAAAAGAACCAAATGTAAATGAGTTTGTAATAGGTAACAAAATGCAAATTCATTGACCGAATTAACCCTGACTTTGACGACAAAATTAAGTTATGTGATTTCTCTACACAAATAAAAAAATACGTGTCTATCGTACAAAGACGTGTTTACCTGAAAAAACCAAGGGGTTTTGAATCATTTCACTTCACAATATCACAGAACAGGTTACCATTATTATATTCCACTAATAAAACATTAAATCTAGTTAAAATATAATCGTTAAATAAATTAAAATCATTTTGCAGTCGGCGAGCCAAATCCAACATGGAGAAAAAACGAAAACATTCGTCAATAAAAAAATAAACAATTTAGCATCGATTCAATTTGAAAATCGAACATTCTCGTATTATTTTCCCAGTTGTAAATAATATTATGTCCGGTTGGTTGGTACTAAGCTTAGGTACCTACTTAATTTAATTATTAAGTATCTACAGAAAACATATTAGAAAACTACATTTACCAAAACACATTTATTGACTGTCAGTCCGGATATAGATTTTCCCGTATAGCCAAATAAATGTAAAAAAAGTATTTGTGCAGTTTAGGTTATGTCCAGAGGCAGAACAACGGAATAGAATATTCATGTGTAGGACGATGCATCGATGTGAATAGCGCAAGTGTGCCAAGACAGAGCTGTTTGGCGGTTTATCCTCTCTGCCCACCCCACTGGGAAATATTGTGATGGTTAATTAGTATGTTTTTTTTAATTTAAATAAAAAATGGCAATTACCTAACAGCTTTAAAATTACTATTCTGAGACGACATGTACTAAATTCCAAGAATCAGGAATTTTTCAATTTGAAAATCGAATGTTCTAGTGTTGTTTTACGATTTCGGTTCGTACCTAATTGACTTAGGCAAGTAATGGTGTAATGGGTAGGTACTTACTTTAGCCGCATAAATAAAAAAAAATGGTTTGGTTGGTACCGCAACACAGCTATGAGTGTTCTTTTCCGAGAAGAAAAGTTCCGAATTCCTAGAATCGGGAATGTTTCAATATTTCTATGGCCAACTGCGCGATGAGTAATCCCGCGCTGTTCGCGTTCGCAAGCGAGGCGAAACCATTTTTTCCAATAAAGCTTTTTTTATGTTTTTCTCGGTTGGCGTAATATGGGTAGCTACCTATAATATAGGAACTGGTGGGAATGATAGTGGAAAGTACCTAGACATAATAATATCTATTATCTATATATCTGCCAAAATTGTAGAAAGATGGGTGTAACATAATTTGTAAGATAATTGATAGTTATATCCTTTTTCTGAAGCAGTAAATCTCGAAGCTGAGCTCTGGCGTCGTAAAATTAGGATAATTTTCTGTCTTGAATTTATAGGTCATAGATTTTTTTGGGTTCCAAGACGACTCAACACAGTGGCACATAAGCTAACCTAACATAACCTTTTTCTATTTAAACAAGTTTTTTTCATAACTCCTCATGACTTTAATTCTCACTTTTCAAAATGGTGTTGAAGTGCTACTGTGTTAAGTTATCCGGTCATCATTTTTTAATGAACTTAAGTCATTTCAGTCGTATATTCCATAATTTAAAAAAAAGCTGTTGTGGAAAACGCAGAAAGCGTAATGTAATTTCTTGCAATAATACACGTTTTTTAGTGATTTTAAATTTTGGGAAAGGTGGGGATTATAAATAACAACTAAGGGGCCATTCATTTATTACGCAAGACGATTTAGGGGGGAGGGGAGGGGGGGGGGGAGGTCGACCATGTCTTATTTTTTCTTACAAGGGGATGGGAGGAAGTCTCGATAGTTCTTACGTAAGATCACAAAAATGTGCAAAGTTAAAATTATTAGTACGTTTGTAAGAACAAATAAACATTTCTAAAAAATGTTACTTTGAAAAACCAAATATTTTCCTTTAGGTTCTTACGTAATAAATATTAAACAGGGGGGGGGGGAGGGTCGGCTTATTCTTATTTTTTCTTATAATAGGGGGGGAGGGGGTCGAAAACGAGCAAAATTCGTCTTAACGTAATAAATGAATGGCCTCTAAGTACTGTGTACTGATGAAAAAGGTCAACCAGTAGATGCTAGTATAAGAACTACGATAATCGACCACAAAATAATTAAAATGAACACCTTTATGAAGCCGAAAGCCGAAGAGTTTCCGACCGCATTTAAAAAAATGTAATATTGGGAATTTTTTACAAAATATTTTAAAAAGTGAGTTTACGATAACTTTTATAATACATTTACTTAATAAAATTTGTGTGTGCGTTTTTTATCGTTTTCTGTATTTTAGTTAGAAAAAAACATGAGGTAAAAAGACACTCATAAATCCATCTACCTTTGAATTCTTTTTTTTATATTTCAAATACTGTATGTTCATTTCGAATTCTAAAATTTCATTTTTAAATACAATTACAAATACAATATTTTCAATACATTTTTTAGTTTTCAGATGCGTTCAAATGTTCAATGTATTCCATTTATTTGGATTTTATTGCAAAACGGAAATATTTTGACCTTCCGACAAAAAAAGCCCGAGGCCTGAGGGGTTAATATTTGAGCAACATAACATAATATTATAACTTCTGTATCAGCAGATATAGGTAATGATTTAATTTTTATATCAATGTTAGTGAAAATATTTAGAATCCTTCGTTTGCAGTTAGCGCGGTTGCCACATTATAATTTGTTCGGCGTAATGTGTTTATCGCTGTCACATATCAAGGTCAAACGAATTATATAACGAAAGCGGGCAACATTGCCATCTCACTCGCACTCATTAATAATGCTTTTACTAAGCAGAAGAGCCCATTAATTGAATGTTAAAATTGTAGTTGTCTCACTCTTTTCTCGATTACAACGAACGAATTTAGTGTTCGCTAATTTGGCGGATTCAAAAATGGAAGAATTCAACCGTTTTTCCGGACTTTAACTGATTTTCATACATTTGGTAAACGCTTGGGATTGGGTTTTTTTCAACGGTTCCATGCCAACTCAGAATGAAACTAACTCAGAACCACATCAGAAAGGTCATTAAAAGCTATGAAAAAATAATTTTAAAATAGCCGGTAACCCTAACCTAACTTAACCTATTCAACCAATTTTTTAATATTTTTTTATCATCACATCACTCTTTGACCTATCTGTGGCGCTTCTGAGTTGATTTCATTCTGAGTTGGCCGGTGACCTTTTTAAACACTTGACAAGTTAGTCAATCAGCGTCAATTTGAATGGTTTCCCTTTATTGTCGGCCC
Source organism: Limnephilus marmoratus (assembly GCA_917880885.1). Lineage (NCBI taxonomy): Eukaryota > Metazoa > Arthropoda > Insecta > Trichoptera > Limnephilidae > Limnephilus > Limnephilus marmoratus. The sequence continues at coordinate 12,992,710 of OU862924.1, forward strand.
GTTTCAGCTTTTGATAAAATTGTGATCAGCTGTCAAGCCTAACGGCCTCGTGGCCTATACATCATGTTTGAGGATGATGTGTGGAGAGTCTTTTTGAGGAGAGTAAGGAGTGAACATGGGTCTCGACGATACCTTTATTGTAGGAGGGAGGAAACACAGACGCCGTCAATTCGTTCCATATCTGAGCTATTGAACTCAAGAACTAGTCGTAGAACGACACATTCTCATGCTGTGACAAATTGTGTATAAATGTTGAGGGCGCAGTTTTAATAGTGAGAAATTTAAATTAAAAGGTATGCATTTCAAATATAGAATAAAAATAATTTTCTGGTAAAAAATATCGTATTTCGGGTAGGTAGGATACTTCATCGCTTTTCTTAATCATTGACACATCAGTTCCAATCTTGGGAATGACAGTTAAAATATGTATATTTTAAATATACATATATATTATATTACGGCTTTTTATTTCATATAGTCATTTAAAATTTTTAAAAATTGAACACAGATTCAACTTCATTGAACCCAACTTAAAACCATTCACAGACAGACCCACGACCGAAATTAATCTGTTTGGTGTAGCTAAACGTTTTTACCAACGTTTCAGTTTTGAAAGTTATTTTTTTTTGTATAAAATGTCATTTCTCGTTCATATCGTGTAAGTATTTAGAAATGTGAAATACTATACTCATATAAAGATAAAAATTGAATCTGTTACAACTGAACCAGAGCCAAGGGTTTTACCATTGTCGAGAAGAGAGATCTTCACTTGATTTATATCTAACAATTTTTTTATCCCTCTTTATAAATTAAAGTAAAAGTTAACACACACAAGTTTTTAATGGATTGGTTCAAAATTTGGACTTCGAAATCTTTCGCTTGAATCCACAAAACCTCCGCGAATTATTTATTACGCCCACGTTCTTTGGTCGTAAAAGTTCTCGAGAGAAGTATAAGGCTGTAGTGCCTAGGCTTCATGAATAAATAACACGAATTGTGTGTGTGTGCGTGCTTTAATGTATTCATAAGAAGAGCGTTGAGTCACCTTGCTTTTAGGTACCTACCTACTGCTAGTGCTTATACCACCTCAGGCCCCAGGTAGCTATACACTAAGGTAGATTGTGGGTTGTAGGGACACCGTACTACGTTTAACTCATCCTACCTGCTTGTTTATTATGCACAGGGCTGGGCAAAATACATGCCTCGCTGTAATTAAAATACAAATTACAAAATACTTTATCGCATGTATTTAAAATACGAAATACAAAATACTTTCAAGTCGTGTATTTGAAATACAAAATACAAAATACAGTATTTTAACCATATTTTAATTTCAAATACAAATTACAAAATACAAAATACATTTGGTTTAGGTAGAACCTTTGGTTGGAATAAATTTTCGTAAGTGCCCTTATCTAAGGGTGCGTTTCCATAGAAGCAAAGCTGAGCAGAGTGAAACAGAGACGTGCTAAAATTGACTAATCATATTGCCCAGAAGACACATCTCGTCTCCGCTTGTAAAGTTTTGTGATATAGGACTTGGGTGTTAGATTATAATAATTGTTATTATAATAACACTAGCTGGTTCCCGGCATGCGTTGCCATATTCAAAGAAATAATTTTTTCTCCCTGCGTGTCCTTTCCCGTGCGTCCCCGTTCCCCTACCGCATCTCCTTCCCCTCTTGCATTCCTCTTCCACCTTCCCTGCCTACCCTCCCGCCAACCACCCTCCCGCGTTCCATATATTTAGTCCCAGTACATTCAGTTTTCAAACAATTCGCGTGCCAACAATTACAATTTTTTTATTCAAATTTTCATTTTTCACATATTACAAATATTCATTTTTCAAATCAAATCTGGTACCTATTTAAAATATCTATAATTTAAAAAATCTATAAATAATTCTATTGTTACAAAAAAAAACAGCTGCCTGCTAAATTCAATATCATTAAATGCGCCAACTGTCAAATGTGCGAAGTTAAAATAGTCGTTAAGTTTTCTGAAATTATCCAATTTTCTGCGTAATTTTCTTAATTTTTCTTTCCGTGAGAACCTTCTATCAAGTATTAGAAAACTTTAAAAAAAAATGAAATAGGTTGTAATTCTGAAGTTATGGCGTGACCAAGGGAAACAAGGATTCATTTTTATATATAAATGGATGACATTTGTATAGCGCAGTTTTGTGTTATTTCACTTCAAGTGCGCTCTACAGTAATTAACTTAAAAATAATCTGGTAATCAGTCAAATTATTCCTGATCTAATACTATGATACAAAAATGTACAATACAAAGCAATGTCAAGTATAATATAATATGCTACAAAATGTTCGATAACAGTGCTATTATAGCACATAATAATAACTAGCATGACGTAAAAAAAATGTACAGTACATTATAAATCAATGATAAGGGGAGCGTACATTAATTACGTGAGCAATTTTTCTCCCAAACTAGACCCCCCCGCCCCTTGGTGAGATAAATTTGGGCCACTTCGTTTATTCTTTTCAAGTAACGTGAGATTTTGCTGGACCCCCCCCCCCCTTTTTGAGCTCACGTAATTAATGTATGCCCCCTAAGAGAACTACAAATAATCATTAGTAAGAGTGCTATAGCGAAGGACAATAGTACAGTATTCTAGCGTTTTTAGTCTTTGTATTATCTATGTGTGTTTATTTTTCATTATCATTATTAACCTGTCAAGGGCCAGGGTTTTTTACCTTACCTTTTTTAAATTACCTTAAGAACAAGAATGGAGAAAGCTATTTTAAGCTTTATTTTATGTTATATATTAATGGAATAAAATTTAAAATCGCATCCAAATTATTTGAATTAATATTCATTTTTGAAATTCGATTCTCGCGCGCCGGCGCGCTCCTGGCAAATGACAGGTTAAGATCGCTAAATGTATTTGAAAATGTATTTTGAAGCCATAAGTATTTGAAATACAAATTACAAAATACCTCAGCAGCAGGTAATTGAAATACCAATTACAAAATACATTTTTAGGAAGTAATTGAAATACAAATACAAAATACGTATTTGTATTTCAAATACGTATTTCAATTACAAGTATTTCAAATACTGCCCAGCCCTGATTATGCATGACCATTTTAGAGTATAATGCAAAATAATATATTATATACGACATTAGTGTAGTCTTCAAATTAGAGTACGCTTAGTTTCTATCTTCTTCCTAACTATCATCTTGCTGGAAAAGTATTTAAAATTTGGAACAATGACAAGAAAAATTCGCATTCACAAGTTGTTGGTGTTTTTCGCGTACTCAATCTCGAAAGAACGCAATAAAGAAGGAATTTGACCATCTTTGAAGTAGATAATATCGTTTTGTACTCATTCGTTTTGTTGTGGCGATAATTACCTATTGTATTGTGGATGTGTCGTGTGTTCCTTCGCAGAGATAGTGATTGTGATGTGATGACAGTGGTAAGTGATTGGTTATCCCTTTTCCTCGCGCATCTTGTTTTTCCTATACGTATTATCACCCAATTCCAGCAAAACGCCATTTCGTCTCGTTTCGTTTTTAGTATTATTTACAGTCCATGCATTATAAGCTTATCTGTAGCTGTAATTCGTAAGCAGTTTCGAATGCCACATTATTACCTGATGTATAAAAAAACCCCTAGCTTTATTGATGGACATTGTGATTAGTAATTAGTTAGTCTGCTAGTTACACTAATTATCAATGGTTTTTAATGGTCACAAAGATTGCAATTTCGAAAGAATTGCATGTTTTCACTAGAAATGCAGGAACGCGTATAAAAAACAACTTTGTATATGGCTAAAATTGTATGTTTGCATTAATGAAGTTTTTTCTTTCTTATAAAATTATCCACAAAATAAATAAAAAGTCTTTTGCGCTTGTAATCGTGACTCTACACTCTGTTCGCCAAGCGATTTTTATATTCATGGCGATACTTTCTCTTAGGGAGTATACATTAATTACGTGAGCTCAAAAGGGGGGAAGGGTCCAGCAAAATCTCACGTTACTTGAAAAAATATACGAAGTGGCCCAAATTTATCTCACCAAGGGGGGGGAGGGGTCTAAATTGGAAGAAAAACTGCTATCGTAATTAATGTATACCCCTTAGGAGAGTATAGGGAGGAGTGCAATACTTTGCTTGGTATAACTTACTGAAATGCTTGGTGTAACCCTAAGTGACCAGCTCAGGTATAGGGGATCCATCGAAACCAGAGTAACCTCCCAAAAACTGGGCGTACTATACAGGGCCCGCAGATACTTTAATAGTACACAATTGCTAACCCTGTACAAATCACAAGTGCGCCCCACGGTTAAATTTGGCAGCCACCTCTGGTCTGGAGCTCCAAAATACCTGAAAAATACCTTCGACTCTGCAAAAAGGGGCGGTCCGTTTAATAGATTCTCCCATCTTAACAGACGGATTGCAATCTATAGAGCACAGGCGTCGGGTGAGAATGCTATCCTTGTTCTACCGGTATTACAATGGAAGATACTCCGAGGAACTAGCAACATTGATCCCTTCGGCACCGGTGCATAGTCGGGAAACACGCCAAACGCGTGGCCAACATTTGTACACGGTTGACATTTGTCACATGAGAACGGGTCGTTTCTTCGACTCTTCGTTCTTGTGTTCAACAGCTCGGCTGTGGAATGATTTGCCGGCCTCTGTGTTTCCTCCTTCCTACAACATGGGTCTCTTCAAGACCAATGTTCATTCCTTCCTCTTCTAAAAAAGACCCTCCACACAGCATCCCAGATGACATAGGCCCTGAGGGAAATTATTTTCCTCAGGGCCTCCTGTGTGGAGTTAATGTAAAAAAAAACTTTATAATGATAAAAATATTTGGATGATTTGTAGTGCGCTGTTTGAGTGAAAAATCACCTCTAGGGCGCAATACAAAAATAAAATAGTGGTATAATGCGAGAGTTTTCAAAAAAATATAGTCGAATTGAATTATAAACACAACTTTAACCCTCATTTTTCAACCTGAAAACAACTATCAACAAAAGATAATAACTAAACGGTCCTTTTCAAGGTCATCATATTCAATGTTACACAATTAAGGCTCTGCAACCGGGCCCGAAAAGAAGATGATGGAGAGATACGAAATTACGAAAGTTAGAGGAGAGCGCTAACATTTACGGCGACAAAATCGATGCTAAAATGTTTAATTAAACACGACTCGTTTAAAATAGAACAAAAATCTCGCGGGCATTATCTTAAACAGCATTTAATGAAACACTGTGAATTTTTTCATACATATAACTTGTAAAATAACTGAAACAAACGTGTTAATAATCATTTTTGGAGCATTCTTTGCGATTTTTTTCTATCGAGGGAATTTTATATAATTTGCGTTTCGGCGCGGGCAAAGTCTAGATATAATCTTCAAGAATAACATATATTTTTTTAAGAGCTTTAAAAAGTACCGTGTTTAAGGGAAATATTTAATAAATCGGTACAAATCCGGGTTGCGGGCCCTTAAAATCAAAAGTGAGCCCACCCTTGGTCTTAATCATAGAGCAATACACACCACGGATGGATAGGTACCGTTAATTAAAAAAAACGATAATATATTATCGTTGGATTTTATTCATTAATTAAAAAAATATTTTTTGTATAACCAGCTATCTGGTATGTAACGTATTCTTGGAGGTACTTAACCATTAATTCTTAATATATAATCACGACACAGGACACAGGTAGGTACTTGCATACAATAAAAATGCAAACACCTTGACCATAGAGAACGCTAAACTAAGGTAGATAATCAGGTACTGTGGTAATATAGGGTAAAAGGCAGGTAGTCAATAAAAAAATACAACAAGAAACAGGCAGGAATTCCTGAGAGTGACTCACCAGCGAGGAAGGTATGTATTGTGTAATATGTATTAACCAACCCAGGGGTTATAAACTTCACACCGTTCTAGAAAGCCTGCTTTATAGTATGATGGTTCTACGTGTATGAGTGGCTCGGAGCTCGGATGGCGAGCTTTAGGTAGTTAGGGAGGTACTCGGAATAAAAGCCATATTTCTGGGAAAAGGGGGTAATGTCTTGGTTACGCACCGGTGGGGTGGGACTTTGGTTTCCACTTGGATTTGGGCCAACGATGTTGGCTCTTGAAGCATAAAATGGGATAACTCACTATAATTTCACTGGTCATATTATTTGCGGGGAAATTCTTTAAAAGATTTATTTTATCTAATCTTGGAGTTATGAGTTATACTAATAATGAGTTATATTTGAGTCTCATAATTACATGGTCGAGGGGTAGAGCTCTTGTCTTGATTATGATTCGGTGGTCGCGGGTTCATAACCTGGTGTGCGCAGGTACATTTTATTATATAATGATAAATTTGCGTAACTTGGCGGCTTAATTTGACAGCCAGCGTAGTCGGCGGTAAGGCTTTTGACCCGCAATCCGAAGGTCGCGGGCTCGAATCCCGGCGTGGCAAATAAATTTTATTTGATTAATTTGTATTATTTCACAATTAATTCATTGAAAATAATATTTGCGGCACGTTTAAGAGGTTTCAGTATCGTCCTGGTGTAAGATCACCATTCAGAATTGAAACGTTATTTGAAATGGCTTTAGCCGTGATTGGTGAATAGATCTGAATAGCCAGGTACTTCCCCACCTTCCTCTTCCCCATCTCCTTCCGATCGACAAGGATTGATAGGATCTTCTCATCGTTCCTTAGCAAGAAAGCAGATCGCCTACGAACAAGTAACAGTTCACAATGACGTAGTACTCCTAATATATTTGACGTCAACAGTTGTTTGTACGTTAGCGAACTGCAGTTTTCATAGGGAACGATGAGACGTTACCGAAAGTCATCCTATTAATCCTTATCGATCGACCAGGCCAGGTGGCGCATAGTCATCACATCACCCTACCGGGAGATGTTTGCGATTTGCAAAAGGTCGTAACACATCATCTTAAACTTTTACGAAACAAACAGAAAAATAATGCAAGTTGACAATCGTAATACTCCTCAAGAAACCCGATAATTGCGTTGTAATAAGCCTTTTTGAAGTGAAACTTCTATGATGTTAAAGGATTTCGGATGAAACGGAAATGATCATTACGTTTTTCCGTTTGCGACGCACTACTGCGCTCATTGACCGCTTTGATTATGACATATTATACATCCTATTCGTTGAGATATGAAACTGAAGTTAAATTGGTCGCTTTGATTATGACCTCACTTTTCAAGTATTGGTTGAGATTGTTTTGGTGAAGTTTCGCTTCTACCGCGTCTAAACTGCACTCGATTTTTTTTTATTTACAAAGTTAGCCTCATGAAATCGAGTGAAGATTTTTGCTAATTTGGATATGTTTTTAAAACAAAAATTAAAAATAAAACTAGGTTAACTAGAAATTTCAACAATATTAAGTGTATTAAACTTTTATATTTTGCCTTTGTTAGAAGTAAACTTGAGTACAATTCTCCCGTCTGAAACTTTAAAAATATTCATGTACAAGCTATTGAAAGAATACAAAATAAATTCTTAGGTTTTATAAGTTTTAAAATGGGTATTCCAGCAATTTTGCTGAACTACAACAATCTTTTAAATGAAATGAATATGCTTAAATTTCACTGACTTGGTATTCATATATAAATTTTATGAATGATGTAGTTCATAGTCCAGAATTGCTTGTATTGGTATTTTTTTTTTTTTTTTACAGTAATACCGCACAAGAATCTCAACTGCTCCCGTCTGGAGCCAGTGAGACTATGGCATCCCCAATTGGGGTATATTGTGAGGCTGAAGGTAGTGGGGAGGGGAAGGAGGTGGGGAAGAGGAAGGTTGGGAAGTACCTGGCTATTCAGATCTGGTCACTAAACACGGCTAAAGCCATTTTCAAGCAACGTTTTAATTCTGAATGGTGGTCTTACACCAGGGCGATACTGAGAGTATCTTCCACTCTGGAACATGCCGCAAATATACTATATATTATTTTAAATGAATTAATTGTGAAATAACACAAATTAATCAAATAAAATTTATTTGCGCATGCCGGGTTCGAACCCGCGACCTCCGGAATGTGAGTCAAGAGTCTTAGCCACTGGACTACGGAGGTCGTAATATAAGCTTTCGGATTCCGCTAGTAATATTAGAAGTCGGGTTTTATTTCAGTGCACAAATTCTAGGTCTAACTACCATATGCATTTCTCTTTGCCCAAAATACTGAAACTAACTAACTAATAAACCATCACGCCGCGCCGTTTCCCCGCAGGGGTCCTCGACTTCTTCTACCATTCACATTTGCGTCATATATTCTCCTTACACTCCTTTCCTCGTTCATATTTTGGAGGGAAATAATTATATTAAGTCAGTGGACATCTTCAATTTATCACTTAACAAATTGAATATGTTTTTACTGCAGCAGTTCAATTATTATATAGTTAGTATAATAAATACGATTAATTTTTACTTTTCATGTGTAAAAGCCCCTAACAATTTTTTTAGCGTTTCGCAAATAAGGTTTGTTCCCTTTTGGCATTTCACAGTCGACATTATAACGTATTTTATTGGCGATTAGGGCGAAATGCGAGGAAAACAAAGCGATTTCCAAGAATTTTTGTGATATAATTTCATTATGAAATTTTATTGTTCTTCCGAGAACATGTTAGTGAAAAACAAGAATTTGTTTTGTCATTATTTAATGTCATTAAGTAAATGATATAACAACGATAAAGTTTCATGTATTGTGTTTTGCCATGACAAGGTTAGACAGATTATGTAATCGATTTGTGGCAGAGTGATCTAAATCGGTTCGGTTGATATCCAGACGTCGCGGGCCAATCTTCTGCTAGTTAGCCCTATATCATTGCACAATCAAGAGATTTCGCTTATAATGATTGTAGTAGGAGTAATTCAAATACTGTCAGATTACTAGTAACCCAGGAATGTACATGTGTGTGTATATATATATATATACACACCTAATCAAGATTTTAATAGGTAGGTACTGGTTATACCAACGGTGACCGGACTACTCAGAATCATGCAACTTCAACACCTACTTCGAAAAGTCATTAAAAGCATTGAAAAAATGGTTAAATAGGTTACGTTAGGTTAGGTTGTGTGCTATTTTTGATTTTTTTCATAACTTTTAGTGACTTTGTTTTTGTTTTTGTAACTTTATTTAGATGTAAGCAAATTTCATACATCTAGAATTAAAAAACATATAAAATACATAATAAAATAAATAGAGTCATAAAATTATAACGGAAAGAATACAGCTTAAAAAAAGAAATACAGTTACTCCAGTTAGAAATACAAACAATAGGGTTTAAGACATACAGTTAATACAAATAAATACAATTCATAAATTTTTCTTAATGTATGTTGCACATGTTTTCCGAAAAGTGCCAAGACTTGGGGCTTCCTTTATGGAATTTGGTAGGTTATTATAAAGTTTTTGACCTTTATAAAACACGCTGTTCTGTGTACACGTAAGTTTAGTTTTGGGAAGCCTGAAGTCTCGGCAACTCCTCGTAGGATAATTGTGAATATTTTCATGGTACATAATATTAGTTTGCAGATATTTAGGGAGCATGTTATTTTTAAGCTTGTACATCATTGTTAACGTATTATATATTATATGTTGTTTAGTTGTCATCATATTTAGGTTTTGTAACATAGTTTTAACTCTAGTAAAGATATTACATTTCAGAATCATCCTCATTCCCCTATTTTGTATAACCTGTAGTTTATTATTTTGTGTCTCGTTACATAAGAATAGAACACATACAACATAAGAATAGACTTTTCAAAGATTGCACGATTCTGAGTTGTCATGGAACCGTACCTGCATTGTAATCTTTCAACGTAATTCCTGAACACCCTGAGCCCCAGATTCCTACCCACCCCTCACATCTTGTCCTTCCCAGCACTTCCTCTCCATTCTTTGCTTACAAAGACACTTCACAGCATCTCCAAATATGACACAAAATAAAAAAGTCGCCGTAATTTGTTTTCAATTGTACTGTATTGCAATAAACAGTGTCCGATTTGCCATTACTAACTTTACAACAAGATAAATGCTTCATAGCTCACGATGGAAGCGACACTACCAAAAATAGTTGCGTTGATTTAGAAATCTCACCTTAGTTTTCCAATTTCATAAGTTACTGTTTTTGACGCTCCGAAAGCCTTTACGCCGCACGGTTATCCGAAGGGTTCTTTCAGAAAGTAGGTATCTCAAAATATTAATTTAAATAAACAAGAAAACACTATTTCTGAAAATATAACTAAGAAGAATCTATAAAAATCTAATAAGTCTTATACCTAGTTGAGTGTAATTAATAGTTAATATAGGTATGAAAGTTGAGAGCACCTGGATTACCTGTGGTCTGTGATGTATTCTCTGAATGAATGCGCTAAGGGAGGCGATATACTGTTATCTCCTGCAGCAGTTCTTCCTTCTCCCTTCTATGTCCAACACTCAACGGCATTTCTTTGGGTCTTTAGTTACATTTATTATTGGTTTCTTATATCATAGATGGCGTTAGGAGCGCAATGTATATATATGGATTTCGTTTTTATGAAAGTTATTTTTATCAATTAAATTATTGCTTAATTTTTCAACGACGGGTTGTTTCACAGAAATTAAATGTTTTTTGAAGAGAACACTACGTTAGCACCGTTGTGATTTGAACTCGATAAAACAAAAAATAGTGACACGAGTGTGCTTTAGACCACACAACTGAAGTAAAATTTTTGATTAATATGATAGGAAGAGAGAAAGAAAATGTGCGCGCGCACTGTTCTCTCTTGCTCCTACAGTGGGATAGACAATAGGCCTGCACTGTGTAACGTAACTGGCTATGAGAGAAAGAGAGAAAGAAAATGTGTGCTCGCACCTCTCTCTCTTGCCCCTACAGTAATATACGAAGCGTACTCCCTTTCAACTACCATTTGCCTCGCTTTTCGTAACGCTCTCGTCATGCATTCGCCAGCTTACTCCCCAAGTCAAGCGTGCCTAAAGAAGTTTTACTTCAAAAACGAGTGTGCTTTAGACCACAAGACTGAAGTAAAACTTCTTTAGCTCCGTCTATATGATAGGAAGAGAGAAAGAAAATTTGCGCGTGCACTGCTCTCTCTTGCTCCTACAGTGTGATACAGACAATAGGCCTGCACTATGTCTTAGATATACGAAACGTAACTGGCTATGAGAGAAAGAGAGAAAGAAAATGTGTGCTCACACCTCTCTCTCTTGCCCCTACAGTCATATACGAAACGTAACTCTCTCTCTTTCTATCTTCACTAACTTATATCTCCCTCTCAACTACCGTTCGCCTCGCTTTTCGTAACGCTCCAGCTTATTCCCCTGCTTCATCCCCAAGTCAAGCGTGCGTAAAGAAGTTTTACTTCAAAAAGAGATAAACTCATACATCTGTAGGATTTAGCCTGCGAGAGAATGAGATAGTATAAAGGGTCTCTTCTTCGTGCGGTCCTGCTCCTTTTTGTGCAGTGCTTCGTAACTTCATTCTTATCTGCTTTAGTTTTCTGAAGGTTTCACTCATATCGCATGTGAACTGCAAACATTTTTTTTATCACATCGAATATCAGAATGTGACCATTGAAAATGTCCAGCTGCCTTTTTGCTTATGAAGTAGGGACTTTTTCAGCCACTGACTCGGAATTAAAACATTTAGGTCAATTATTATTGATTAAACTTGGCTCCATTCCCAAGGGCTCGAAGATCAAACGAATCTAAGAAATAAATAAACGTGGCAATTAATCCGATATCCGTGGATAGAATTAAATTTAACATTAGGTACATTGAAAATCGTCAAATTTAATAGTTAAAAATTAAATCTTCCGATAACCATTTGAAGTTAATTAGGCCAGTCTCACTAGGATGTTACATCAAGAAAACACACATCAATTTATGTACACACAATAGACTTTGGTTCTCTGGTAAAAGGACACAATTTTAGTAATAATATCAAATAAAAAATAATACGTAGGACAAAACTATACATACTATCTTTTAACTCGACGGTTACGCAATTTATCTGTGTGTAAATTTATTTGTATGTTCCGTTTTAGGTTCAAGATGGTAGATTTTATCTGGCCAGAGTTCGCATGACCACTGGTTCTACTGTGAGCTGTCAAATCGGAATAATCAATATTGTACAAGTGTAACAGCACGTATCCGAAGGATTTTATTCAGTGATTCCGGAGAATATTTGAAGTAAAAAATGTGGACGTCATTTTGCTCCTATCAAGGCTCTTATTGGTTGAGATATAAAACAGAAATGACGTTAGGTCTGCGCTCATTGACCGCTTTGATTATGACCTCACTTTTAAAGGCTCCTTGGTTCTTCATTGGTTGAGATTGTTTTGGTAAACGAATTTTTGGCTATTAAAAACAAAAACAAAAAATATTTTTCTATTACAAGTCGCCACTGATGCCCATCTCACACGTATTTCGTGTGTTACCGTGCTGCTGGAACGAGACCCGCCGAAAGTCTATTTCCGCTATTCAGTTGCGACGTGTCGTGGAAAAATATTTTTTATTGTTTTTAATTGAAAAAGATATCATCGGTCAGCAATACGACATCAAAATTTTTACTCCAAATGTGTTCAGCCATGCGATTCTGTATCTTTTGCGGATAAGGAATCGATTCGAAACATAATCGCCTGTCAGATTTGTGTGATTGTCTATGGCTTGCAATTGCTTTTTATACGGGCTGATGTGTCAGCTGTCAGCTCAGTCACCGATTTCAACTAATTTAATACACGAAAAGGTTTAGTATACGTGATTATTCATTCATTTCTTATTCTTTGTGTGCCGTATCAGGTCCCCCCGACGTTGGCGATCAGTAGAGGTTATCCACCTCTCACCCGCCCTGGTATAAGTAACAGATGGTTACTCCTTCAAGGCTCTCGCAAGATTCTAATTTTTTTGTTAAACGAAGCTACATTTATTTATTTTGAACGAATCTAGACCTCCAGTGTCCTTGCATACGTTGTTAGTAAGCAGTATGCAAGTGCTTAACAGGAAAAACAAAATGCATAAAAATAGGTTAGCAAGACAAAGATAAATTAAACAGGGCAAAAGAAAAACTCATTCATGAGGCTCCATGAGGCGGCATTGCATCTGTAAAAACCTGCAAGCACCTGCATAAAATAGAGAACATAAGTAATACAATAAATCTCAAATCAATCACCAAGCAAGCACCAACAAAAAATGTGAATGGCTTTCGGTCACGTTTGCGATCACTCTTGAAAATGTCTCTCTGTCTTGCGCCTTCCGGAATAGCTCCTCCACACTTCTAATGCCGGTCCACTCTCGTATATTTCGCAGCCAAGACATTTGTCTCCTACCAGGCCCTCGGCGACCTTCTATCTTGCCTTTCAATATTAAATGGAGCAAGTGATACTTTTCCACTCGAAGAACATGACCCAGATATGAAATTTTTCGGATTTTTATTAATGCAAGCAGTTCTCTATCTGCTCTAGCCCGCCTGAGAATTTCTGTGATGGCGATCGGCGACAGCTTACTAGCGTTGCCAATTTGCGGGGAATTCCCCAAATTGCGGGGAACTTGTTCTCACCAATTTGGGAAATTTGAACAGTTATTGCGGGTATTATAAAAAGCAATTGCAAGCCATAGACAATCACACAAATCTGACAGGCGATTGATTACGTATGGAATCGACTCCGTATCCACAAAAGAAACAGAATCGCTCTTCTGGAATCTCTGGTCTAAATCATTCTGGTACGTGCTGTTACACACTGTACATGCTTAGGTACCTACCTGAAGAGGGCTTAAAAATAATTGTCATTGAGATAGTGACGTTTCTTTGGACAAATTGCAAAATTCTTAATTTATTTCCTGGTTTATAATTCAGTAGGCAGGTACCTATTGTATCAACTTACAAATCTTGTGATTTCAGAGGAAATTTTGATTGTAGGTTTATTAAATATTAAAAAAAATAGGAACAAATTTTTTGATGCAAATAATAACTGTTCACAGAATAATAATAGGCCACTTGCATAGATTTCATAACGACTTGGGAAAAATCATGTGGATAGATCTTTTTACTAAGATTAAGAAAATGTTAGTCAAATTGTTTAGAAATGTACAGTTTTTTATTTATTTTTAAATAAATAAATCCATTATTTGGGCTCGTGACGTCACTACATGAAAATGTCCCGTCTCCGAAAATGTTCCTATTAATTTTGTAAAATTCCACAATGATTTATTTTTTTATATGGCATCACTTTGATTTCAGGCGAATTTTTGAATTCGTTCACCAGATTTATTGTTTGTTCTCTGCGAACTTACCATTTGGTTTCACTTTTTGACAGATGTTCTGAAGAGAACCCCGTACGTTTAATGATGTACGGGATTCTCTTCAGAACGTGAAGATGATGTCGGTAAGTGTTTTAGAGGTATAATGATTACGGTGCTGATTTTAACAAAATTAAATTTTATAATATTCTTATTATTATTATAATTTACAAGTACAATTATATTACATTGAATTTAGTAATATAGACGCTGTATATTATAATGATTTATGATCAATAAGATGGATCAAGGAAAAAATATTTAAGAGATGTAATATTTTTGGTATGCCTCGTTATTCTCATGTGCCATTAGTGTGGAAAACGTTCTTTTTTTAAAAATGATTTTCGGCTATGTAATTATCGTTTTTTCACACCTATAAAATTATGTCTCGTCTTTCCGGTTTATAAAAAATGGTCTGAATTTTAGGATTGAAATTTTCAAAAAATCCCCAGGGTTTCAAATATACGATTAAAAAAAACAAAAAAAAACAGAATGTCTTAGAATATTTGCCTAAACCGGAATTTTTTTATTTAAAAATGTGATGCAAGTTGCCTATTGTTTGTAGAAGAGGTCGTAAGCGGTAAAAATCAGGTATTTCTAAAACATAAATAACGGCTGTATAAAAATGTTTAGAATTTCAGTCTTGGTACCAAAGGCTAATGAAAAAAGTCATTTAGCATACAGCAACATTATAAAAAGTGTAAATCTTATAAAATACTTTTAGAATATATTTATAGAATGCATAGTGCATTGTTTTGCATGCCTTTCACCTGAGATCATTCATTATTGTTATTATAAATAGCCACATTAAATGCCATTCTGACAGATCGAACAAAAAACCACAATATGTTATTAAACTTTTTTTTTATAATTTTTATTTGGGCAACTTCGTGATCGGTGTTGCAAAGTGTATTTATAAATTTGAAACAGGAGATGGAATGTTGTTGTATAAAAATAAAATTTTCTAGTAACTACTTATTAAAAGCACGAATTCCTTTCAAAATTACTATTGTTAAATTTTTAAAATTTTAATGCGAATATCGCGTAAGAGACCCGAGTGCCGGCAGGATTACGGCATCTCAATGACTCCAGATACTAATATCTACAGCCTGTATGTCGGACGAATATCTACAGCTCATATGTTGAACTAATATCTACGAACTTCAGAGTGTTGACTAATATCTACAGATCGTAGGTTGAACTAATATCTACAGAGCGTAGGTTGGATTAATCAGCTAAATGTGTCCAATAGTCCGATATTAGGGATTTTTACATACATACTTACATAAATTAAGTTTTTTAAACTGCGTACGCAATATTACTTTATTCCAATATGCTATACATAATTGCAAATCCAACCTCTGCCAGTGCTGTATATATTCGTCAATACTTTGGTTCTCATAGATATTCGTCAACAGTTTGAGCTGTAGATATTCGTCAACACTTTGATTCTCATAGATATTAGTTCGATTTTTTCAGTTTTTGGAATTCCTGTAGATATTAGTAGACGCCTCCCATCTCAATGATTGGAATATGTTGTAAGGCTGAGAGGAAGAACATTGTGAAGAGAAAGGTTGTAAAGTACCTGGCTATTCAGATCTGGTCCCCAAACATGGTTAACGCCATTTCAAGCTTCAATTTAATGGGCGGGTATACGTACCGCCGCCCCGGGAACCATTAATTTTTCGGATAACCAATACCTCCGACATAAGTCTCTCCAAGTGGTTCGCTACGTTCGTTGACTTAATAGGGGTGCCCGGGTTCATGGGGTGAAATTTGTCTAGGTCTTGGCGATGGATGTTTTTGTTCAACTACTGTGTGGCAGGCCGGATCAGGGGAAACTGGATGAAGGGGAGGACCTTTTGACTTCTCCGGCCAGACTTCATCACCTTACACCTAAGTGGGAGGGATGGATTCATACGACCGTCTTTCCTAGACATATTGAAGCCCAGATTCCTACCCACCCCTCATATATTATTCCTTCCCAGAACTTCTCCTCTACCTTCTTTTATATCATAAATAATGACATAGATAATTTTTTTCCCAGGGGTTCATTTTTGGAATCTGTGTCAATGGAACGTGCTGCAAATTATTTTACATTAATTAAACGTGAAATACAATATATTATACATGTTCAATATATTTGCCAGGGCAGGAATAGCGAACTTTGAACCCGCGACGTATGTTTTGTAGTCGAGGATTTTAACCGATTATCCTTCTATGATTGTTTTGCAGACATCCTGACATTGCTTAAAAGTATACAATGTACACACCTAATATTATATTGTAAAAGTTATTTTTATTTTTTTTGGATGGATATTTTTATCAACTGCAACTGTGGAATGAATTATTATTTTTGCATTATTTACCAATTTCAAACCTAAAATCGATTCAAAAAACCTTTAATAATAAGTTGGTATGGAAATCAAATGAATTTATTTTTAAAGTATCGATTTTTCGAACTTATACGCTGATGAAATTGAATGAAAATATGTCGTTCGATATTCTCTGCATACACCTTCGGGGATATTAGAGGACTCACCACTTACCCGCCCTGGTATAGGTAACTGATGGTTACCCCTCCAAGGCTATTGCAAGGACTCTAATTTTTTTGGTAAAAACGACTCTACATTTGATAACGAAAATAGACCTCCAATTTTTGACTGGTCAGTGGTTGAGTGGGCATAGCGCTTGGGTCCCACCCGAGCGTCGCGTGTTCGATTCCTCCATCACAACACGAGCAACATTTTCGGCTTTCTGTGGTGGTAGTAGGAGATTTTCAAACATTGTTGGGTTATTCGTAACCCGGGAATGTTTGTCTTTATTTAAAAAAAAAAAAAAAAGTCCCTGCATACGTTGTTAGTAAGCAGTGTGCAAGTGCTTAGCGGGAAATACAGATAAAACATGTGTTAGTATGACCTTCGGGGACACTTATATTATATACATAAATGTGTAAGTGTAGGTATACCTTATTTTCCCTAAACCGACTACATATTGTATATAAGTATGCCAGGGGCCAAATATCATGAAACCAATTCATACGTTCGTTACTCCTGGACATACTGCCCCCCGGATTCCATCCACCCTCTTACCCTTTTCCTTCACAGATCTTCCTCTTTTCCTTTCCTTAAAAAGACCTTCCCACACAGCTTCCCCGCAGATGACACACCCCCGAGGGAAAATATTTTCCTCAGGGCCTCCAGATTTGAGATAATGTCAAAAAAAAGTTGGTGGAATGTTGTAAAAAGGCAGGAAAAGTAACAGTATTATTAGAGAAAAATATCACTAACTCACATAAAACACAAAAAAGTCAAAGTCAATAAAAATGTGATTATTGTTTTTAACGATTCATTCTGCAAATACAATCAAAAATAAACACATTGATATTGTTATTGAATATTTAATAGTTCTGCGAAGGAAACAAACAGATGGGCCGATATTTCGTAAACATGTTTTTTTCTCGAAGGTAATAAATTATTGTGTTGTTTTCAAAAATAACTGATTACGAAGGTGGCGTCGGATGATTTATTGGTAAGATATTTATAAATCAGGAAGGCGGAATCTACCTGCCACCAATCTACTAAATATCGAAGAAAAATTAGGCATGGGTAATAATACAAAAAAATGTCTCACGTTTTACGTTTATCCTTTAGGAAAAATTGTAGTTGGAATTATTGTGAATACCACAAATTGGGTATGTGTAGTGAGGCTGAAGGAGATGGGAGGAGAAGAAGATAGGATAGAGGAAGGTTGCTAAGTATCCACCTATTCAGATCTAGTCACCAAACCACGGCTAATGCTATTTCAAGCAACGTTTCTATAATGGTTGGTATAAAGGACAATATCGATCTTAGCATCAGTCTGTTTGGTTGAGAACTTTCTAAGATATTATCTGAATAATATGTCATTTCCGATGATAGTTTTAATTTGGGAGGCGGGTATGGGTACCGCCGTCCCGGGAAGCATTTACCCGAAAACCAACACCTCTACCATTGGTGGGTTAGCAGGGGTGCCCGGGTACGTGGGTGAGGTTTGTTAGGGTCTTGGCGGCAGTAGCGCTTGCCCATTTACTGCGTTGCGGACCGGACCGGGAGAGGCTGGTTAAGGGAAACCTTTTGATCTCTCCAGTAAGACCAAAGATATTGAAATATAAGGTAGATGTGCTATCTGCTGTTTTTACTATGTGGGTCTGCGCTTCCGGGTGTCGCCGATATTGTTTACCATTTAACAAATACACTAAAAGAACATATAATTAACGAATAAACCAAACGAACGTTAAACTAAATGAACGAATTCTTTCTTTATTAAAAATATATTGCTAGCCAATATTAATGCACATTTTCAAAAAATCAACGAAATGAACAAATTCTTTTTGTATGTAAACTACGCTAATTAGCGCGTAGTCCGGCGACAGTTGCGCGGACACCATAGCATATCTCTTCTGTATTTGAATATCTTTGAGTAAGACTCTCTCGGAACGTCGCCTTGCACCGTAGAGGGAGGGATGGATTCATACATTCGTCATTCCTTGACACATTGACTCCAAGATGCTTTCCCACTCCTCATACTTCCTTCTTAGAACATCCTCTCCTTCCTCTCGTAAAAAGTCCTTCGACACAGCATCTCCAAAGATGTCACAGACCCCGAAGAGAACTATTTTTCTCAGAGCCTCCTGTGTGGAGCTAATTTAAAAAAATGGGGTTTCACTTCTACCGAGTGTGCGATTCACACGCGGTAGAAGTGAAAGCTTCAGAAAACTAAAGTAGACAAGAGTAGTAAGACTACAAAGCACTGTTTTTTATCAATGTGAAGGACGGTTTTTTCCATGTTTTGGTCGTCGAATTCCAGTCAACCTTTTCCTGTACATTTGAACATCTTTATTTGTGTTTTCTTCTTCGAAGTCGCTAGATGTCGCTTTTTTGTGTTTTCTTTGCCTGTTCATTTTGGAATGGTTTGAAGATTGCATATTGATTTTACAAAAAAAAAGTTTATTTTTATTTTGGATTTTGTAGGACCCTTGGTTCGCTGAATGTCTGGCCGCTAAAGTTCATCTAAACCTCATACTACTGGACCTAAGGACACTTGAGTGGGACCGTGGATTCATCGTGTTATATTGGATCCGACTACCCGTGAAATAAATAAATATTTTATTGCATTCTCTCGCAGGCTAAATTCTATAGATGTATGTGTTTGTCTCTTTTAACGTCGCTCTCTTCCGTTTCATCGAGTAAGTTTCAACTCACCACGGTGCTGAAGAAGTTTTCGCTTCAAAGAAATCTTTTTGTCTACCGATTTTTGCCGACAAGTAAAAGGAAAAGCGAACTGATTACCTACTTTGATTATTATTATTTTTACTACAGGTTGTAAGTTATAACTTATAACATTATTACTTATATCAATCCAGATTTGAAAAATGAAACGGAAACTGCGAAATTTTCTACGAAACATTCATAAAAAAATCAGAGTGCAATTCATACGCGGTAGAAGAAACCGTTAAAAAAACTAAGGTAGACAAGAGCGGGGAGGCTATACGAAGCACCGCATAAAGAGGAGATCGATTATACTATCTCATCTCTCGCAGGCTAAATCCTATAGATGTATGTGTTTGTCTCTTTCATCAAGTTTCGAATAACAACGGTGCTAAAGAAGTTTTGATTTCAAAAATCAGAGTGGGTAAATCACACGCGGTAGAAGTGAAACTTTCAAAAACTAAAGTAGACAAGAGTGGAGAGGCTACGAAGCACCGCACAAAGAGGAGACCGATAGCAGGCTAAATCCTATAGATTGAGTTTTTCTATTTTTAGTGAAGCTATTTTTCGTTTTATCGAGTTTCAAATCACAACGGTGCTAAAGAAGTTTTCACTTCAGTTAGATAATTATTAAACCATTACATAGTATAAAATGAAGTTGCTCAAAATGAATGTGCGCATAGATCTTCTAAACTACGCAACGGATTTTCATGCGGTTTTCACCAATAGATAGAGTGATTCAAGAGGAAGGTTTATATGTATAATACATGCTTATTATAGTAGAGAAAAGCCGGGAAATTCAAATATTCAATTCAAAGCGGGTGTTGTGGATTTTATAAAGGTTGGGCAATGACGTTGTGTTTCGTTAGCCACAGCAACGTGTGGCCGGGTCTGCTAGTTATGAAATAAAATAAACTAATACTTAATATATATTGAAATTCTTTGATATGATCTATAAAAATTAAACTTTATTAATAAAAAAGTCATTATTTTTTTGAAAAGTAATAAAATTATTACATAATAAAAGACATCATTATTGATAAATCATTATTGAGAAGTAATAAATTTATAATATAATAACACATATAAAAAAATGTTGGAATTATGAAACATTCTATACACCTGGAAATGGGAGGTTATATGTGTTATAAATTTTAAAATATTTCAAATTAACTCATTTTTTTTTAATACGATTATCTTACTAAATTTATATATTGAAATTCTTTGATATGATCTATAAAAATTAAACTTTATTAATAAAATAGTCATTATTTTTTTGAAACGTAATAAATTTATTACATATTAAAAGACATCATTATTGATAAATCATTATTTAATAGTACTAGTGCTTATTATAGTAGAGTAAAGCCGGGAAATTCAAATATTCAATTCAAAGCGGGTGGTGTGGATTTTATAAAGGTTGGGCAATGACGTTGTGTTTCGTTAGCCACAGCAACGTGTGGCCGGGTCTGCTAGTTATGAAATAAAATAAACAAAATTACTTAAGTAAATATTTCTTTATCCGAGAAGTATACGGATGCAAGTCCAAAAAGGTAAATGTTCAGGAGAGCCAAAAACTATTTTTCGGTAAAAATGGTCTCTTAATTTCTTCGAATATCCATGCTGATAGATAAAAAAAGTAATTATTAAATTAATTAGTTTTGTTTTAAAAACGAGCACATAAAACGAAATATTTTAAAAGTAAAGCCTTTAAAAATATTGTTAAAAAAATGCTTACTTGAGTCAAACAAAAACACGGACTTGAGTCCTTCTGCTTCAAAATGAATTGGAATATTTTGTTATGACATGTGGTGCATTATGAAAGGATCAATGTTTAAAAATTGTTTACTTCCATAGAAAGCGAAGTTATGTATATAATTTCAGTCATTATTAGGATTTGAGTCATAATACTAAAAAATCATAAAGATGCAAGTCCATGTTAGTCCATAACAATTTATTATCACTCAACACAGAAAAAACTTATTATATTCCATTCTCTCTACAAGAAGATGTGCCAAATAATTTAATTAACATAACAATTCATTCCAAAAATTGTGCAAATGATGGTACATGTAATACGGACTGCGCTAAGCTAAATCATAAATCTAATATAAAATATCTTGGAATCTTAATAGATAAAAATGTTAAATGGAAAGATCATATCAATCTCATTGTGGAAAGAATAAGAAAACTTATCTATGTTTTTTATAACATACGTAATATTTTAAACAGGAAAACTATAAAAATTGTCTATTATGCATTAATTCAGTCCTTATTACAGTACGGCATTATTGGGTGGGGAGGGGCCTTTAAGGCTTCCTTACAGCCCATAATTATAATGCAAAGAATAATTATAAAAATCATCCTTAAGAAACCATACGACTTCCCTACTACAGAGATATTTCGGGAATTCAATGTAGCAACTATCACAGAATTGTATAAGAGAAACGCCTTATGCCAAATTTATAAAGAATATTTTATTCACAAAATTCACCCCTCAGATAGCATAAGCAATAGATTCAAAACTAATGGCTTAATAGCCATCCCTATGCTAAGAACAACCACGGCTCAGCACCACTATTTGTATTTAGGTGTAAGATGGTACAATATATTATTATCCAAAAACAAAATAAACATAACAGAAACGCTGGAATATGAATTATTCAAAAAACAAATTAAGTCTCTGAAATTGGGTAGTGATATATTGTACCCTTAATGTAAATTACCCCTACTGAAAATTGTAATATTTAATATTTAAAAAAAAATTGTATTGTTATTGTCCTTCATTAACTATATTTTTTTCTTAATTGTGTACTTATCTAAAATAATGTTGAACTTTTATGTCATAAGTTCTTTGATAATTGTTTACACTCATTGGAACATCATTATTTTTATTTGCATGTAAATACTCCTCCCATAAATACGAGCTCCTAGAGCTCAACTTATGGAGTAGTAGAACAAAATGTGAAATATTTTATAACCTACCATATGTAACCATTGAAATATGTAAACAAAAAAAAAATCTTGAAATAAATAAAAAAAAAAAAAAAAATGTACATCTTTCTGCTTCTAAGATAGTTTTTGCATCAAAGGTAGTTGCATCCGTATACATTTTTGAAAATCCTTTTTTTCTTCGTGATAGGACCAGTGTCTTTCTGCCACTGATAAACTTCATAATTTACTTCAAGTCTGCATCAAAAACTCATTTCTTCAAATTTTGGACTTGCATCCGTATGCTTCTCGGGTACAAATTTATACTCTCACACTTATATACTTATTTACAAGTATCGAGATTTATTTTTTTAATTTTATAAATAGCATTTAGCGTGAAATTACTAGTAATTATCCACATTAGTATCTATATATTTACACGAAGGCACGAGGTTACGATTTTTTGTTTTTGTTTTCGTTTTAAAATTAGTATGTTTACAACACTTCTGACACCCACGTTTTATTATAATGTTTTTACTTACTTGTTTTTAATTTTTTTAAGGCTGTCATGATCAAGTTAATTCGACGTTACAAATAAATAGGTACCTGGTCAAAAATGGTTTTATTTACGAGACTGTGAATAAGTATGAGTCATGGAATTGTTGAAGCAATGATAACACAGTTATAAATAAATAATTAACCACTATTAGCAGTGATTTGAATAATAAATAATAATATGTTGGGAGTAGAATGGATTCAGTATACAGTAATGGAATGGTTATGCCTTTGTTTTTTCCATAAAGGAGTCTCCACCGCAGTTAGTCATGAGTCATTCGTATTGTGCTAAAACGGAAATTTCTCTTCAACACATTATTGAAACATTAGTTGCTGGCACTCTCTATTAGTTTTAGTACATGACTCTTATACAATTGGAAAATATAAGCATAAGGTATAATCGTAAATAAAACTGCGTGTTTTCGCGTGATTGTACATTTTTACGATCGCATTATGCATGTCCCTTATACTAATGACCCGACAGCTGGCCCCCGAAATTATAATTATTCTAAAATTATTATTTTGTGTGCATTGTTTCCCAATTTCAAACCTAAATCGACTTCTAAAATACCTTTAACCTTTAAATGTGATTTTTTTACCTATTCTCTGAAGTTGGGCCTGGGCGGCCCGTTACTTTAAGTTTATATATTAGAGATCCATGAAAATTTTGAGGTCTAAATTATTATGTATTGGACAATTTAAATATATTTAAATAACATAAAATAAAATAAAATATTTTTTTATTGTTAAGTAGGTAACTTATTTTTGAAAATTTGGATATTATGAAATAGTTTTTGGCAAAAATCACTAGAGATCAGAAATCAGTCTGTATTATCTATTAAACTAAATAAAAACAATGAACTCACTTTTATAATAATATTTCAACAGTGTTTCTAATAAACTGTACACACAAAACTCTAGTAAAGTTGTTTGTGTTTATTTTTACATAGTAAAAATCAACTTTAAAAAAGTCACGCGGCCTGTTACTTTAAAAGTTTATACATATATTAGAGATCCATGAAAATTTTGGAGTCCAAATTATTATTTATTGGACAATTTAAATATATTTTATTAAAATAAAATAGTTTTTTATTATTTATTAACTCATATTTGACAATTTAAATATTTTGTAATAATTTTTGGCAAAAATCACTTTTAAGATCAGAAATAAATCGGTATTATCTATTAAACTAAATAAAAACAATGACTTCATTTATTATAATATTTCAATAGTGCCTCTTAAACTTTATTAAACTATATATATAAAACGTTGGTAAAGTTGTTTATGTTTATTTTTATATAGTAAAAATCAACTTAAAAAGTCACATGAGTACTGACGATGGGTCGGAGAGGCCCGCAAAAAAAAAATTGAAATGAATTTACTTACAGAAAATAAACTTTAAAAATTTAAAATTTAAAACTTGCGGCTCTGGCGTCACTAAATTCAAAGCTACTGGAAGCGGCGTAAGTCACGCGCTGGGAAGGGGAGTATTTCGATATTATTATTATTATTGTTGGGCCTGAGCGGCCCCACGTCAGCAGTTAAAGGTTAATGATAAGTCGGAATGGATATCTAACGAATTAATTTACAATGTCTATCTTTTTTGTATTTATACGCTGATATATATGTAGGTACCTACAGTATATAAAGAAGTAGTTTTAGCCTTGATCCATTTGAAAGAAAATATGTTTTATACTTTTGTTATTGGTATTATCCTCTCTGCATCCCCCTTCGGGGACATTTAGTTTTAGAGTAGATATACGGTATACGGTATTTACCGTGTAAACATGTCGGGGTCAACTGTCGGGGGATCAACTGTCATGGACGTAACATATAGAGCGTTTGTGGGGATCAGTCAAATGGGGAATTAAAAAAAAGAAAAGGAATCTTAAAAATTATGGTTAGGATAGGTTAGGTTCTGGAAACGATTTAGTGAGTAAAAACAAACAAAAAAATAAAAGTTCTTTGACGAACATTACATCTACTTCATTAGCATGTCAGGCCAAAGAGTACAAAAGTCTAATTTTAATTTTTTTGTTTTTTTGTTTTACAGTTTTTTAGAGAAAAAGGTGTCATTACTGGGGTTCCCCGTTCTAAGGACACATTGTACAAGTTTTCTTGTGTGATATATAAGTAAATACCTATGTTAAAATATTGCAGAGGAAAATTATAAGGTTAAATCTAAAAGAAAGTACAATACAAGCATTAATCTTTGTTGGTTGCGAAATTGTATCTATATTTTTCCTTCCCATGTCCATAATCCATATATTAATGCTTATTTTGAGGTCGGTTATTTTTTAAATGGTTTTATAGCAAGAGGGAGTAAATTAAATAATTTTATAGCGAAGAATTGCATATTTCTTTGTCCAAAAGTCGTTTTAGTTGCAGGTCGGTGGAATGTATGTTGTAATGTTGATCTTGTGAATCGGCCCGAGTTTGTCTGTGTAAAGTAATCCTGGTTTTTTAATGCGTTCATTAGAATATCTTTGTATATAATTGTTTCAGTGACATTAAATTCAGCACTTTAAAAACATAGTGGGTAGGGGTGCTGATGTGGACTCTACGCATAATTATAATATAGACTAAATAAATTTGTGCCATCAATTTTCCTTAAATCATTTAGCTAAATATCTTTCAGTGCTAGGTAGATACATGTGTACCTACTTTCAGATTTTCAAACTATATATAAATAGTTACTAGCAGTTCCGCGATGGCGGCCGCTTCCGGAAAGCGAGTCTTGGAATCTGCGTCGTTTCCGGCGCGTGGCGGGAGGAAATCGCGCCAAAACACCGCAGAACAGATAACACACGTTCCCTCACCGCACACATGTCGTTTACGTCACAACATACTGCATGCTGATTAGTGATTAACCGTTTAGTGATACGTTGAATTCTGTAATGGGAGAACTTGCGTGGCCTTACTTAAAATAGATAACCTATTTGTGCAGAAGAACTAAAGCACAGTATAGACACGAGGGAGCACCTAATTACGAGTATTTTATTTGGGAGACTAACAGTTTACATTGAAATGAAGTATAATAATATATAGGTTAAGGTTCCATGACAACTTAAGTTCACGCAATTTCAAAAACAAAAATATTAGATTGTATTTAGTTCGGTAAGAATCTTGCAATCATACATAAAGGTAACATCCAATTAAAAGAATGTTTTTTTTATTTTCATTTTGATTACGTTAGTTTACATTTTATGCTAGATCTCACCAAATATTTTTTCATTGCAATATAGATACCCGCTGATCTCAAAATTAGTATATAGCATAGAGGTATTATTATACCTTTGCAATTTTGTGTTAACATTATGAAGAATAACGATATTTTAATAAAATATAAAGCACAATTTAGAAATTGCTAACGTTTATTTAATGATAGCTTAAGTACCTAACGTTGCCCGGGCTTAAGATCATGTCTCTAATTTTAGATTTGAATATATTTAACTCATTCAGAACTAAAAGTAGTGTAACTAAACTCACCATTAGTGATTCTTTCTTTCTACCTACTGAATTCATATTTATATTAAATTAAATTGAAGCAAATTACTTTGTAAAACACAATTTAATCAAATTTGTCATTAAGTAGGTACCTTAACAACAGTGCTTCTTCGATTTAAATTTTTTTTTCTTTAAGAAAAAAAAAGTTTTTTAAAATGTGGTATACTGTGTTCTATACATTCAGTTTCGTTGGGCTTTAAAATAATATTTGACAGTTAAATTGGTGTTGCCAGCCTACAAATTTCGTAGTCCCATTTTTTATATTTTCTACTCTTATTTGACCGACTATAATTATTCACATAATTCGGCATGTGCGTATTTATTTATTATCAAAAAATGTTCATTAGCGTTTAACTTTACGTAATCCGAATGAATTGTAATTGATTGCGTTTTTATGACGTAACGTCGATAAGTGCAATCGATTGCTATTTTTATTGCAAATTAAAAGACGTGTGCCATTTTTACACAATCCTAAGTCGAATATATGAGCACAATCAATCTACGTACTTGTAGATGCGAATCATCGAGTTGATCCCAGACAGTCGGCCTCCAGAATTATAATTATTATAATATTATAATTTTGTGCATTATTCACCATTTTGAAACCTAAAATCGGCTTCAAAAATATCTTTAACAGGATATCAAAAGAATTTATTTAGTGTCGATTTTTGAAGTAAAACTTGGCTTGGGGAGAAAGCTGGCGAATGCGTGACGAGAGCGTTACGAAAAGCTAAGCGAACGGTAGTTGAGAGGGAGATATAAGTTAGTGAAGATAGAAAGAGAGAGAGAGTTACGTTTCGTATATTACTGTAGGGGCAAGAGAGAGAGGTGCGAGCACACATTTTCTTTCTCTCTTTCTCTCATAGCCAGTTACGTTTCGTATATCAAAGCTGGCCTATTGTCTGTATCACACTGTAGGAGCAAGAGAGAGCAGTGCGCGCGTACATTTTCTTTCTCTCTTCCTATCATATAGATGGAGCTAAAGAAGTTTTACTTAAGTCGTGTGGTCTAATGCACACTCGTTTTTTTTTTACTTATACCCTGGTGTATATAAGTAGGGTGACCGGACAACTCTACAACATACAACTTATGTTTATGGTTAGGTTATGGGCTGTTTAAAAAAAAGTAACTTAAAGACTTAAAAGGGGTGTTGAAAGGCCACTTTGTTGAGTTGTCATAACCATACAGCAGAAAGACAAGTAATTTTATTACTGACATGCAGACCCGGCCACACGTTGCTGTGGCTAACGAAACACAACGCCATTACCCAACCTTTATAACCTATGCCATCTGTTAATTTGCACACATACCAAATCCACACCGCCCGCTTGCCAGCCCGCTCCCTTTATATATTATATATTTCAACCAATTTACCCAAAACCTTGATAAATCGTATACTTAAACTTTCCTCGTAAATCACTCTATCTATTGGTGAAAACCTCATGAAAATCCCAGTTTAGAAGATCTAAGCGTAAGGACAGCGGGAGCAACTTTGCTTTATATTATGTAAAGAAGATGCATTAGAATGAAAATTTGTTGAATATTGATTTTTGTTAGTTCATATTGTCGGCCCTGCCCTGTGGGTGTGTTTTAACATGAATAAAGTGTTATTTTTAGACAATTTATTTTTAGACAGTTTGTTTTTATTGCCTAATATATTTAATTAATGATCTGAATTTTGCAACAACACGACGAGTTATTGATGTGTTTTGAGACGCCGTTGAATAATTTAACCTGAATTCTTAATCACGAAATCCACGGGCGGCTGATTAGGAACTTTGCATTTTTGGTTTTAGTGTGGTCATTAATCACTAAGTTCCACTGGCAACCATACAGGCAACATTTGACATTGGGATGGCCGATTCAAATCGATTAAACGCTGAAAAGGTCGACATAACACAAATCTTTTGGAATAATAATTACCTAAAGACACATCGTAATTTTTCCTGTGGTACAGGCAAGCCAATTATTTGTTTTTACACCTGAAATAATGGCGCCCTTGAGAAACCAGCGAAGGTAAAAATATTCGAAATTTAATGTAAAACAGCTGCATTTTGACAAGTTAAATATCAATATCTAGAATATGCAAAAGAAAATATACATTTTTAGCTCCGAGACCCCGAGGAAAAAAAATCCTCAGGGCCTATGTCATTTTTGAAGATGGTGTGTGGAGGGCCATTTTTGGGAAAGGAAGGAGACGAAATTATAGGAATGAAAATGATATGAGGGTAGGTAGGAGTCAAGAGTCAGTATGTCCAGGAGTGACGGAAATATAAATCCATCCCTCCCGCTGTGATACATGACGATGGGTCGATAGTGACCAGTTGGAGAGGGTAAATGGTCAAACCCAAATAGGCCTCTCCCTTTTGGATAATTAATTTTTGTATATTATAAGAACAATCGACCAAATTCCCTTAAATTATTTATTTTAAATAGGTACATATTTAAAATAAATATAAATTTTGATTAGATTCAAAGTATTCGATTTTGGTTAGTACCATAGGTGAGTACTTCGATTAAATACATTATTCCTACCCCCCCCCCCTTAAACCCTTTTCCTTCCCAGAACTCTCCTCTCCTTCCTTTCCTTAAAAAAAACCTCCACACAGCATCCCCAAAGATGACATAGGCTCTGAGGGAAATTATTTTCCTCAGGGCTTCCTGTGTGGAGCTCATGTAAAAAAAAAATATAGTTTCGAAAGTTGAATTTTGATCGAGCAATCATTGTTTTTCAAAATGTCATTCTCAAATTGAGACGTTTTTGACAGTTTTGTAAGAGTTTTTATAATGATTAATGATTATATTGGATTTTTTAACATTTTTAGATATTTAAGTAAATTTTACCAAATCCACAATTCCTTGATATTATCTTGAAGAATATTACAATGGTCTTTATTTTGAATAATTTAAAAAATGTTTAGGTCATTAATAAAAAGTAAGATAACAACATTTATAAATAAGATTTTTCCAAGCCCGGAGCAACGACATCAATTTTCAACTGCATTATACGATCAAAATTAGAATACGCTTCTGCTGTTTGGGCCCCATACCAGAAAAAATGCGTAGATTTATTGGAACAAATCCAAAAAAACATTCCAAGGCATCTCTATATGATAATGGTGAATACCTGGTGAATACCCGCGATTTATGCATCATCTGGATTTGCTATCTGAAACGCGCTTCGAAAGTGTCCAATCTAGAAGGAAGGGGACCCTAATAGAAACAGCTTTCAAATTATAAACTATTACATTGACAGCCCATACCTCTTAGAATGCTATAAATTGTTCGTACCGAACAACTACTGCCAGGGTCGCCACCATGACTTGCTCTGTATCCCACATGGCAGAACAGATGTTCTGGCCCAGCACAGCATGACAAGAGGTATAGTGCTGCTAAATGATATCTCTAGGTCCCTTGACATTTTCAACATTAGTCTTGAAGGTTTCAAGAGTAATTTTAGGCAAGAACTCTAAAATAAGTATTATTGCATTTTTTTTCTTTCTCGTTTAAAGCTACGTTTATCTTATGGGTATTGTAATAGGATTATATTAATCTGTTATTCCCAAAAAAAAAGATTGGACCAAGGGGTTAACCCTTTGGGATCGGGTTGTTTTATTTTAACTTTTAATTTTCGACCAAGTATAACCATTTTAACAAACTTCCTTCTCCAGGGCGATACTTCGAGAATCTACCACTTTTCTTCCGTGCTTCATCATTGTTCCCCCATCCATGAAAATGGACTATTGGTAGTGGTTAATTAATTCACTAAAAGGAGTTATTGTGTTGTTATTTAAGTTATTTAAGAGGGCATTACCAGAGAAAACCGGAAATACGTCATTTTCAAAAAAGTTTTTAGACGTATTGACTCTTTTCCACAAAAAATTATAAATGAATTTCGAAAGATTGTTCTTTTATCTAGCATTCGTATGTAATAAATTTTGAGAAAATTTTTTAATTTTTAGTATAATAAGGTTATTCCATAGGTCGTTGGCAGATTTGTTCAATTTTCAAAAAAGTTTTTGTAATATACCACACCCATTTCAAATAATAAAATCATTAAGTAAAATAAATCAATATATTATCTAGCAAACGTATGTTTTAGAATTTTAATTTTAGTTTCAATAAAATCATTAAAAAATATGTACGTACATGTGTTTCTTGGCGAAAATTGGTCCGTTTTTGTATTTATTTGCGCACTTACAAACTAATATATTTCAGAATTTTTTAACATTCTTATTAAATTTAGACATTATTGAAAAATGATAAATACTTATAATCAAAAAATAACTACAAAAAGTACATTATTTTAATAGTTTTATCATAACGCCTTTCAGCATTTTTGGATGAAGGTATAAATTAAAGCTAATTTGAATTGAAATAAATTCGATATTGAGTTATAATTTAAAAAAGCTGGTACGGAGAATAATTAATCTTTCTCATTGTAACCGCCCTGCACGATCGTAAGAACAACTTTCGACGAAATGTGGATTTTCGTCCGCTGGCTGGTTAAACGCTCTTAATCGTTGCGGCAGTATCGCCAGAATCTATTATTCGTGTTGTCACAGAACCCGTCTACTTGTTTAGAAATAAATACATCCCAAAACACGTAATCGCGTTAGGAGGCGTCTACTAATATCTACAGGAATTCCAAAAACTGAAAAAATCGAACTAATATCTATGAGAAGGAAAGTGTTGACGAATATCTACAGCTCAAACTGTTGACGATTATCTATGAGAACCGAAGTGTTGACGAATATCTACAGCACTGGCAGAGGTTGGATTTGCAATTATGTATAGCATATTGGAATAACGTAATATTGCGTATGCAGTTTAAAACACTTAATTTATGTAGGTATGTTTGTAAAAATCCTTAATATCGGACTATTGGACACATTTAGCTGATTAATCCAACCTACGCTCTGTAGATATTAGTTCAACCTACGCTCTGTAGATATTAGTCCAACCTACGCTCTGTAGATATTAGTCAACACTCTGAAGTTCGTAGATATTAGTTCAACATTCTTGCATAGGTATTTTACAATCTCGATCTAAAGAGGCGGTTTCAGAATTTACGCGTGAAACTGAGGCTTCCGGATTGTGAGGTGCGAATATATTGAACCAAGCAGACGGGTGGTAAACAACGCTCTTCAAACCGACTCCGAACCGTTTATTCCAATTTAAAAGGCAAACATCCTCACATTTATAGCACATCAAGGTTTCCACGGTACAATAATTACATTGTTTAGCTTATTCTTTCCATTTCCATTCATTCTGTTGCTGCAATTTCAGCCAGGGCCGAGCCTAGACAGCTACTAAAAATGTATTAATTATTTTTTTATATTTTTATTTTAACTTTATGAGTAAAACCTCAAATTGTAATATTTAATTAAATGAAGACAATATAAGCGAAACTCAATCGAAAATCTGAAAACAGAAAAATCAGAAAAAGATATTGACACATCTGGGACGCGAACCCAGGACCTCTCGCTTACCGGGCGAACGCGCTAACCACTGCGCCACCGTGTCGATATCCAATTCGGTCACTTTTAACTGTATCATACTTCGACTAAGAACCACCCACACTATCTTCATTTTTCTTAACGCATATACTATTGGCTGCTATCTTTATGTATGATTGCAAGATTCAAACCCGAACTAAATGCTCTCTAGATAGTGTCTGGATAAATCTTTATCCATTTTATTTTATATGCGACATCTATTGATGTCCCAGATGTGTCAATATCTTTTTCTGATTTTTCTGTTTTCAGATTTTCGATTGAGTTTCGCTTATATTGTCTTCATTTAATTAATTATTTTTTTGGTGACCCGACAACTGATCCATTGACAGTTGGCCCCCGATAATATTATTATTATAATTGAAGAAGAAGATAATAATAATAATCTAAACGAAAAAATGAAAGAGAACAAGACAGTGGAGGTAATCCACCTCTTACCCGCCCTGGTATAAGTAACTGATGGTTATTCCTTCAAGGCTCTCGCAAGATTCTAATTTTTTTAGAGAACAAGACACAGAAAAACAGAAAAAGATAATGGTCGCAACTGGGACTCGAACCCAGAACCTCTCGTCTATCCGGGACGTGCGTTTACCAATTCGGCCATTGCGCCCTACTGTCAAACCGTCATAATAATCAATCTCATATTTCAAATTTTAGAATTAACAATATTATCTTCAACTAATTTATTTTCCATATCATAGGCAACTACCCTTCATTCTAAGAATTAGTTTGTAATGTGATAAATATATCCGATTTTATTTATATGGATCTATTGACTTTTATAAAGTCTTAATGAATATTCAATTTTATAAGAAAAACTATCTTTTAATAACTTTAATATATTATGTATTAGGTACATTGATGGGAATAACCTTCAAAAGTTATAAAAAGAGAGAATTCTTATAAAATTGAATATTATTATAAAATCATAATTTTTTGTGCAATCCTTACCAATATCAAACCTAAAATCGACTTAAAAAATACCTTAATAAGTTGCAGGCTGGTACTTACAGTATGTATACATATCCCCTCCGAAAATAGCGAATATTCACTTAAAACGTCTCAAACGAAATGACATTTTACGAAAACTTTGTGTTATTACCGCTTCACAATTAAAGCTCTGTAAATGAAACATTTCTGAACGTAACCGAATAGTAAAAGCTGTTTTAGAAAGGTTACAAAATAAGCTTTCAAATTGTTTTTTTTCAAATAAATATTAACGTTTGTAAATATTAAAATTTAGAATGCAAACATTAAAAAAATGTAAAAATGACTCACGTGATGATTTTATGTGAAAACGTTACTAAAATCACAGATTATGTAAACAACAATACTTATTCTATTGTATAAATGTATAATAAACACTTCCGTCACCTCACTTTTTTATCATTTCATATAAAAATATTTAATAAAAATTAACAATGTCGAGCGCGGTCGAGCCGCCCGCCCGTAGGAAATTTGGCGGGTAAAATTATGTGTCAGACCGCGCGAATGACAGAATATTCTTGTTATGTATTTCTATGGACAACTTGATAGGGATGTACAGCTTGATCCACTACCGAGCTTTTGTTTTATGGATGTCACTAAAACAATAACGGAGTTAGAACGATTTAGAAAAGTAGTTTTTGACGCATTTGGATGAAAATATGTTTTGAACTTTTGTTACTCGGCGTTACATCCTCTCTGCACACCCTTCGGGGACACTAACGTATATTTTGTGTAATTGAGTAGGTATAACATATTTTCCCCAAACCGACTGCATATTAATTTATTTGAACGCTATTAAATGGCTTTTACAATCGGGTGATACATGATAGATGATACACAGTGGTACACAGGAGGGTAATTAATTATAGTAATAACAATATTGCATATAAGTGTGCCGGGGGGCCAACTGCCGGGGATCAACTGTCATGGAATCATTTAATACCGCGACACTGAAGCTGCGGTTCGCCAGAGTTTCAACACTCGTTGAAATCCTTTTTCTTTGACAGCAATAATTATTAAAGAATTTATGGATTCGACGTACGAGTACGTTAGCTGGCAAAAAGGAGAGATAAAATCATTGTATTAATCAAAATTACAAGTAAAATTTTATTTCACATAATGTGCGAAACATGTGTTGTGTTTTAAAACGACTGTTTGGCATTTCGTCGGTCTGCAAATTTGTTTGTACTTTCCGTTTCTAGTTGGAGGTGTTGACCGTGTTGGATACTGTTATTTAGCTTGTTGGTGTAGGCGTGATAATATGAGATCTGACAATCTTAATGAAACGCGCGTGGACGAGATGGTTATTTATTTGCACAATATAATAGTCTGTGTCGTAAAGCTAGGTACTAGCTAATAGAGCTGTGGAGATTAAGGAGAGCGAGCAGGAACATCCATCACCTTTTATACCCTGTTTCTGCCGTCTCGCTCTTGCATATTTAAAAGGTAGGCGTACCACCAAAACCATTCTCACAGATACTATCTTTCTATCCCGCCATCAGAGTTCGCATAAGTTTGCTCCAAATTTCAAATACCTACTTATCCAGCAAGGTGATGGATGTGGTTACGGAGAGCTAGGAACTAGATAAATGACATCCTGGTACGAATTAAGCATCTTTCATTTCAATGACCAAACAGTTTTACCCGTACCTTGTCTTCATTTTATAAATGTCATTTTTATCTTATACTAGCAGACCCGGCAATACGTTGCTGTGGCTAACGAAATACAACGCCATTTACTGACAACGCCATTACCCAACCTTTGTAACCAACGCCATCTGTTAATTTGCATACATATCAAATCCACACCTCCCGCTTGCCAGCCCGCTCCCTTTATATATATTTCAAACAATTTACACAAAACCTTGACAAATTATATGCTTAAACCTTCCTCGGGAATCACTCTATCAGTTGGTGAAAACCGCATGAAAATCCGTTGCGCAGTTTAAAAGATCTTAGCGTACAAACAGCGGGAGCGACATTGCTTTATAATATGTAAAGATTACGGATCACAAACGTATATTTTAAACGGAATCACCACGTTTACGTTATTTAGTGAACTCTTCAACCTCGAATAAATCATGAAAAATGATTAAGAAATCAAATAGAAACAAATTTGAGACTCGCCTAGCATTAGTATAATATTTTTACGGATCGAAACACGAAAGATCTTGACTTCATGCAGCATCGTGTTTTTTTATATTTCGTAATTAATTAAAATTATTATGCCTGCATTTCCAAACCAGGCCTGGCGCGAATGACTGCCTATTTATACGAGTACTTTGAGTTAATAAATAAAGTATAAAATCTGAGAACATCCAGTCGAAACCTTGAGGCTAAGGTCATAATCCATTAGCAGAACATTGTGGGAATACGACTATGGAGAGAAGGTATGTGTATGCCTACATATATACATAATGTAACTACCGCCAATCACGGGCGGGCGATCATGATTTTCCTAATGTTTGCAATTTTCCGCAACAAAAAACGATAAAAAAGTTTATGACTTTACTCATCGAGGGTAAAATAAAATAATATAAAAAAGATAGAATACGTAACGGAAATAAGATATTTAACTAACTAATTAACGATCAGGCTGTTTCCCCGCAGGTGTAGGCAGAGAGGACGGATTGCCAAATAACACAGTTATACTCTTAAATTATTCTGACTCTTGACATGGCCTGACTCAAGAATCCGATTTACTTTTTTTTTTTTTTTTTTTTTTTATTAGTAATAGAAGGTACATAAATTACAAATAAATTTTATACAGTAATTAATTACATAGTAGAATATTTGATGAACCCCCATAATTAAGCAAGGCTTGTGTGTATGGGGGGGTGTTATTGTATTGCTTTTTTAATATCATTCAGTTTAAGTTTTCAGTATAATTTTTTAGGTGAGTTTTAAAACTTTTTATATTGGTATTCATGTTTCTAATTTTTTCTGGTAATGAATTAAAAAATTTTGCTCCGAGATATTTATGACTCAATTGTCCAATTTTTTTTTTACATTTTGGAGTGGGAAGTATTGATGTTTGTCTAAGACTTCTGTTATTTTTAAAGGGTGCAACTTGATTTTTAATATTATCTTTATAAATTTGTAATGTTGCATGATAAAAGTATAATATATATAGGCCATTATTGTTTAATGTGTATATATTTGATATTTATAAATGTTTTTTACATGCTAACTACCTAGCATATGCAGATGACAAAAAAATATACTTAGTAATCAAATCTATCAATGACTGCATAAAACTTCAAGAAGACCTAAATCGACTTTTTGCATACTGTAAATTAAACAAATTAATCCTAAATATTTCTAAGTGCAACAAATTATCTTTTACGCGTAACAAAAATAAAATTTCTTTTAATTATAACTTTCATGATACACAAATCCATGAAATAGAATCAATCTGTGACCTTGGGGTAGTACTGGATGTAAAACTAAATTTTATCAAACACATTAACGAAGTAATCAACAAAGCCAATAAAATGTTGGGATTTATAATTCGCATATCTAAACCTTTTCGCAATATTAAAACTCTGTATTCCCTTTACACCACGTATATCCGCCCCCACTTAGAATACTGCACACTAATTTGGGCACCGTTCTACCAATGCCATATTGACAGAATCGAAAGTGTACAAAATAAATTTTTTAAACACGTAAATTATAAATTCAAATTACTCTTTGCAAATAACACCGAATCCTTAAAATTTCACAACTTTACTCCACTTCAAACACGAAGATTAATATCTGATCAAATATTTTTATACAAAATTCTGAATAACGGCCTGGACTCTCCTGAACTCGTAAATTATTTAAGAATTCACATACCTACAAGGCCAACCAGACTAAACCATTTTTTTCATTTGCCAGCGTGCAGAACCAACCTTAGAAAAAGTTCTCCAATCCCCCGTATATGCGCGCAATATAACACGCAATTTAACAATATCGATATTCTTAATAACACTCTTGTGAAATACCGAAACGAAGTCAAACGTACGACCACAAATGTTAATTAAATTAATGCACAACTATAGAAAAGGTACAGCATGAGCATCTCCTGTCCCCATCCCACCTTCCTCTGCCTCTTGCCCTTTCCTCTTCCTTCTTCCTTCTAATATACTCATATATATATTATATTTTTTTTGTTGTTATTTTCATTTTCATTTAACGGTTATTACCAATTACAATTGTATATTACATCATAATAACCAACATTAGCATAAGAAACTGTTTTGGCTTACCTCATGTTTAACCTCTTGTATAACTCACCTGTATATAAATTGCTGTTTGTTTCTTACAATAAATAAATAAATAAATAAATAAATAATGCACTTAATTTTCTGACCTTAAATTGTTTGAATAAAAGTTCTGACGAATATGAGTAGGGTTTTTTTAAAATTGTTTTTATTATTAGTTTTTGTGATATGTAAATTGTTTGTGTTTGATTTTTATATGTACCTATATTTTTACTTGATCGTGTTATGTCTTCCTAGGGCGTCCCCGACTTCTTTTACCATTCACATGTGCGTCATAAATTCTATTTACACTATTTTCTTCATTCATACGTTCTACATGCCCAAACCATCTAAGCTTCCCTTTCTTAATCTTACTTTATTACGCATACATTTCTCACATGATTTACGTGGTTTAACCACACATATCGCCTCAGGAATCTAATTTCTACAGCATTCAGTCTACTTTCATCCTTTCTCTGCCAGTTCCATGCTTCACTGCCATACATCAGGGTAGGTACCAGCACTCCATTGTGGACTGCTAGCTTTGGACAGTTTTTTGTTAACGCCGACGCCAATTCTGATTTATGACAGTAAGGCATCGAACTGGCAGAGAAAGGATGAGTAAGATTAAGAAAGGTACCTCTAGATAGTTTGGGCATGTAGAGCGAACGAACGAAGAAAGAAGAATAAATGACGCAAATGTGAATGGTAGAATAAGTCGGGGACGCCTGAGGAAGACATGGCATGATCGATCGATCAGAATAATAAAGAGTACGTATGAGACAGTGTATGAATGTGAATTTATTATTACCTTACAGGACGACCATTAGGCCGGGCTTCACATACGCTACATCTATTTGGGGCCATGCAGCTCACACACACATAAACAAACTACAAAACCCTTTTTCGTTATGTGTTTTTGGGGTGTTATGCCGTGTTGCGCTACCTCCTCCTTTTGCCAACGTTTCGGACAGCGGCATAATACCTCAAAAACAAATAAGGAAAATTCTTTTGGCCGTGAAAATCTAAAATCATATCAAACTACAAACCCTGAAAAACAAAGCCATTCGACTTGTATTGAATACACCGAAGTGGATCAGGTTTACCACTCGTCACAACGACACAAACATCCCTCTAATAAAGGATTTAATTATTTCATATTCTGAGAATTTTTATGCCGGATAGCCGGACATGAAAACCCCACTATAAACTCTCTCGCTACGTAGAGCGAAAATAAATGTTTTAAATACATTAAACCCAAGATAATCCTCCGAAAGGAGTGAAATCCGGCCTCAAGTTGCAGTATTAAGTTTCATTTTACCGAAAATCTCTTTTAAAACAAATATTAGGTCTTTACATATGAAATTGGCGTTTTGTATGGGAGGAACATAAAGTCGATTTTTTTTAATACAATATATTTATTTAATCAAAGTATGTACCATTACTATCTATGCACTTTTGCCATCTCATAGGTAGTTCATCGATCCCTTTACTAAAAAAACCTATCGGACGGGAATCAATAAAATCTTTGAAGGCGGTTTGGACTGCCCCATCGGAGTTGAATTTTTTCCTTGCAAGAAGTTATCCGAATTTCGAAAAAAATGGTAATCTGTTGGGGCAAGGTCCGGAGAGTACGGTGGATGTCTTAGGCATTCCAATTGAAGCTCTTCTAATTTGGTAGCCGTCTGTTGTGCAGTGTGTGGTACAGCGTTCTAACACGCATTTGTTGATTTGCTACACTCAATTCGTGAGGTACCCACCTTTCAAGCCTTTTCACCTTCCCAATTTGCTTCCAGTTGATTAAAACTTTATTATCACTAACACCGCAGCCTGCAGCTAACTCGGACGTGGTTTGCGATGGATTCGCTTCCACAATAGCCTTCAATTCTTCATTATCAACTTCGGTCCACGGGGCTTGTTCTGCACGTCGTAATTTCCAGAACGAAAACGTTGGAACCAAAAAAGCACTGAGTTATCTTTTGCGGTACCGTCGCCATACACATCATTAATCCTTCGAGCCGATTCGGCAGCACTGGTGCCACGGTGGAACTAGTACTCGTAATTAATGCGAT
This sequence comes from Limnephilus marmoratus, assembly GCA_917880885.1. Lineage (NCBI taxonomy): Eukaryota > Metazoa > Arthropoda > Insecta > Trichoptera > Limnephilidae > Limnephilus > Limnephilus marmoratus. The sequence continues at coordinate 13,032,095 of OU862924.1, forward strand.
ATTTCAAGTTTTACATTTTGTAAACAAAGAAAAAAAAACAATTAAGGAAAAAACAAATGAGTTATTATTTTCGAAACACAAATACAAGAGTAAATAGCTGTAGAAATTTAAATTTGGAATTCCTAACCAAAGAGAAGATATTTGAGATCAAAGTTGCCAGTACGGCAAAACACCAATTTCATATGTAAGGACCTAATTAGCATGTAAAGCATCCTTAGATAATTCAATTAGTCAATAGTCTCATTACGTTAGAGTCGGAAAACTCATGTTTAGGAACTGTGAACATAAATAATATACAAATCCAAAATGAATGTTTTGGCAAAGAGTGCGTGCCTCTTTGCCTACCTCTGCGGAGAAACGGCATGATGGTTAGTTAGTTTTAGTTAATTGGTTAGTATATACGAGAATATTTCGCAATAGTAAACGGTTGCGTATACAAACGAAAGGCTTCACCTAAAAATAGAGTTATGTTTGCTTTTGTAACATCAATCAAATATATTTTTATCAGTAAAACAAATTGATTGAAAGAATTTGGCAGGTAAACATTTATTGTAGACTGTTATTTATGTGACCACCCACGCACACTAACAATAGGAAAATACATAAATAATTTTATAATCGGTCGTCTGCATCGACAAAGTCGTCTGGGACAAATTACACACCGTGACGTGGCTTATTCTATTTCTATTTTTATTAGTACAACACTCTTTTTATAACTTTTAAAGCTATCATAACCTTCATGGGCGCTTTTGTTATTAACACGACGATCCAGAATTACAGCACCGTGACGGCAAAAACGGCAATAAACATGCGTTCCTTATCGCTGTAATGCTGCAGTTCTTTCTTACACTTTTAATAACTGCGAGACCAAAGATGAGACACACAAAATACGTGTTACTGTTTCCTCCAAAATTTTTTTTACTTTTTCCTTTGGAGGAAAAAGATATTTCTTATTAGGGCTCATCTACGGCGAATTTAATTTTCTTTTTACGTATGAGGGAGATGTACGATAATGATTGTATGTTTCCTTTGGGGGGGTGCAGACGTACGTTCACTGTTTGTCTCATTTTCGACTGTTGTTATTTGGTGCGTAAGAAAGAGCTGCAGCATTTTATGTTTAAGAACAAAAGCAAATCAGCGCATTGACATTTGATGTTTTTGAATTTTTATTATTTACTCACTCTTCAATATTATCCTTTTAACTGTCGTTTAACACTCTTCAATATTATACTAATGCTGTCGGGCAGGGCCATCACCGAGTTAGGCAAAATAAATTACCGCTGCCTCTTCACACCTCCAACGGTAACTTCCTCTCACGCTTTTCTAAGTAAATCAGTTTTTACTGTAAATATTCATAAATCACTAAATAAAAGCATACGAATAATTCTTCTCAATGTAGCAAACCGGCGAATAATTAAAACTAAAATACTTGCAGAACTTAATAGTAATCAAATAAAGCAGCCACTAAAAATATGCGTTAAGAAAATGAAGATAATTTTTGTAGTTGTTATTCGAAGTATGATGCAGTGAAATGTTACCGAAAGGGAGAGGGACGAATTGGATCAAGGATAAAGTCCTGGGTTCAATTGCTAAATGCGACCGTATCTTTTTCTGTTTCAAATTTTCGTTTTGAGTCGCTAATGTTGTCTTCAATGATTAAATATTACAATTTGAAATTGTTCCCACTCATTAAGTAATCAAACAAAAATTATGTATTTTTCCAAGACACTATCTAGCTTGCATTTTAGGCTTTAGCAAGGTTCTACAAATACTTGTAAAATAAAATAAATAAAATTAGCCTTTATTGCTGAAACTTATAAAACATTTTTCTGATGTATTTATTTTTTATTTTTTTTTTAAATCTTATTCTAAATTATCAGGGTTCGGGTAATTATTTTTAGAAACAGCTTGTCTTTCGACACAGGCTTCCTCTAAAGATTTCTATTTTTCTCTATCCTTTGCATATCTGAAGTTCTTTTGATTATCTTTAAAGGGTCTTGGTCTTTTCCCCACGAGGACCAGCCGACTTGTATAATAAACACACATTAATATAATGTAATAGAAAAATGGTTAACATTTTTATGATTTAAACTTGTTTTATTAATTTAAATTATGTTCATCAGTGTCTATATATGTATATCTCATTACTCATTACCCATAATGCTCAAACAAATTATGAGTTCATTCACATTAATTGATAAGTGAAAGCGTCATTTTGCCATTTACCACAAAGTCTTAGTTTTTTCCTGATTTTTTTTTATATTCAATGGTCGTTGGATATGACATATTGTCATCGATGCATCCAAAACTGATTATGAATTACAGCTTTAGATGCACTTGAAAATGGACTGTTAATACTTTAAACGAAACGAGACGAAATTGTGTTGGCTGAAATTGGTTGACAAATTACTTACCACTGTATCTCTGCGAAAGGGCACACGACATCACCACAATATAGTTATATAGTTGTACAGCGATGCTTCGAGGTAGTTACCGCCACAACCAAACGAATGAGTAAAAACAATATTAGGTACTTCTGAAATGGTGGAATTTCTTGTTTTTACAAACGATATTGTGTATACAAAAAATACAAACAACTTGCTTCCAAGGACTCCAAGGTAATTCCATATCTTCTTCTGCTTTTAAAAATAAATGCAATCGAATTTTCACTATTTTTCTTACTATCGTTCCAAATTTCAAATATCTTTCCAGCAATGTGATCTGGTTGGGGAGAGGTAGGAACTGAATAAATGACATCCCGGTAGGATTTATTCTCAAAACCAAACATTAATGATCCTTTTGCCATTTTAGGAAACTATCTGACCTATACAATTTTCACTCATCGAGAATATGAATTCACACAAAGCACTCTTATTAGGGTGAATTGCCTAATTCAAAAAAAAATATGGATTCAAGCAGAATTTTAGAACGAAGCGATTCTTGAAGTAAAACTTCTTTACGCACGCTTGACATGGGGAGTAACCTGGCGAATGCGTGACGAGAGCGTTACGAAAAGCGAGGCGAACGGTAGTTGAGAGGGAGATATAAGTTAGTCAAGATAGAAAGAGACAAAGAGTTACGCCTCGTGTGTTACTGTAGGGGCAAGAGAGAGAGGCACGAGCACACATTTTCTTTCTCTCTTTCTCCCTTTCTCTCATAGCCAGTTACGTTACACAGTGTAACACACTGTATAGACGGAGCAGAAGTTTTACTTCAGTTGTGTGGTCTAAAGCAAACTCGTTTTTTTTTTTAAATATTTATTAGTTTATATGGCAAATTTTGTTCATGATATAATATTGAAAGCACTGTGTTAGAGAATTTTCTTTTATCGGGATGCTCATTTTAACACAGAGTTAATATTGTGATAAGATAAACCGATTGATTTTCACAAAAGATTGTTGTATTTATTTTATTTTTTTATTATGGATACGTACAGTTACACATGTTATAAAAATAACAATGAGATTTACGCATAAGATACATTATCTACCTACACAAAAACATAAATGATTTAAAAAACATCAGACGGAATTGTTAGAAAAAGTAAATAATACATATAATAGCAGGTATTTCAATAGATAACCTACAATCTACAATGTATATAAAAAATAAAACGAATATTACAAAAATATTGTTAACAAAATGATCAAAGAAAAACTAAATAAATAAAGAAAACAACACAATGGAAGAGAGATCTCTAGATATTTGTATAGATTTCGTAAATAAACGTTGAATTTAATTTTTTTCTAATTTGCATTTAGTAAATTGACCCGATGACAATGGAATAGTTGTAAATTGCGAAGGAAGAACAGAGGAAACGAGTTTGAAGTTAGAAGTTTTTCTGTAACTCAATATCAATCTACGTAAGTAAGCTTTTTAAAAATGTGTGTGATTGCTGCTTCCAACCGTCTACAGCCAGTGAGACTACGGCATCCCCAATTGGGGTATGTTGAGAGGTTGAAAGTAGAAGGGAGGGGAAGGACATTGCGAAGAGGAAAATGGAGAAGTACCTGTAACACATCAGCTAAAAGCCTCAAGCAACATTTCAATTGTGAATGGTGGTCTTACACTAGGGCGATACTGAAAATATCTTCCGGTCCGGAGCGTACCTCAAATATATTATGTGCTATTTTGAATTAATAAATTGTGAAAAAACACACAACAATTGAATAAAATTACCTCAAACACACACCAATAAAAAAAAAAGTTATGAAGCCGACCTCCGGATTGTTAAAAATGAATTGAATATTATATTATCTAAACCATAATTTTTTTTAAACATTATCTCCACACAGAGGGCCCTTATCTTTGGGGATGCTGTGTGGTGGGTCTTTTTTTTTACATGAGTTCCACACAGGAGGCCCTGAGGAAAATAATTTCCCTCAGGGATTATGTCAGTTTTGGGGATGACAGCAAAAAACCCTCCACACAGGTGGAGGGTTTTTTTAAGGAAAGGAAGGAGAGGAGAGTTCTGGGAAGGAAAAGGATTTAAGGGGTGGGTAGGAATCTGGGGTTCAGTATGTCCTGGTCATCCGCCTCCAAGACATAGACAAACCTCACCTCATGATCCCGGGCACCCCTGCTAAATCACCAATCGTAGCGAACCACTTGGGGTGACCTATGGCAGAGGTGTTGGTTATCCAATAAAGGTTACCGGGGCGGCGGGACCTATTGCCTCCCAAATTGGGTCTTCTCATGAAATGGAAGGAGTTGAAGTTCTGAGCTCGAAGGAAAAGGGAATGAGGTGTCAATGTGTTTAGGAGTCGAGTGACGGACATATTAATCCATCCCTCCCATTACAGTGCAAGGCGATGGGTTGAGAGAGTCCAACCCTAGAGGTCGCACGATCTATACATTTATTAATTAACACTTTCACTATCTAATATTTATCCATTAATGTTTAAATATTTAGCAATGTTGTACGTGCCACATAACACAACTCCATCGACATCTCCAACTCTAACACTTTCAATATTATTATTTAAAACCGCAAAATCATCGCTCAGCTGTCAAACTTTGACACATCTGAACATAGTGGTAATTATTGCGAATTATAAATTGGTAATTACGAAATTACCTGTCAGGATGTAACACCACATCATTAACAATGCTGTGCTCGTATTATTAAATAAGTAAATAAAATGGCTTTACAGAAAACTCTTCCTGTTTTGTTATATAAAAGAAAATCGTGGGAGCTATTAATTTTATAAACAAACAGATTGCATGTGTATTCATTACCTACTATTAATACATATGCACCAAACTGCACTTCTTGCCAAACGTTACTGAGAAATAGCCTTTTGTCTAGTTGCGCTGGCTTATAGTTTTAGGCTATTCAATTTGTAAGGCGGGTATGGGTAGGTAAGTGTGTCACTACGTTTAGTGACTTAGCAGGAACGAGGTTCATGGGATGAGGTTTGTCTACATCTTGGCGGCGAATGCATTTGCCCACCTACCGAATGGCGGGCCGTATCGGGAGAGACCTAACCTAGACCTCTCCAGCCCGACTCTCTCTTGCACCGCAGGGATAGAGATGGATTCATATGTCCGTCACTCCTGGACACATTGACCCCCAGATTCCTACCCACCCCTCATACCTTTATCCTACCCAACCTAACTTTCTCTACTTCCTTTCCCTAAATATCCTCTACACAGCATCTCCAAAGATGGCAAATACCCTCAGGGATATGTGGAGCTAATGTAAAAAAATCGAGTAACATGGACAGCAAGTATGACATTTTTACCTTTAATCGAAATTTTTTTTTAATTTTTTTTTGACATTTTTATCACATGATAAATGTTTAAAAATTAAAACTCTACTTGATTGATATGTGTTAGTGCACAATTTTTTCATTTAAAAATCATGTAGCATATTTACAGCACGGTTCAAAGAAGAAGATACGTTCAGAATAGGCCACTTGCATCACATTTTTTAAATTTTTTTCCGGTTTTGTCAAATATTCTAAGACACCTGTGTTTTTTTTAATCGTATTTTTGAAACCCTGGTGATTTTTTGAAAATTTCAATCCAAAAAATCAGACCTATTTTTTAAACCGGAAAGAAGGGACATGATTTTATAGGTGAGAAGAAACGATAATTACATAGCCGAAAATCATTAAAAAAAAAACGTTTTCCACACGAATAACGAGGCATACCAAAAATATTACATTTCATTAATATTTTTTCCTTGATCCATCTTAAAAATAAATCATTTTAATGTACAACTTCTATATTACTAAATCCAATGTAAGATACTTGTACTTGTAAATTATAATAATAATAAGAATATTATAAAATTTGATTTTGTTAAAATCAGGTACCTGTATACCTGGTATAGGTAGCTCTAAAACACGTACCGACATCTAAAATATACGGGGTTCTCTTCATAACATCTGTCAAAAAGTCAAACCAAATGATAAGTTCGCAGAGAACAAACAATAAATCTAGTGAACGTTAAATGTCAAATTCAAAAATTCGCCTGAAATCAAAGTGATGCCATATAAAAAAATAAATCAGTGTGGAAAACATTTTCGGAGACGGGACATTTTCATGTAGAAAATAAATATATAAAAATAAATAATATGTAAAATTTTACTAACATTTTCGTAATCTTAGTAAATAGATCTATCCACACGATTTTTTCTATCCACGAAGTCGTTATGAAATCCATGCAAGTGGCCTATTGCTCCTGACAGTTCAACATTCAGAATATTTAAAATTTCTTGAAATGGCTTTAGCCGGGTTTGGTGACCAGGTCCGAAAAGCCAGGTGCTTGCCCACATTCCTCACATACATCTTCTTCCCTTCCCCACTACATATACTCCAAATAGGATTGTCGTAGTCTCACTGGTTATTTACAAACAGAAGGACAAACCTTGAAAATGAGATCAATTTGTTAAAATCCATCGACTTTGAGTTCGCAGGATATTAATTTATAGTTGCAGCACGACTGTGAGACCACTCTATCCTTGAAACTAGACTTATTGTGTCCGTTTATAATCAGTTTATAATATAATGTTTAATGATAATGTGGCTGGTTCCTCACTGGTCAACTTTCCGTACAAGTCCAATATGCCAGAAGCCGGTAATGTGCCGCGCAAGTAAAGGTATAAAAAATGCACTTTATCTTTGTCACAGTCGCGGTACGAAGTCGAGATAAGACACACTGACGTATGTATTCCCAGTCGACCAGTTTTACCTGTATTAGGCCACAGATTAATATTTCCTACATAGATTTCTAAGCCTATGAATTCCTTCCTGGCTTAGTGTAATGTTCTTTAAAATCTGTGATTAACATTGCTTGAATAATACAATTAAACAAATATGAAACTTATTTCCACTTTAATTTATTTGACCGCATCCGTTTTCAGTTTGTTGAAGCCATCTTCATCTTCAACCAGGGCCGTAGCTAGAGTTGAATTTAAGATAGGGCAGCGGTAATTACAGGTAGGGCGCAAGTAAAATGATCTTAGTCGGGGGGGGGGGGGGGGGGGGGTGCGCTCCGGGCGGCAATTTTTGTTTCAGCGACTGACAACACCGTCCGGGTCGAATTTTGTTTTGCGTTTGGATTTTTTATGTCTAATATTCGGTGAGAATGATTGAGAGAGGACCGTGGGCGATGCGCGACAATTCTAAAAAAGTTTCATGGATCGTCAAATCCAATGGATCATCAAACCATCCATGTGTTCAAGTACAAAAGTAAGAGGAAAACCATTTTATTGTTCTGGATGTAGCCGATTGAATCCTGGGTTAAAACCAGTTTCATGTTCCGAATGATCTGTCAAAATTCCAGTAGCGGATTAAACTGCTGACACATTTCGAAGAAAACCGCTCTAATATTTCGAGTCGAGTTAAAATTTTTATTCCAAACCATTCTACAAAATTCGTAATTCGTAAGAAAACCATACTACGCGTTATATGAGAGTAATACTAATTAAATCTGTAGACCCGCAAGCAGATTCGCCCTTAATTTGAAACCAGTTTTGTGATCAGAATGTAAATTTCCAGTTTTGGATTCATCTGCTGACATATTTTGAAGGAAAACGTTCTCTTATTCGAAGTGAATTGGAGGTTATCCACCACATACCCGCCCGGTGTAAGTAAGAGAAGGTTACGATTTAACAAGGACTCTTATTTTTTTTATAGAACGACCCTCCAATTATAATTAACTAAAACTAGACCCCTTTTGTTCCTGCATACGTTGTTAGCGAGCAGTATGCAAGTGCTTGATCGGATGACAAACCTGACAAACCGTTTAGTACGGAGAAGGCCCGAAGATATCGATCTAGGGGTTGGTTTATTTATGACTCAACCGTTGAATAACATCCCCAAACTGTTTGGGAATTCCACTTAAGCAGTGATTGCAATACGCGCACAGCCTCTCACCACTTACTTCAATTCCATCTATGGGCAGAATAAAGAATTGATGTAATATGATTCTTTGGTTAATTCGAAGCTGTTTAGTTAGATGTCGCTACGCTACCCTAACAGGAAGTATTTTTTTTCAATCACGTCAAACAATGAACAAACAGTTTACTAGTATAGTATCAAAGTCGATGGTATTTCTTAAGGTAGGGCATGGGTATTTTAAGGTAGGGCATTTTTTTTTTTTTTTTTTTTTTTTTTTTTTTTTTTTTTTTTTTTTTTTTTTTTTTTTTTTTTTAACTTTATTTATTTCCATTTCTTTGTACATAGATATAATGTATAATAGCAAATAGTATAAAATAACATAAAATATAATAACAAATAATATGAATAAGAAATGAAAACCCACTAAGGCACTGCCTGAGTGTGGGTAATATTAATACAAAATACTATATTTCTAAGTACCCAAAGTATAAAAAAACTTAAAAAACATATAAAATATAAAGTTAGTATAAAAATTTAGTATTACATACGTAGAATAAATGAAAAAGGTTTTGTTTCAGCTATTATAAAAATAAAATAAAAATATGGAGAAAAACATACTAATTTCAATTTTTTTTTTTTTTAAGTTATTATAAAAAAATAAAATAAACAGAAAACATATTGTACTACAGTTTAGAAAGTTACAGAAAGTGAGTTGTAGAATGATGGATAAATTTATAGAAAAAGCGTTTCGATATCTACATTATTCAACCATAATTTTATCTCTTTTACATATTTTATCATTTTATTTAACATTTGAGTTTGTAGTGGTAGAAGGTTAAATGTTCGAGGACCAATGAAACTGCTATGTGTCTGCAATAATTTAGTATTGGTTTGTGGAGTGTAAAATGTATTATTTGTTCTTTTGCTCATTCTGTTTTCATTTATTTCGAAATTATTTTTGTTTTTAAATACATATTTCAAAGTTTGTAATATAAATAATTTGCGTATATTAAATATTTTAGTTTCTTTGTATAATAAGTTGGTCGAGAATGTTTTATTTTTGTTATATATGACTTTAATTATGTGTTTTTGAATTATTTGTAGAGGCTTAATATATGTATCAAGTGCACCACCCCATCCTATAATGCCATAAATGATTGAAGATTGCACCAGGAAAAAGTAGATCATTTTCAATTTTTCAATGTTAAGTACTTCCTTAAGTCTATAAAATATGTAGGTCAGATATCTTAATTTAGAAGTGATTTGATTAATATGTGATTTCCAATTAAGATTTATATCTATTGATACTCCTAAATATTTTATATTTTCGACATTTGTAAGTTCGTTGCACATGTAGCACATTTCTTGATTACAACTAGTATTATGGATTCTAATTTTAAGGTTGTCTTTAGGTTTATTTTTAATGGTTTTATAAAACGGTAAGTAAAATGTTTTGCTATAGTTTAAAACGAGTTTGTTGTGTTTTAGCCATGTTGAAACCAGTGAAATACAATCAGTTGCTTTCGAAAAAGTTTCTTTCCAATGATTACCATCCACTATTATTGCCGTGTCGTCTGCGTAAGAAACAATTTTACCAGGGATTACAAAGTTACATAATTCATTAATATAAATTAAGAATAAAATCGGGCCAAGCACAGTTCCCTGTGGAACTCCATTTTTTATCTTTGACTCTGAACTATAATTATTCCCAATTTTAGTTTTTTGTGTTCTGTCTGTAAGATAGTTAGAGAGTAGTTTTAATGTGTCTTTTTTGAAGCCGAGTTGATTTATTTTTGTAATGAGTAAATTATGATTTACGGTGTCGAAAGCTTTTCTTAAATCTAGGAATATGGCAAGACATTTCTTTTTTTTATCGATAGATGAGTATATCTTTTTTGTCAATTCATATATCGCATCCTCGGTGCTTAGGTCTTTACGAAAGCCGTATTGATTTTTCGATAGAATTTTATATTTTTCTAAGTGTTTAACGACTCTAAACTTGATGCATTTTTCGAATATTTTCGAGAGATTTGAAACAAGGGATATAGGTCTATAATTGTCTAATTTATTCGTATCTCCAGATTTATGAATAGGTATTATAGTGGAGATTTTAAATTGCTCTGGAAAATGACCATTTTTGAGGCATAAATTAAAAATATGTTGCAATGGAGTTAGGACATGTTGTTTTATTTTTTTTAGCGTATCACAAGATAATCCATCATTTCCCTTAGAGTTGGATGGTTTTAGGTTATCAATATATTTTTCTATTTCATTAAATGTAACAGGAGAAAAATATTCTATATAGTTAATTGAGTCATTATTTGAATCTAATTGAGGAGATGTCTCCATATAAGCATCATTAACATTAATGCCTGATGATTCAAGTACTACGTCTACTACATTTGTAAAATAGTTATTAAAGCTTTCTGCAATGGTCGATTTGTTAGTTATTATTTCATTATTTATTATAACCTCATTTACAATATTTGAAGACATACTTTTTTTGTTGGCAATTTCATTTATAATATTCCAAGTTTTTTTAGGATTATTTTTAGCATTTTCAATTTGTATACTATAATATTTCTTTTTGCAGTCTCGTATCAGCCTATTGAGTAAGTTTCGATACATTAGATATTTTGTTTTCAGATAAGGCATTGTTCTGAGATTATTCTTTTGGCAATCTATTTGATATTTAAACATTTCTCTATATAATTTATCTCTTTGTTTAATTGATATAATTAATCCAACTGTTATCCAAGGCTTATTTTTTTTATATTTATTGTTAGTGACAACTATTTTATTTTGACTTTTTAGAGTATGATCTCTCAGAGTTTTATAAAAATTCTCTAGTGCAAGATGTGGATTTTCTATTGATATCACATTTTCCCAGTTTTCTGACCGAAGTAAAGAGTTTAGAGTTTCATAATCAATGTCTACTTTTTCTAGATTTTCGGAATTTCGGTTTAGAGGAGTATTTTTGAAATGATGTCCATAAAAGGTCGGGTAATGATCTGTGATATTTGTTTCAAGAATTGAAGAGATGATATTAACCGCCTTGTGCGACTTGACAAATATGTGGTCTAAACATGCCGAGTGACATAAGGTTACTCTTGTTGGTGAGTTAATATAAGACATGTGTCCAGAGCTAGATAAACAATCAAGATACTCATTTTGACAATTCACATTTGTATTATTATCATTAATATTTATATTGATGTCTCCTGTCACAATGGAAAAAGTGAAATTGTTTCTATCAAGTTTACTAACAAAAGATTTTAGTTCTTTTACAAATAAAAAATCATTTAAAGAAGGGGATCTATATACGGCAATAATATGATATTTATAGTTGTTTTGACAAAAAGTTACTTTTATTGCATTGGCTGTTTTAAATTCAATAAATTCAGCGGCAACATTTTTCAGAGAATTATGACAGAAGACAGTAACTCCATCATGACCAGTATGCTTACAGGCAGATGAAATTGTTGTATATTCTGGTAAGTTATATGGAATTACTTGTTTCAGTTTCATTGCCCCCTAATGCCCCCCCTAGCTACGGCCCTGTCTTCAACTGGTACAAAAATTATTCTTATCTATGGTTTACATACATAACATGTGGGGGAGGGGGAAGAGGGGTGGTGTACAAGGATTTTTCAAATACAAGGATATTCTTTCTTCTTACTTCTTCTGGCGCTAATCTTAATCTAATTGTAAATATGTATGTTATTAAGTCACTTGCTTTAGGTTAGCATTTATATGTCTTAGTCATAAGTCACTAGCTATATAAGTCTTAGTTGTAAGTCACTAGTTATAATTGTAAATCTTAATTGTAAGTCATAAGTCACTAGCTATATAAGTCTTAGATGTAAGTCACTAGTTATAAATGTAAATCTTAATTGTAAGTCAGTAAAATAAGTATCTGGCTATAAGTCTTAGATGTAAGTCACTAGTTATAATTGTAAATCTTAGTTGTAAGCCAGTAATATTAATTCCTTTAAATACTTATTTGTACAACGCCCTTGAGGTGATCTTTCACAGAAACGGCGCTATATAAATTAGCCAAATATTATTATTATTTTATTAAATTAAATGGGTGTCCTTACATTTGTTACTCAAAGTCGTCTTTGACTGTCGAATTTCTAATTATTTTGGTTATTCCCAGTAAGCTTAAATACCTCGGGTTTATGCTTACTTTGGTATTGTTTGGGGGGAATATCTTACAAGTAATATGAATTATTAACAACCTAATTTTATTGTTGTCAAGTCTAATCTTTATTTAAATCGTTATTATATTTACGATGATGGGGAATTATTGATTGATAGATTGAATTTTAAAAGTACATATTTTTAAATTCGAGTGTGAATAATCTTATAATGGCCATCATAAATTAATATTTTTTCATATTTGAAAAAATCATGTATAAACAAAATACATATTTTACTTTAGTTGAAATGAGTTTAAGAAAACTCCAAAATAAGGGTCGTCGAGATTACAACTTGCTTTATTTATGTTATCGTAATGTTTTTAATGAATATTTAACTGGACCAGACGTCCGTACTATTGGAGGCTCTATTCTGAAGCTGGGCGCGCAACCTATCGTCGATCACAATCTATCGGCTATTTCAATAACCGTTCGTGCATTTGGCACGAAATAAACTCTTAAAATATTTTATTTAACTGAAATCTGTTGAGACACCTAAAATGTATATGTAATTATAAGTATGACATTTGTTGAAGGACGTTGAAACTACATGTCTAATCATATGTACTACACCTAGGCTTGGAATGCTTCACGAAGGTACATATCGAAAAACTTAATTTGCAGTCAAGGTAGATAATTATTTAGTTTTATTTTACATACATTTTTGTACATTTACTACTTAAAATTTTAATATTAATGTAAGATCGGATAAATTCTAGAGTAAAAACAGGGGATAAGTTTATTTAGGTTTATTAAAATGACACGTAAAATACAAAGAAAAATTACAAGGCACGTCTTATCTAATCGTACGCCAAAATTATTCTCAAGAAGACCACAACAACATGACAACTTGCTTTTGTTTTAACAATCTAAATCTATGTAGTTCTAATTTTGAAAAAAGCTTAACTACCTATTCTTAAACCAGCTCTGCTTAGCTACTTCCCCAAGTAGGTACTGTTATTATTACCTTATTTATATTTCGTTGCCAACCTTTTACCCGATACTACACTAATTATTTTTTAAAACTTTAAGTAACAAAAGTACAAACTTTTCAAAACAAAATGTCAAGAAATTGTTACAATGCCCAAGAAATACAAAAAAGTAGATAATTATACTTACTCAATTATGTAGTTCTTTTCAATTTCGAAGTGGATACCCACTTTTTTTAGTACATACTCGTATGTCGGAACCTACTCCGTTTATAGTACCTACGTTTCTCCTTCGAAGGAGGTGCGCGGAGGTGCGATTTAGAACTGGTAAAGTGGGTAGAATGCTAATTTTCTAGTAAATTGTCCAGTAAATATCTCCCTTTAGATTTTCAAGAACGTGTTTTTGGCTATCTTTTCACGGAGATTTAAAATATATATATATATTCTGATTCTGATTACCAGGGAATCACATCTCATACCTACATTCAGTGTGTTGTCTTAATTAAAAAAAATGCTTTCAGAATACTGTGACAAAACCATTTTAATGGACGATCATTGACAATGCAGTTAGAAACGAGTTAAACTATTTATGAAGGTGAACTTTTGGCCTATTTTCAAAGTAAGGCCTTTGTCAAAGTGAAGTTGAATCGTGACTTGTACATATTACAGCGGAAAGCGTGATACCTGAATTCCTTGTAGGAATCCTGTAACCCTAACTCTACATGGTTCTATACAACCATTATTACTGCACGATACATGATTGATCGCACGCGGGAGACAATCAAGTCTTGGTGACCCTGTAGATTGTTTGCTAATTCAATACACGTGATAAAATGTACAATAAAGCCATAAAAGTGGCGTAAAATACATAAGGGCAAAAAAGTGAGATTTTTTTTCATAAATTACATAGAATAAAGAAAAAACATTAGAAGGGCCTTCCATACAAATTTGAAAGGAAACAAATGTGTCTCTTACTTAGTACCTCTTGGTTCTAGAATTCTAGACCATTTACTTATACTTATTTGCCTGAATTTGTATATCGCCATCCCATTTGAAATTCCATGAATAATAATCTTATTAAGTGTAAGACTCAAATTACAAATATTATTAAGAAAACTTTTATACGTATTTATTAATTTAAGAAATATACCTAACTTGAAAATTCTTAAAAATATATACTACGCTCTAGCCCATTCAATAATGAAATACGGTATCGTTGCGTGGGGAGGAGCTTACAAAACCTCAATTTTGCCACTGGAAATTACTCAAAGACTAATAATCAAAATTATTACTAAGAAACCATCAGATTATTCAACCTCTCAACTATTTCAAGATTTTCAAGTCCCACCTCTAAAAAATACATATACGCTGCTTCAAATACACAAAGACTATTCTGAGAAGTCGCACCACGCCATGGTACGCATTGAGAGCAACAGGCATAACATAGTGGGTCGCCTATGTACGCTATTTATGCATACCAGTTTTGCACAACACTACCACACGTACAATAGAGTGGTGTGGTTTAATCAACTAGCAATAGAGCTGAGATTAGAACCTGACTACAATAAATTAAACAATAATATCTTAAATAATTTAGCAACCTCTAGAATCGCATTAACAATTAATTAACAAATACTAATCAACATTTTATTTTATTTATTTTTTATATTATTTTTTTAATATATTATATTTTTTTAATACAATACATTATATTACATTATACATTTGATGACGAGTTATTCTTTATTCTACGATAAATTATATAAATATGTATTGTTGGCTACCGCTTAAGCTTTTCAGAGGCGTAAAGAAATGATGAATGTGGGTTGTGTAAATTTTAATTGAATAAAATCAGCTGTTTTACATGAACTAAAATTACGCCTTACGTACGAGTACCACAACAAAACATCGCCCTCTTTTGAACTCGACTGTTCGTCAGCGGTTTTGGGAAAGTTCTAAATCCAAGTTGAAAGGCAGCTGCAGATCCGTACTCCGTTCCAATACCTGGCTAAAAGGACCCCTGCGCCAGTGGCGGTCTAAGCCCGCCAGAGGCTCGGGGCGGCAAAGCTAAATGAGCCAATAGGAGCCTTTAAAAACGACATCATAATCAAAGCGGCCAATGAGCGCAGTTAATGCGTCGCAGGTTTAGTAATCGTCATTTCCGTTTCATCCGAAATCCAAATCACAATGGAGCTACAGAAGCTTCACTTCAAAAATATTTGCATTCGTCTCAAAATACAGAGAGGAAATTGGGGGTTACGTTTGGGTGGAACTCTATTATCTGTGGGTGGAACAAATGCCGCCCTTTTTCCTCTTAAGATGTATTTGATACCGGTCGCCAAAACTGATAATAATAATAGTTATGTCATGAGTTTTGGAGTTTCTAAATTTTAGATCAACTAAATGATTATATTCAAGTGCCATTTAAAATGAAACTTGTTTTCCTTTGGAAGGACGGCTACCTACCCGTGACAGGATGTGGTATTTGAAAATGTAGTTCACATTTTAAAAATCCATCAAATTTATATGTTTTATCCGATAAGGTAACTTATAGGTAATTTATAGTTTTAACAATTTTTACTTGGAAAACTGATCACTAAACACAAATGATATGGTAAGTTTAAATGTGTGATTTGTGAATTACAGGTGCGTACCGATAGACGAAATCTTCTGCGTATCTATGGTATCTTCAAAATAACATAAGGGAACGTACCCATACTACGTGACCTTTTACGGGGGGGGGGGGGGGTCTTCAAAATGTCACGCTCCATACAAATGAGCGGCGGGTTGCTTAGGATTTTGGTCACCGGGGGGGGGGGGGGGGGGGGTTAAAAATTGCAAAAAGTTGGTCACGTAGTATGGGTACGTTCCCTAAGATAGACAGGGTGACTAATGCTTTTCACTAAATGGTCGAAATTGGTGAAATACAAGATAATGTATCAAAAATTCTGTGAACAGTTCATAAAAGTATGTTACAAATGGTCTATTGTTTTAAATCAAAACCAAATTTTCCTTTGAAATCACAAGATTTATAAGTAGGTTTTCATATTTGAAAAAAGAATCCATACTGTACAGTTAAAACGGTCACCGTCTTGAGAGATAGAATACCAAATGGTCGAGTTAGAACGAGACTTTGTTAGGCATAGTCAAAAAGAATCCATACTGTACAGTTAAAACGGTCACTAATACCAAATGGTCGAGTTAGAACGAGACTTCATTAGGCATAGTCAAAAAGAATCCATACTGTACACTGTACAGTTAAAACGGTCACCATCTTGAGAGATGGAATACCAAATGGTCGAGTTAGATTAGTTAGAAGGAGTCTTCGTTAGGCATAGTGAAAAATTTCGAATGTTGAAATTATACGTGCCGCGTCAAATTGGAGATATCTTCTATGAAACGCAAAACATGTTAAGAATGTAACAATATTAAAAAATTCAAATTGTTTAAAACAAAGTTTATTTACTATAATTTACATTCAATTTTCGAGCAAGTTGCGACATCTCTTGGGCCGGCTAATAAGGATTTTTTTGGTTTGACTAGGGATTGAACCTTCCTTCCCAGGGACTGGAGTCACACTCTTATCCTGTTTTAGAAAAATGTATGTGTATGCATGAATGTCACTAAAAGTTGATATAATCGAGTCGAGTTGATACAAAAGTTTCAGCTCGATCGGAAAGTGGTTTAATTTCCACTTCCAAGATTTCATTTCTTTCGTTCATTCATTCATCAAAAAAAAAATTAAAATCCAAATAGACGTATTTAGTTCGTGGCTGCTTTATTTTATTTTATTATTTTTTTAAATTTATTAATATTTATTTTTAAATTTTTTTTTTACATGAGCTCCACACAGGCGGCCCTCAGGAAAATAATTTCCCTCAGGGCCTCTGTCATCTTTGAGGATGCTGTGTGGAGGGGTTTTTTTTAAGGAAAGGAAGGAGAGGAGGGTTCTTTTAAGGAAATGAAGGAGAGGAGAGTTCTGAGAAGGAAAAGCCTAAATCGCTAAACGTAGCAAACCACTTGGGATAACCTATGGCAGAGGTGTTCCCGGGGCAGCGGTACCCATTCCCGCCTCCCAAATTAATCATGCATAAGTACAAGTCATATCACTTACGAAAATACTATCATGTAATTATACACGTTATCCTAAAACGAGTGGAACAAGCAGTAAACTCGTAAATCCACTTAGAGAACACCAACATACTGATTATTTCTTATTTGGGTACTAGTTGGGATTCCCGGCTTCGCTCAGGGAATTGATATGAGATTGAACTGACGTTTTAACCCATGACGGATCTTGATTTATATTCCCCTACCAATGGGTAGCCCCACCCTTACAAAAAAGGCTTCGAATGGTCCACAATGTTCCACAACATTCCACAACATTCGAGAGTGTTCTGGAATGTTCCATAATTATCTGGGATGTTCCCGAACGTTCCAGTCTATTCCCGAACATTCCAGAATGTTCCGGAATGTTCTGGAATATTATGGATTCTCTCGAATACTCTCGAATGTTCTGGACTGTTCTAGAAATTTCTAGAGGGTGAAACTTTCAGCCTTTATATCTTCAAAAGTCCGCCCTTCAGATAAAAATGGGAACCTTTTACCATTACGATTTAAAAAAACTAACTTCGGGCTCAATTTACTCGAAAAGTTAAAACAAAATCCATTCCAAATGTGATGTAAATTCACCATCTTTCCTCTTTTACAACCAGTTTCCGGACACCATGTATTATAATTATTTTTATAAAGGTGCCATTATTATGTTAAATCAATTACAAAACATGACAACAATAGAATATCATCTGGATTCTTGCAAGAGTCAGATGGTTGATTATTACTTAGAATCATGAATATCAATGAATCTATGAGACAATATCACCTGGTAGTCGGGTTATTATGTCATTCTGATGACGACCACGAATATACCATAGACCACAGACACTTCTAGCTGCTTCTGCGCCATAGATAACGACATCTACTACTGACCTTTTCAAATTCAAATAATGTTCCATATTCCAGCGTGACTTGACTGTGCCCGGGGCTACTGGCATCACCGTTCACCGAAGACTTGGCATAATTTTATATGTTCACCGTCATCGTATTTACAGGTAAATGCTAGGTATGGAGTGGAAGATGTACCTCCCACTGTCTGTTTCCAGTGGTGTGGTGATGCACTCAAAGGCCCCGGGGCAAACTAATCACATTAATCATTATGAATATCAACTCTACCTTTGGCACTAATCATTTTATAAATGTAATATCAACAGTAATGGGGAAGCAAATGTAAAATCATGCAATGTTCAATGTTTTAAATATAGTGTCCTCCGCGTGCAAAGTGGTATCATCTCCAAGCATAAACATTCTAATAAAATTGTGTTTTTCGGAGGTGACCTGCCAGGTAAGTACGTTTTGCGTGTCTATTTGTAAATAATAAAATTAGATTGGAGCCTAAGAAATCCTCAGGTGATTTTTCACGAAGACCGCTCTCTACAAATTATCCATGTACCTACTATTATTATTATCATAAAAATAATAAATTATGTTGACTTTTTAATGGTTATTGGCATTAGTGAAAATATGTCACTAAGGTAAGAAACCTAGAGAATTAGAAAAAATCTAGACACATTGCATTATTATGTATACGTATTTTAAAACTTACATCAGTGCTTGCACAGAGACGACTATAGAGATTCGAGCGTGGTCGAGAGAGCTCATATAAAATGTAACACAAAAAAGTTAAACATTTTAACTCTAAAATTAGTTGTAGCTACTATATTCAACAATATCACAGATTCCATAAACTCAGTCTCACCTTCCTCTTTTCAGAGGATTTAACTTTTAATTATTAAATTGAATTCAGCTTTCCCTACTTGCAGATATTAACTTTGACTATGTTTTTATCGGTGTTGTAATTAACAAAACAAAAATAATCAAACGTATGGTAGGACTACGTATGACTTTAAAGATCGGTGGAAAAAGGTCGATATTTTGTTTATTTTTCACACGATCGAATTTCAGTGCCTTATTCCGCAAGATGTCAATTTTTACTTCTGAAGCGAAAAGCAAAATTAAAAGATTTCTTTGTTTTAACCACTTTTAATGTCTATAGAACCGACATGTTTCTAGAGCGATGCTCTCTTTCTCAAGGTGTACACTAAAAACTAATTATCAATAAACTTATTGGTGTCAATCGAAAGGTAAGAGTGGGAAGGGGGTAATTGAAGACACAATTTACGAAGGGAATAGGTTAAATAGTTTTAGTTTTTGATTAAAATATTAATAAAATAAAATACCATATTTTGCGCCCTGAGGGGGCCACTGATCGATTGTATACAGGGTGTCCGGGGGTAAAGTGCGTTAACTTCGGGAGGTGATTCTACATGATGGTAGGAGTAAAAAAGATTAACAACTTTTTTCGAAATTCCAACATTTTTTTCCCATACAAAAAGATCTACCTACTAAAAATCCTTAGTGTGAGGTACGATCTTACTTGCCGGGAGCCTGTCGGGCACGGTCGTGGCAACATTGTATGGTGGTGATTGGCCCGTATCGTAACAGCGGAAAATAATAAAGCTGGCCGCGCACGCTGGTCTAATTTTATCTTTTTATCACAAAACTACCCATAAAAGTTGGAATTTCGAAAAAAGTTATTTACCTTTTTTATTTATACTATCATGTAGAATCACCTCCCGAAGTTAATGCACTTTACCCCCGGACACCCCTGCATAGATAACTTGCAGAAGTCCCCAGTGTTGTCCGGGCTTGGTGCAGTTTCTCGAAATGAGATATAGACAATAATTATCCTCTTGTTTTGAAAGTCAAGTGGTGGGAAAATGCGATCTGGTAGGTTTTCGAAAACTTATTTAAACAGTGACCTTTTTTCAAAATTTCATCAAATTCTGAATAAAACTGTAGATTTGTATACAAAACAAAACCACCCACAGACACCACCAAAAAACTTACTGCATGCAACAAGTTAATGAGTCATTCCAGAAGTTTTGTATTTTTAACAGCTCAGGTTGTCCATATTTTCGCTACGCCTCTGCTAATACCTGTTTCTAGTTTCCAGCAACTTGTAGGTGTGTCCGCGTATCGAGTAGCTCCTCACGACACTACGACGTCACAGAATGTACGAGACTTGTGACGTCACAAACAATAATAAAATAAAATCTCCCGCTCGTTTTTTTGCCGCCGAACCTGTCGCTTCCGAGAATCGGCCATTGTGTTGCCAGAACTGGACGGGAAATTCGCGGTAGGCACTGATTGCCGATGACGAATTTGATGGGTTTATCTATTAATGAAAATTACGTAGGTGATTGCAGATTATTTATTTACTATCGAGTGATTATTTATCTACAACTTGTTCTATATTCGAATTGGTAAGTAGATATGATTGGGGTGATTCACAGTCGAAGCGGATGTACAAGTTATTACGTATGAAATATAGGCGAAGGCCATTTGTAGGTCAGGATTACGATGCGCTGGTTATAACCTCACGCCACATTCTCATAGGAACTTAAATTCCATAGATGAACATCAGATGAACCATCTAACCTGTAGACTGCGAGATTGTCTATGGTGGTAGTGCAGCAGAGTAAAGATATTTTTACAGAGATGCCCGTTAAGTTAAGAAGCATCAATAAGGTTATAGCGTTTCAAATTAATACTAATAGTACCCAACTGCTAACCCTGTACAAATAGCAACTGTGTCCCACGGTTGAATTTGGCAGCCACCTCTGGTCTGGAGCTCCAAAATACCTGAAAAAAAACCTCGACTTCATGCAGAAGCGGGCAGTTCGTTTGATAGATTCTCCCATATTAACAAACGGATTGCAATCTTTAGAACACATGCGTCGGGTGGGAGTGCTATTCTTGTTCTACCGGTACTTCAATGGAAAATCCTCCCAGGAAATAGCGTCATTGATCCCCTCGGCACCGGTGCAAAGTCGGGAAATACGACAAACGCCCGCCCAACATATGAAACCATTGACATTTGTCACATAGGAACGGGTGGCTTCTTCGACTCGTTCTTGGGTTCAACAGCTCAGCTGTGGAACGATTTGCCGGCCTCTGTGTTTCATCCTTCACTCCTTCCTCTCCTGAGAAAGACCCCCAACATAGCATCTCAGATGACATAGTGCCTAAAGGAAATTATTTACCTCAGGGCTTCCTGTGTGAAGTTAATGTAAATAAACAAAAATTTTAACAAAACAAAAAAACGACTTCAAAAAATGCACTAAAAAGTAAAAAAATAATTTCGTATTCTTCTACAACTTAATAATCAACTTACTTTTTCTACTCATCAATATGTAGGTACGATCGTTATTTTTGGAGTCGGTTTCAGCCAAGGTAGGTTTGTAACTACATACATAGTTATAGGTGAGATGTGCTTGTGTCGCACGCGCGACTTGACGAGGTGAGAGACGAGAGCGGGCCGCGGCGGGAGGGGAGCTGTCAAGTGAACACGCCGGGCCGGGTACCTTGGCTGACACCGACTCCAAAAATAACAATCGTACCTACATATAGAGGAGATGAAAAAGTAAGTTGATTATTAAGTTGTAGAAGAGTACGAAATTATTTTTTTACTTTTTAGTGTATTTTTTGAAGTCGTTTTTTTGTTTTGTTAAAATTTTTGTTTATTTTTTGATTTTTAGTGAATCTGAAGTACACTAACTAATTCGATTAAGATTCGGCCGAGTATCGTTAATTTGCTCTCAAGAATTGGAGAGTTCCGTTACTTTGTCATGGATTCCATAATCAGAACCTAACCAAACTTTCATCAAACTACCCCTGAAGTACATCCTTTCCAATAAAAAAAAGAATTGTCGAAATCGGTTGCGTGATATTGAGTTATTCGTCCATTTGTCGCGCACATGCTTGATGCAAATTTAAGACTTATATGATTTTCTCACGGATGCCATTGTCAGAACTGGACCAAATTGGACGACACGGGAAGCACGAGCTTTCAAATAAAAAAAGAATCATCAATATCGGTTCACCCAGTCGAAAGTTCTGAGGTAACAAACATAAAAAAAATACAGTCGAATTGAGAATCTCCTCCTTTTCGAAGTCGTTTAAAAACGAAAAACTCTCGCAACATTTATGGAAAATCGTTATCTTTATCACAATTTGATTTGGGGAAGCTGAAACGAACCGATAATCGAAGATTAACCAGGGTTAAAGTCTTTGCTGATCTGCTATGTTTAAAACATTATTTTCCTCAGGTGACTTCGCTATATTATATGATTTTTTGATAATTTATGGCGCCCATTTTGTATTATACAAATACGTACAAGTTCCCAGAAATAAGCTGATTTGTTGTGTTGGAATTGCACATCAAATTGAAAGAGCGTTGGTCAAATACCAATTCGAATATCTAAATACTTCAAATCAGTCACGTACTACCCTTGGTCAAAGAGCAATGCACGCCACTACTATTTCCGGCGAAAGTTTGTTTAACAAGGTTTTCTTTCTTCCTAGAAAACATCATTGACATTAGTTCTGCATCTTTGCATGAATTCTAGCTTGGTCGAAAACTATCAGAAAAATATTTTCTCGACCATATTTTGTCAGAGGGTCAAAATATTTCCGTTTTACAATGAAATCCAAATAAATGGAATATTTCTGTACGTATCCAAAAACTAAAAACTTTTTTGAAAGGTGATAAAATATGCCTTCAAATTTTATAAATCGAAATAAACATTTAATTTTGAAATGTAAAAATATTGCATGCAAACATAAATTTGTTTTTTAAAACGGCTCATTTGGGATTTTCTAACTAAAATTTCTGATAAAGCCTCGATGACCCATGGCGAGTTTACAAGCTACTATCTACTAAGTTTAAAAGCGGATAAATCGGCGAGTGAGATTGTCATGATGACACACAAAACTGTCCACTCGCTCGGTAGCGTAGGAATCTGAGGACGCTGCTAGCGCCAGTAACAAGAATAACGACGCCTGCGTGAACTAATTCTGTGATGTTTGACAGTCGAAATCAGCTGTTAATTGGCAGCCATCTTGAAAAACATAAATAAACCAATCACGAGCAAGCGTGTAGCGAGTAAAATTGACGACCTTTCAACTTTTTTCGTAGATTGTCAACAATCTGCTAGTTAGCAAGTAACACGATGGCACTAAGCGAGTTTACTAACAGATAGTGAATTAACCAGATAGTAGCTTGTAAACTCGCCCTGTGTCATCGATGCTTAACGAAAAAAATGAAAACATGTACATATTTTATTAGAAAAATAATTATATTAAAAATGTAGATATCATAAATGCTAATGTCACCTCAATTTTTTGTCATTCTGTGTAAAAATAATTAATAAAAAATTCCCAAAATTTTATATATTTTATCCGTAACTATTGTTCATAAAGGTCTACATTTGACTTATTTTGTGTCTTTTACATTTGAATATAAAGCTTAGTATTTTCTCTTTCTTACGCCGCGACGTTTCATATTTCTTACTATAATAGTAAGGGAGGCTACGATTTTTATGAGACCTGTGTGAGATGTTCCGAAGCGATGCGAAGCGAATTAGGCTGACGGGTTTAACGGTAGGTACCTATATTATTAACTATCGTAAGCACCACCAGTATTACCGCCTAGATTACTACCATGATCCAAATAGCGCCTGGGGCAGCTTGAGATTTGGCGCCTTCTGAAATATAAAAAAAAAATATATGTGGTGGATACAGATTTTTCCGTTGATGACGTTTTACAAACAGTGTAATAAAATCCTTCAATCAAATTTGTACTTAAATATAGCTGTTCATTTCGCGCGACATACATTTTAAAAGAGCTGTTGGCGAAAATATTATTTTAAATAACCAAATTTGGTGTTATGCCGTGTTGCGCTCCACCTTTAGCCAACGTTAAGGAGAGCATCCCAGTGTCCATAATCAGATCAAATGTGTAATTTTTATTTTAAATCTATGTTTATAAGCAAAATCAATTGTCCCGTTGTATACGGCCAACAAAACTATTAAATCTGAAAAACAAAAATGAGGTTGTTGGCGGCTCGTGACTTTTGGATGTGCTAGAGTGCTGATATTAAAAAGGCATTATTGATGATGTTGTAGCCGAAAAAAAAATTTTTTT
Source organism: Limnephilus marmoratus (assembly GCA_917880885.1). Lineage (NCBI taxonomy): Eukaryota > Metazoa > Arthropoda > Insecta > Trichoptera > Limnephilidae > Limnephilus > Limnephilus marmoratus. The sequence goes on from OU862924.1 coordinate 13,056,676, forward strand.
TTTTGATAATCAGTTTTTTGTATGAAAAATTTCAGAAAGTTTCAGTTTGGCGGTGTGCCGCACCGATTTCCCGAAAAATCTTCATACAAAACACCGATTTTTGAAAAAAAAAAAAAAATATTTTTCGCATACGACAACATCCATGATGCCATTTTTTTAATATTAGCACCCTAGCACACCCAAAAGTCACGAGCCGCCACTGTGTAAGCAAAATACGAATGATTTGATACTAAATTTTTACCATCCCTCGAGAAAAAAGATGTACATATTTTAAAAAATCAATTTACTGCAATATTATTAATTAACAATTTTATTTTTTTAATTTATTTATTTATCTATAAAAAGAATGTTTGTATTACATTATTCGATGCCTGTCTCACTAGGGTATACCTGTGTTGAGACAGGCGTAGAGGTACATAAATGAGTATCATACAAAAGAATATTTAATTACAACATAAGAACATTTAAGGTAAGATACACAGCCCCGGATCTTCGTTTTTTTTTAGGCGGGGCAAAAACTGAAAAATGCCGCCCCCGCCCACTTAGGTATTGTAATGTACACTATGTAAAGGTTAATATTAAGAAAGAACAAGTAACACTCATCTTAACTGATATCGGCTCACGGCAAGCGTCCCCGCGTCTTCTCTATGCAGTCGGTCGCCCAGTACCGTCCTACGCCCCACAACTCCGCGCGCGCACTGCCTGAGACGACAGAGTTATTCACAACTATACATGTGTGAATACACTACATCCCTCCCTTATTATTGTTTTTAATAATAAATATTTTATTTTTCCATAAGTACCTATATCAAGTACAATCAGCAAGTCCTTATTCAAATTATGTTTAATAACTAATCATCAATTATTTCCTCATTATTGTCCATCAATTTATTCACTCGAATTGTGATTGATTTACATGGCCATTATCGTTTGTTTGAGCAGCACTAGTATTATTCTCATCATCTAGCACCTTCCAATGTCCTTCCACTCCTTTAAGGTGTATGTGTCATCTGATTCGCTGACCAGTTTCATCATTCCGAAGACTTACGTCTCCTTCTTTGTTCGCTTTAACGAATAGTGTTTTGGGTTCGTCGTTCAAGCGCAGCTTGTTTTTTTTTTTAGTCATGTTCTTGACGTATACTTTATCACCAACTTCCAATTTACAAGCAATAGCTCTTCTATTCATGTCCACTTATTCCTACCCTTTTTCTTTTATCTCTATCCCTCATTTCAAGGTCCTCTGAGAGATGCGTCATGTCCTGAATTTAGGCAGCTTGTCTCGAAATTGTCCTCTAAAGAACAGTTCTGCAGGTGTTTTTCCTGTAACTGTATGAAGTGTACTGTTGAACATCACCTTGTACTCACGAAGAGCCTCCTTCCATTTATTTTTCTCTACTTGAGAAATCTTGAGGTGTTTTACGATGTCCCTATTCTGACGCTCCACCTCTCTGTTTTGTTGCGGCCAGTAGGGAATGCTATTATAGAATCGTATGTTCCTCTCTGCACAGAAACTCTAAAGTCTTCGCTGGAAAATTTCCCCCGTTGTCTGTTGTAAGCGAGATCGGATTGCCAAGACTGCTAAAAATATATTTAAGCTTTCCACTTATTTCGAAGCTTGTTATGGTTCTGCGTGTTTTCATCTCTTTATATCTGGTGTAATTATCCACGACTACCAGGATATAATCTCCACTAGGTAAGGGCCACTACCCATGAGGTCAATTGCTATGTCAACCCATGGTTCGGAAGGTAAGTCACTTCTTTTTAACGGGTTTGGGGCGCTGGGTGCACCCTTTACAGGCTTTGCATATGTTTTCAGCATCTTTGTCGCACTTAGGCCACTATACTTTGGTCCTCAATCTGCCCTTCATCACGACTATCCCCGGATTGCCTTCGTGCGCAGCTTCCAGAATTTTTCTGCGTACTTTGTTTGGGATTACAATTTTCGTCCCCCTGAGAAGAATATCGCCTTTCGATGCGAGCGCATGGTTTTGCTTTCGGACCAAATATCACCTCCAAGGGCTTATGGTCCGTTACCCGATCGAACACCTTGCCATACAGGAACATGTTAAAATGTTCGACTGCCCAAACCAGGGGTGGCCTCTTATGGCCTCTTTTTCTGTTTGGCAGTAACGACGCTCACAGCTGATAAGGTTTTTATTATCAACTGCAATTATTCTCGGCCCGTTCTTATTGATTTGCACCAGCACTGCATCCAGACCCACTGGGCTTGCATCTGCAATCACCACAGTCTTATCATGTGCATTGTAGTAACCTAAATTTGGTACCTTCACGAGCGCCACTTTGAGATCATTAAATGCGTTCTTTTGGGCGTCGCCCCAGTCATCTTGAATGTCCATGTTTCTTCCCGTTCTTTTCAGTAACAATTGCTTAAGGGGTTCTGTTCCCGTTTCTAAATGGGGTATCCATTTTCCCACGAAATCCACTAAGCCCATAAAGCTCTGCAGTTCAGCGATATTTGTTGGGGCTCTAAATTCCTTTATAACCAAGATATACTTGTCTAGTTGTTTAACTCCCTGTTCTGACAGTTCATGCCCTAGGAAGTGGATTTTCTTCATTCCAAAAATGAATTTGTCGTCCCTCAAACTCATGCTATTTTCTTCAAACACTATCATAATTCTTTTTTCCTTCCATGTCTCTGTTCCTACTCTGTTGATTGACTAACTTTCCATAGGTTTCATACCAAAGTTTCCTAATTGACGATCTACGGCTTCCAGTGCATTCGCTTCTGCAACTTTTCATCCAAACCGATCTTGTCCCCTGTTTTCAATATCTTTATTCCTTGGTTCTTCTGAATTGCCCTTTTTAGTTATTTGGTCTATGATATGCTCGTTTTCTTTATTCACCAAACTGACACTTCTTGGCTTGTAGTCGAAGTCTGACAACAATTTCTTCGAACTTCTCATCCTGTTCCTGTTTTAGGAGACGAAACAGATGTCGCTTATATATTTTGCTCTGTTTAGGTGCAAAGTAGTTGTCTAATTTTTTGATCACGTTTAACATCGCAATGAAGGTTCACCTTCAGTTGCATTAGCTTCCGGGATGTTGTAGAAAATTTCTTGTAACTCGGGACCACCGATATGTAAAAGACTAGCTATTTTCTTTGCCTCGGTGTTTATGCCTGTCGCCTCGAGTTAAAGGTTCAGACTTCTTTTCCATCTTTCCCAACAGGTAGAAACTGAACCAACCTCCCCTTCGCATTCGAACCTCTCGAAAACTTCGCAATTTAATGCCAAGAAGGTATATGTCCGCAATTTAATGCTATACGGTAAATATCCGCAATTTAATGCAAGTTGTACTATGTATTCATCGATATCTGCAATATAATGCTTTTATTATTTTTTTTCGAATCTCTCGAAAACTTCGCATTTTAATGCTATACTTGTAAATCTCCGCAATTTAATGCAAGTTGTACACTAAGTATTCATCGATATCCGCAATACAATGCTTTTATTATCTTTTTCCGAACCTCTATAGGGGTATGTCCGCAATTTAATGCTATACCGGTACATCTCCGCAATTTAATGCAAATTGTGCACTAAGTATTCATCAATATCCGCAATATAATGCTTTTATTATTTTTTTTCCGAAACTCTTGAAAACTTCGCACTTTAATGCCATGTAGAGGTATGTCCGCAATTTAATGCTATACCGGTACATCTCCGCAATTTAATGCAAATTGTGCACTAAGTATTCATCAATATCCGCAATATAATGCTTTTATTATTTTTTCCGAAACTCTTGAAAACTTCGCAATTTAATGCCATGTAGAGGTATGTCCGCAATTTAATGCTATACCGGTATATCTCCGCAATTTAATGCAAATTGTACACCTAGTATTCATCAATATCCGCAATATAATGCTTTTATTATTATTTTTTTTTAAGTCATACTCATACTCATATTGCAACCTTACTGTAACTAAATGCTCAGTCGCAATTGAATGCCCAGTCGAAATCTAATGCACAGTCTCAATTTAATACCAAGTCGCAATTCAATGCCAATTCGCAATTTAATGCATAGCCGCAATTCAATGCATAATCGCAATTTAATGCCAATTCGCAATTCAATGCCAAGTCGCAATTTAATGCCAAGTCGCAATTTAATGCCAAGTCGCAATTTAATGCCCAGCCGCAATTCAATGCAGAGTCACAATTTAATGCCAAGTCGCAATTGAATGCCCAGCCGCAATTTAATGCAAAGTCGCAATTTAATGCTAGTCGCAATTTAATGCCCCGCCGCAATTCAATGCAAAGTTGCAATTGAATGCCCAGCCGCAATTTAATGCAAAGTCGCAATTTAATGCAAGTCGCAATTTAATGCTCCGCCGCAATTCAATGCAAAGTTGCAATTGAATGCCCAGCCGCAATTTAATGCAAAGTCGCAATTTATGCAAGTCGCAATTTAATGCCCCGCCGCAATTCAATGCAAAATTGCAATTGAATGCCAGCCGCAATTTAATGCAAAGTCGCAATTTAATTCCCAGCCGCAATTCAATGCAGGTCGCAATTTAATGCCAAGTCGCAATTGAATGCCCAGCCGCAATTTAATGCAAAGTCGCAATTTAATACAAGTCGCAATTTAATGCTCCGCCGCAATTCAATGCAAAGTTGCAATTGAATGCCCAACCGCAATTTAATGCATAGTCGTAATTTAATGTCGAGTCGCAATTCAATGCCAAGTCGTAATTGAATGCCCGGCCGCAATTTAATGCAAAGTCGCAATTTAATGTCAAGTCACAATTCAATGCCAAGTCGCAATTTAATGCCCAACTGCAATAAAAACTGCTCACCACCGCACGATACTTTCGGTGATTATCGAAGAACATTATATGTCTCTTACCACTCATTGTAATGTGTTACTCGAGTGACCTTGTATATATAATTCTGTATTTTTATTTATGATGTTTTTCTTTTTGTAATTGTATGTATCTGTATTTAATTGTAGATTTTTATAATTGTGAAATAACTGAGTTTTATAACTGGATAGTTCTCACGTAAGTGCAAACATCTGTAAAACCCCGTATAAATAAATTCATTTTAATAAGTAGGTAGGTATGGTTGACAATTCCGTTGGTATATCACTCCCCTTAAATGCTCTCATAGGAACCTAGGTTACCTAAAGTCCTCCGTTCATGGAGACACCCACAAACCACGCGATTGTGACGCAACCACAAGCACCCTGTAGATGTACCACTCTTCAATGCCGGCCTCCGTACACGGCACCACCCGAAATACACTGAACCAGATCACCTTCCACGCAGCCGTGGAGTGAACATGATTTCAAGACATGTCAAATGCCTTTTTTCCAACATCAATCCATGCCTTCTCCACCAAATGCCCCCTATATATTCTGGTAAAGTAATTCCGGTAAACACGCCGTTTTTCCGACTTCCAAAACAAATCCAACATTAATTTCATGTTCCGACGCCATTCCCGTCAAACGACAAATAATAGAACAACTATGCAACTGACAGCTAAATAAGTGCACTTGCCTAGCTTTACATTTTTTTGTAAAAAATCCTTAGATTACTTACAGTTTACCTCGTCGCCACATGTAATGTACACTATGTAAAGGTTAATATTAAGAAATAACAAGTAACACTCATCTTAACTGATATCGGCTCACGGCAAGCGTCCCCGCGTCTTCTCTATGCAGTCGGTCGCCCAGTACCGTCCTACGCCCCACAACTCCGCGCGCGCACTGCCTGAGACGACAGAGTTATTCACAACTATACATGTGTGAATACACTACAGGTATCTATATTTATTTTAACCTTGCTGGGGGGGGGGTGGGCCATATTCGAATCAAAGAACTGGTTTTACTGTAACTAATTAAGAAATTTAATTATAGCTACACCCAGAACATGCAAATGGTTTTCCTTAAATTCTGGCTGCATATAGTCTGCAACCAGAATTTTAAAACTGCACTTTGAACACGAGAATGGTTTCCATCAAAATGCTTCAGCAGATGAAATCACAACTGAAATTTATCTTGCTGGCTGCTTATTCGTTTTAAACTGCTACATTGCATTGTATTTAAATAAAAGCTGAAATAAAAAGGCTGTTTTACTTCTCAGTCATATGATGGCTGCCATCGTGTAATAAACAAATCATGACACGCATAACGACGTAAAAATTTTAAGTAAGTTTGAATAATGACGAATTGACGACGTAAGTGATTGCACGTATTAAATTGAGTTTAAACAATAAATATAGTAACTTAAAAAGCATAAGATAGTTATATAAAATACTTACCCAGAAAAGCGATCGATGAACTGTGATAGATTTATTGATGCGACACTAATGACATCAGTATTGTACCTTCGGTTGATCAACAAGTACTAAAGAGCAAAAATAAACAACACACTTTTGACACATTTTTAAAACAAAACACTGTCGTGGAGAGAGATCGACGAGGGAGTTTTCGAATATAGCTTCATCTCTTTCGCACGCACGGTAACCAGAGCAGACGCGTGCTGCCGCGATCTGTGGTTCCTGCGGGCGAGCGGGTCGGGTGCGTATTTTGAACTATGCCTACGCGCCTCGCGAATAATAAATGTTCGGGCAGCACGTCTCACTCAGGGCTCTGGGTATCAGTCGAGTTAATATGGCCGTTTGGCCGCCCTCTGAACTTGCCGCCCGGGGCATGGGCCCCGGCTTGCCCCCCATTAGATCCGGGGCTGAAGATACATACTGATTTATACAATTCAAACAGAAAGATGATTAAGATTGAGGGTTAATATCATAAAGAGAGCATTATATAGGTGAAGGAAGAGATGAATAAAGTAGTAAATCCTTTCGAATCTATATAGGTAGTTATATTATACATATAGGATTTTACTATTTTAAGTTCTTTAATAAGGGTAAGGACATACGTGAGATGGTAATTCTGTCTATTTGTACTCTATTTTACAGATGTTAGCAGTAGTGTGACGTCCAATACTTATAATCCATTTCTTTATATCTTGTTTGTATTTGGTCATTGATTCAGTTTGTCTAATCGTGGCTGGAAGTGTATTGTGTAGTTTGCAAGCTATGTATTTAAAGTGTTTTTGTCCAAAGGTGATTTTAGAAAAGGGAGTTTGGAGAAGTTCTTTATTTTTGGCTCGGGTATTGTGTATCATTTGTGTTGGTTTGTATAGGATTTTGTTGTTTTTATGTAAATAAAGTAAGATGGATTTTGCGTAGAGCTGTTTAATGCTGTTTAACAATAATATTATTCCATCAAATTTTGTGTGTTGGAGTTTATAATAATTTCATTTTGTAAGGTTTTTAAGACAGCGGATTTTTTTAAGTGAAAACTTCTTTAGCACCGTGGTTATTTGAAACTTGATGAAACGAAAAAGCGACACCAAAAAGAGACAAACGTATACATCTACAGGATTTAGCCTGTAAGAGAATGGGATAAACTAATCTTCTTCTTTGGGCGGTGCTTCGTAGCCTCTCGTCTACGTTAGTTTTCTAAAGGTTTCACTTCAACCGCGTATGAATTGCATATAATTGTTTCTTTTTAAAAGAAGGAATAAAATTAAATCAAGTACGTCCCTAAACATTTTACATATGTATATACATTTCTACTATATACCTGTATAATTTTACATATGTATATACATTTCTACTATATACCTGTATAATTTTTTAATAATTATCAAGAATGCTATCGCAAGAATGGCAACAGTCAAGTAACGCCTTGATCAAAAGATAAGTATAAGATAACGCCCATATTTAGTAACATTTACCACAAATTGATAGAAATACCGCTGCGTCAAGTTATCTGTTTGCGGAAATGTGAATCCGTAAAGAATTGATTTTATGAGGAAATGTTAATTTAATACACTTTACTTGAAAGATTGGAATCTATTGCCCTCTGACGTCAATAAAGTTACGGATAACTCGGAAAATAAAGTATTTATATCTACCTATATCATTTATTTATTTTATTCATGTTCTCCATAAAACAGTTATTCTACACCAAATTATTGAGGAGAAGATTACAAAATTTAAAATAAGAAAAAAAGTCCGTGGGGGCAGTTTCACTATGTTGTGACGTAAGTCAAAAGATAGTTGTTACTGAACTCTCTATAGGTAACATTGAAGATATCGATGCTCAATGCAGAATCGTTAAGCAGTTGAATAGGCCACTTGCATGGACTTCATAACGACTTGGAAAAAATCGTGTGGATAGAGTTTTTTACTAAGATTACGAAAATGTTGGTAAAAATTTTTAGAAATGTACAGTTTTTTTTATTTTTAAATAAATAAATCCATTATTTGGGCTCGTGACGTCACTACATGAAAATGTCCCGTCGCCGAAAATGTTCCTATTAATTTTATAAAATTCCACACTGATTTATTTTTTTATATGGCATCACTTTGATTTCAGGCGAATTTTTGAATTCGTTCACTAGATTTATTGTTTGTTCTCTGCGAACTTATCATTTGGTTTGATTTTTTGACAGATGTTCTGAAGAGAACCCCGTACAATTAATGGGTACGGGGTTCTCTTCAGAACGTGAAGAGGATGTCGGTACATGTTTTAGAGGTATAATGATTATGGTGCTGATTTTAACAAAATAAAATTTTATAATATTCTTATTATTATTACAATTTACAAGTTCAAGTATATTACATTGAATTTAGTAATATAGACGCTGTACATTATAATGATTTAAGATCAATAAGATGGATCAAGGAAAAAAATATTTATTAGATGTAATATTTTTGGTATGCCTCGTTATTCTCCTGTGCCATTCGTGTGGAAAACGTTCTTTTTTTTTAAATTATTTTCGGCTATGTAATTATCGTTTTTTCACACCTATAAAATTATGTCCCGTCTTTCCGGTTTATAAAAAATGGTCTGATTTTTCGGATTGAAATTTTCAAAAAATCCCCAGGGTTTCAAAAATACGATTAAAAAAAAAATAAAAATATAGAATGTCTTAGAATATTTGCCTAAACCGGAAATTTTTTTAAAAAAATGTGATGCAAGTGGCCTATTGTTCTGTTTAATGGCGCATTCTGAAAGGAAGAAGTTCTGACTTTCGGAGCATAAAAAAGTGCGTGGGATCTCCCACGAGTATACGCGTTAGGAACGTATAGGTTAATCTCCTTTAACGTAGGTAGATTCAGTACAATAACGGAGATCGGCTTAAAAAAATGTTTCCCCAAAAATATATTTCGGCGGGCTTCTAAGGTATTAAGATCGAGCATTTCTGTTAACAACAATGATGGATACAGGAATGGGTAGGATGTATATTCCCTCGATACAGGTAACGCATAAACCTTTTTTGCAATATATATATATATATAAATCCCTGTTTCCCTTGATCACGTCATAACTTCAGAACGACTTTACCTATTTCATTCATCTTTTTTTAAAAGTTCTCTAATACTTTGTGGAGGGTTCTTACGAAAACAAAAGTTAAGAAAATTGCGCTGAAAACTGGATATTTTCAGAAAACTTAACGACTATTTTAACTTCGCACGTTTGACAGTTCGCGCGTTTCATGAATGCGCTGCCATACCGTTCAGCCGATTGCGATGACATTTTGGTGATATATTGTGTGCACACCGGAGGGTTTTAGGCTACATAATATAATGGTAAGTTCTGGCGTATATTCTAAATTTGTATAAATGAAAATGTGCGTATTTCATATATTTTAACGGCAGGGAGGAAAGGCAGGAGGGGAAGGGGAACTGGGTAGGTGGGATTTGTTGGAGGAGTGAAGAGGGAGGGGGAAGGAGGGGAAGGTGGAAGGGCAATGCGGGAGGTGAAGGGGACGCGGGAGGTGAACATAATGTAGGATTGATTATGGTCACAGAACAGAATACTCCTGGAAGTTTTACTATTTTACCTCCTTTTTTTACTATTTTATTTTATATTCTTTCTTTTCTTTTATTTCCTCTTTTTATTTCGTCAATTTTCTTTCTTTTTGTACAAATCATGTTCAACATGTTCATACCCATAATTATTTGACTGTCCTAAAACGGGATAATACTCCTAGTTGGGCAGTCAAAATTTAATAAATTATGTATATGTATAGATGTATATTATTGTGCTAAATAAACAAATAAATAAAAAAAAAATAAAAAAAGTGTGGTCTGTAATCTATAGGGAGTCAAAGTATAAAGTATAGAAGTGTGTTCTATAATCTGTAGTTCTATAATCTATAGCGAGTCAAAGTATAAAGTGTAGAAGTGTGTTCTATAATCTGTAGTTCTATAATCTACAGCGAATGAAAGTATAAAATATAGAAATGTGTTCTATAATCTATAGTTCTATAATCTATAGCGAGTCAAAGTATAAATTATAGAAGTGTGTTTTATAATCTGTAGTTCTATATTCTATACCGAATGAAAGCATAAAATATAGAAATGTGTTCTATAATCTGTAGTTCTATAATATATAGCGAGTCAAAGTATAAAGTATAGATGTGTGTTCTATAATCTGTAGTTCTATTATCTATAGCGAGTCAAAGTATAAAGTATAGAAGTGTGTTCTATAATCTGTAGTTCTGTAATCTATAGCGAATGAAAGTATAAAATATAGAAATGTGTTCTATAATCTACAGCGAGTCAAAGTATAAAGTATAGAACTGTGTTCCATAATCTCTATTTCTATAATCTATAGCGAGTCAAAGTATACTGATATCGACAGTTTAAATAAGACATTTCGACTCATATGCCCTAGACCTAGACAGATTAGCATTTGATTATCTGCTCACAAATGTAAATGCCCAGCTGATCGTAAAATCACTTAAAAATAATAAAGAAAACATCAACAAAACAAAAAGAATTTAAAATTAATACTAATTAATATTTGCTGAATATGTATGGTGTGTCAATAAATGTACTTGACTTACTTAAACCAGTGATTTTTGAAATTATTTGAAGAAAAAAAATGTGAAGGATGTTGTGGGATCTACAGTGACTTTATTAATGTTTTTGAAGTGAAATCTTCTTTAGCACCACTGTGATTTGAAATTAACACTAAAAAGAGACAAACGCATACCAGTGGCGGTCCATGAGTTTTCAGTGAGCTAGAGTGCCAAGATTGAAAAATTTGGCGTTATTGATGTTGTTGTAGCTGAAAATGATTTTTTTTTCAAAATTTTAATTTTTTGTAAGTATGAAGATTTTCAGGATTTTTTCAGTTTGAGGATGCGGCGCATCGAACACTTCTACTGCGTGTAAATTGCAAACTCTGTTTTTTTCATTTTTTTTTTCTTCAAAACTGACCAATAAAAAGTTCTTCCACATGTCATCACTGGTCACTGAGTTTCCGCACAACCCCTCAAACCGACCCTAACTGTTTAACACATACTGATTTCTTACGCCAGTTAAAAGCACGTTTAAGTTGAAAAAAAAATCATAAAGTCACCGGAGATCAAAATATAAATAACATTTTTTACTCCAAATAATGTCAGGAACCACGGGTCAAGTACGTCCCTTAACAGCCTCTATATATTTTTGTTGTAATCTCGTGATTATTCTCAATGTACAAATAAATGTGACACAGAAATTGTACAGCTGTCTGGCAGATAATTGATTCCCGAGCCAATTGAGATTTCTGCCCACTTCCTAGACCAGGAGTCGGCAGCTCGCGGTTCGAGAGCCGCACGCGACACTTTGCGTGGGCGTTTGCGGCTCTCTAGACATCAACTCCCATTTTACCTCCACTCAACCAGCCGTCTTAAGATGGGAGCCTCCGAACGAATGGAAAAGCATCAGTGTTGCCAACACGGCTCTTTCAGAATTTTTTGTACATAGGTACTCATTCAACGTGTTAATTGATAATATCAAAGTTTTTTTTCTTTTTGCCTTAACCTCACACATCAGGCCCATGAGAAAAATAATTTTCTTCAGAGATACCATCTGACAACCTGGATACCGGTTAAAAACTGTGTTTATTTTTCTAATTATGAAATATTTATAATTATTGATTTTAAAACCCATCTAAAATCGCATATTCCGAAACGGTTCCACTGGCTACAACGTCCTTATGACGTAAAAATTGACTGGTAAGATGGTGGTCTCCAACTGACTGGTAAGATGGTAAGATGGTGGTCTCCAACTTTACCCAGCGTGACGTCAATACCGTTATAGATTCACAAATAAAAACCAACATGAGATTTTGGCGGTAAATCGAAAATGGCCCATTTTAATGCGTTATACAAATATATATACCTTATGCGCATGAAAAGGATGTTCTGCAGTCATGATCTCAACCTTGGATTACGAACGCGAATGGTCAGATGCTACGTGTTTTCGATATTATTTTATGGAATGGAAGCATGGACGCTTACTGAAGAGATGTGGATCCACAGAAGAATACTTAAAATAAGCTGGATAGACAGGGAAGATGTTATGGTTCGGATGAATAAAGAAAAATAAGTTATTAAAACTATAAAAATCCGAAAACTTCAATATCTTGGACATGTAATGAGATATCCAGAGAAGTATGAACTGAGAACCTCTTGGCAGAAAAACCTGAGACAGTGGTTTGGCCCATAGACATATGAATATTAATAGACCTGCCCTAAGCGATAAAAGCGTATTATTTCCCCCTCCCCATACCGGCTGGGATCGAGTATGGCTTCACGTGAATCTAAAAAATGTGATGTCATCATTCTTCTGCGAGCCAGCGTCAAGCACTCATCGGTGCATTTTACGAAATAACACGGCTAAAATAGTGGCTTGTGTTTTGAAAACGTGTAAAAATAGAAGTGAAAAGGAGAATAAACCCAATTGTCGTATTCCATTCCATAGGAAAGCATTTTTTTACTTTATTATGAGCTTATTCAGATCACATAATATGGTTGTTTTTGTAACACACACTATCACTCGAGACACATGGCGTGTGATCGTCGCTGTATTGTGGGGTAAGTAAATTATGAAACATTTGTAAAAGCGTCTTAACTAAATACGTCAACAAACTATTGGACTATGAAAATAGGCGAACTTTACTTTGCTGTATTTGGAATTTGTAAATTTGTTCATTTCGCGGCGAGCAATTCGCGCTTTCATGTAAAAAGGTCTATTCATTAAAGAGCAGAGTTTACTTTTAAGAACTAAATGGTGATATTATAATGCGAGATGCCCATATACTCTCAGATTGAGTTATTGACGAATCACATATCACCGAATTCATCTTCCCGCTCTGCGCCCCACTATAGTTGGTTTCTTCCCCTCACCTTTATGTTCTGGTCTATTAATATTCATATGTCGATGGTTTGGCCAGTCTACCGTAGAGCTGTTCCGGGCCGCAGTAAACAAAGTCCGCGTAGCCAACATGATAGCTATGGTATATCACCAACAGTTCTCCAACTCACCTTGGGAGGAGATTTATTAAATGGGTAGAGTAATGCTCTTTTAGTATAAATCTGGTTTATTGATACTTCGCGTATACAGTGTTGACCACGATAGTCGACCTATCTAGGAACTGGCTAATTGGAATCTGCACTCTCTCTCTCTGAGCTGTTGGACCCTCCGTTGCCTATAGCTGGTACTAAGCTAGCTGCCATCTGGTGGAGTCCTAGGACAGTTCTTAGTACTGCCATCTATGTGAGAAAGCCGGAAGCTTTTAGATACACTACAATAGCCAACGTCCGTTGAACGGACAGGGCACCAGAAGAAGAAGAATACAAATTAATGCAATTTTAATCATAATTTTTTGGAGAATATATTGAAAATACCCTATTATGTGGCTCTACGATACATATTGACCATCCAGTTAATTAGTCATCTAAATTTGGGTTGAGTTTGCAATTATGTATGAAAAGTGTGCCCTTTATCTGGTCAAGTACAATACTCAGATTGCTCATAAACACCACCATATCAATTTACAGTGCAGGAAAACTTGTAGTGAAGTAAACAAAATGTTGATGTTTTCTGGATCACTAGATCACTAGTTCAAAATGTCATACTAATATTTCGTACCGTTATACCTCCCAATGTATATTTAGCATATTTAATATGGAAAATATAGACACGTGTAAATAATATTTAATTTATGGTGATTTTAAAATATTGCTTTGCTCATCATCTTAAAAGATAGTATTTGGAGATTTCTGCTTAATCATCTGGACGATCGATTCGCTAATCTGTTTCCTTGACAACGTGGCTCCTACACTTACACTTGAAAGCCGGCCGACCGCTGTCCTAGACCAGCGAGGCTGGAGCAGATGAGTGACTATTGTGGGACTGTATCAAACAGCGGCAGATGTCGTTTGACCTGCGTAGGTCGAAGAGTTAATTTTACTAGCAATGGTAACAACGAGCTGGGAACACGAGGGCCTGCAGAACCGATCACTGTCCATTATTTGTCCAAGGAGTGGGTGTAACATCATAGAGTGTGCAATCAATTCACCTTTGGTCAGTACTGTAATTTCGAGTACATCGTATTATTTAGTGTGATGTCTCTTATGTTTTCTCCAGAAACATTCGTAATTTAACAGAGATTACATAATAATACGACTTCAAATATACCTTTAATAATGTTGGTATGAATATCAAACGAATTTATTTAGTGTAGATGTTTTGTACTTCCACGCTGGTATTTACAGTTTATATAGACAAGTAGTTTTTCCTTGATGAATGTTGATGAATCATCATCATCATCACTATTGGCTCTACAACCCCTGGTGGGTCTTGGTCTCCTCAAAAATCTTCCTACACTCATCTCGGTTTTGTGCCAGCTCTCTCCAGTTTAGAAGCTCCAAGATAGATATGTCTTTGAATAACAAAAGATAGGTCGTTGTCGCTTCATCTTAGCCTTGGTCTTCCCAGACTCCGTCGCCCTATTGGTCTTGAGTTCAGCAGGGAATATATTTGTTGATGAATATATTTGTTTATGCTTTTGTTATTCGGCGGTACATCCTCTCTGCCCACCCCTTCGGCGTCACTAAGTTATATTTTGTGTAAGTAGGTATACCGTATTTTCCCTAAACCGACTGCATATGGTGTATAAGTTTGCTGGGGGAACAGCTGTCGGGGGATCAACTGTCAAGGAAACGGAAAAGTTTTATTTTTTTTACATTAACTCCACACCGGAGGCTTTGAGGAAAATAATTTCCCTCAGGGCCTATGTCATCTGGGACGCTGTGTGGAGGGTCTGTTTAAGGAGAGGAAGGAATGAACATTGATCTTGAAGAGACCCATGTTGTAGGATGGAGGAAACACAGAGACCGGCAAATAATTCCACAGCCGAGCTGTTGAACACAAGAACGAGTCGAAGAAGCGACCTGTTCTCATGTGACAATTGTGACAAATGTCATCCGTGTACAAATGTTGGGCACGCGTTTGGCGTATTTCCCGACTATGCACCGGTGCCGAAGGGATCAATGACGCTAATTCCTCGGAGCATCTTCCATTGTAATCCACATAATATAATACCCACACACAGACTTCGCCTTTGTGGGATTTTTTTTTGTTACTTATATTTTTTGTTATTATGTATTTACCTGTAAATGTACCAAAAAAACTTTGCTCATAAAAAAAAAAATACCGGTAGAACAAGGATAGCATTCCCACCCGACGCCTATGCTCTAAGGATTGCAATCCGTCTGTTAATCTATCAAACGGACCGCCCGTTTCTGCACAGAGTCGAGGGTATTTTTCAGGTATTTTGAAGCTCCAGACCAGAGGTGGCTGCCAAATTCAACCGTGGGGCGCACTTGTGATTTGTACAGGGTTAGCAGTTGTGTACTATTAAAGTATCTGCGGACCCTGTACAGTACGCCCAGCTTTTGAGAGGCTAACTTTACTCTGGCTTCGATGGAGCCCCCATATCTGAGCTGGTCACTAAGAGTTACACCAAGCATATCGATGGAGGGCCTGTTCGGAAGATTGCTTCCGTTGAAGGAGACTAGATTTTCATTTCGATCCCTTTTAGACGTAATCAGACAAGATTGGATCTTTGAAACATTAAATTCAAAAAGACGTGACATTCGCCACTATCGCCTCTGTTGATATTACAGAAATTTGTAGGAATTTAAAAGAACGTGTAAGGTCACACGTGCGCCAATAATTGATAGATTCAGAACATAATCTAATTACTATTATAAATTTCAGTGGTTGATTGAAAACTCCCGTAAAATTAGAGCACGTGTGCAGTATGCATGTAGACTCGATTCCGTCAATGTGCTATGCGTTTTGTCCTCAGGCGTGACTTTGTTCGCGTTTCAATTACTGAATATAATGCATTATAAATACATAATATTATACAACTACGTAGGATATTCCACAATGCACATTGTCCGTAGCGGTCTTTGCATACCAATTCATTAGGGTGGGCTATCATTGTTTTTTTATGGATACGTATCGTTACCTCGGGGTCTCAAAATATGCGAATGACTATTTATGGGTATGATATAATGAGTATGGGTACCGCTGCCCCGGAAAATATTTTTTGTATGACCAATACCCCTACCACAAGTCACCCAAATAGTTTGTCTAGGTCTTGGCGGCGAATTCGTTTATCCACTACTGCGGGACGGATCGGAAGAGAATGGTTGAGGGAGATCTAACCTAGACCTCTCCAGCTGGACTCTCTTCACTCATCGTCTTGCACCGC
Source organism: Limnephilus marmoratus (assembly GCA_917880885.1). Taxonomy (NCBI): domain Eukaryota; kingdom Metazoa; phylum Arthropoda; class Insecta; order Trichoptera; family Limnephilidae; genus Limnephilus; species Limnephilus marmoratus. The sequence goes on from OU862924.1 coordinate 13,073,269, forward strand.
AAAGGGAGGTATGGGTTCTATAAAAACCTAGGTTTTACAGAAATGCTAATAATGTACATTTTAAATGTTCCCACTGATTCTTTACTTTAGGTAGCTTACTAAAAGGGATTAAACTTGATAGCCCAGGCAACGAAGGAAAAATAGGGGAAATAATTCATGTAGAAGCCAATTTTGGCACAGTTGTAGGGGAAGGTGTCCTTAACAAAATACTAAAAGTACTGGGGGGTGGGGGTGGAGCTAAGGGGGAGGGGGGGGGTTTAAAGGTCCCTTTTTTCAGTTTTTCGTTAATAACTCAAAAACTACTGCCTCTAGCGAAAAAGTGTTCAGGTACTAAATTATCTCCATAAAATTCTCTACAAAAAAGGTTCTATAAACTTTTTTGTTAGGATCAATGCTTAAGCAGATAGGGAGGGGGGAAAATGTAACATTAAAAAAAAAACTGTTTTAATTTTTAAAAATGAAATGTTTGTCGGTAAAAATCAAATGCTTATTGTTAAAAAATCAAATAATTAATGCTTAGGGGTCGTCCATTAATCACGTGACTCTCGAAAGGGGGGGGGGGGGGTTCGGAAGAAATCACCAAATATCACCGGGGGGGGGGGTGTAATGAGATATCACGTGTATTTATTTTTCGTGATAATATTCTGAAAATTTCAAAATACTTTGTACTAAAAAAAATACACGTGATTTTGGGGGGGGGGGGGTTAGTCTAAAACCTCACCACATATCACCACGGGGGGGGGGGGGTTAAAAAGTTGCTAAAAAAACATCACGTGATTAATGGACGACCCCTTAGGGATGTACCTTGAACATTAAATTTCGTCGAAATCTAAACATTCATCGTCATCAATGCTGTCTTCGACGGGGGCTCCGTTCATACATGAGCCGAGGCAGCCGCAGGCACCGGAGCAGGCAATCCCTGCTTTGCGGCAACCGCAGCGCATCCCACACCCAGTTGTGCATCGGCAAAAGATCGTGTTCAAAATGGAGATGGGTGCCACAGGGTCGTTCGTGTTAACTGGGTTAACCTGTCAAAGGCCAGGGTTTTTTACCTTACCTTTTTTAAATTACCTTAAGAACAAGAATGGAGGAAGCTATTTTAAGCTTTATTTTATGTTATATATTAATGGAATAAAATTTAAAATCTCATCCAAATTATTTGAATTAATATTCATTTTTGAAATTCGATTCTCGCGCGCCGGCGCGTTCCTGGCAAATGACAGGTTAAGGACCCCATCTTCTCCCTTGACCCAACTCCATTGGATGGGTAGTAGAGGGTTGCCTAGCCACTGTTGTATCTGTAAAAAAGTAATGAGACCAAGGTAAGCATTCATCACAAATTAATATTTGTAATAAGAAAGCAGTATTTAAAACTATATGCAACTGGATTTAATTACCTGTAGATATATTCTGAGCGAGTGTTGCTTTGAAGCTCCTCTGGTGGGAGGAAGAGTGGCCATGTCTGATTTGAGCTTCATTGACGCTTTCAAAAATGCCGAGTACCGATGTTTGTTTAGGTTGTCTTAATGAGCAGGCGCTTTGTATACAGCCAAAAAAAGTTTCTCGCCAGCCTGTTCAATATTCTCAGGTGATGCTGAGGGATCAGAGAATATTGGTGAAATATCTTGCGTGAGGCCAGGATTTTCTGTGAAGAGCTTAGCGATTCCCACTTTACTCTTTACATATATCGCCGAGGTGGTGTCGCATCCGGAGAAGCTATGGAGAAGGAGAATCGTTTTGGCGATTGGAAGCTGTTAGCAAGAAAATGTTCTTGTTGAATGGTGATGGTCGTTTTTTTCGTGAAAGTTGATGTCAACCAAAGTTTTTGTGAGCCTCCTTTGCTTCTGCTCCGCTCGAAAGAAACAAAACAAGGTTGATTCACTTGCTCAGCGAGAAAATGACAGCAGCCGGGATTAAAACAACTGTTGCTACAGGGGATGCTGATAGCACTATTGTGAGGTGTGGGTTGGATGAAGCTGCTCTACATTCAAATGTAGCAATAGTTGCGGAGGATGTGGACTTGTTAGTTCTCCTCATTGGATTGGCACCACCATCAATCAATATATATTTCATGAAGCCGGGCCGTGGGAATGTGGAGACCAAATTGTTTTCGGTGCGACAACTTCAACAGCTTCCAATCGCCAAAACAATTCTCCTTCTCCATAGCTTCTCCGGATGCGACACCACCTCGGCGATATATGGAAAGTGTAAAGTGGGAATGTAAATGTAAAGCTCTTCGCAGAAAATCCTGGCCTCACCCAAGACATTTCACCAATATTCTCTGATCCCTCAGCATCACCTGAGAATATTGAACAGGCTGGCGAGAAACTTTTTTTGGCTGTATACAAAGCGCCTGCTCATTAAGACAACCTAAACAAACATCGGTACTCGGCATTTTTGAAAGCGTCAATGAAGCCCAAATCAGACATGGCCACTCTTCCTCCCACCAGAGGAGCTTCAAAGCAACACTCGCTCAGAATATATCTACAGGTAATTAAATCCAGTTGCATATAGTTTTAAATACTGCTTTCTTATTACAAATATTAATTTGTGATGAATGCTTACCTTGGTCTCATTACTTTTTTACAGATACAACTGTGGCTAGGCAACCCTCTACTACCCATCCAATGGAGTTGGGTCAAGGGAGAAGATGGGATCCTTAACCCAGTTAACACGAACGACCCTGTGGCACCCATCTCCATTTTGAACACGATCTTTTGCCGATGCACAACTGGGTGTGGGATGCGCTGCGGTTGCCGCAAAGCAGGGATTGCCTGCTCCGGTGCCTGCGGCTGCCTCGGCTCATGTATGAACGGAGCCCCCGTCGAAGACAGCATTGATGACGATGAATGTTTAAATTTCGACGAAATTTAATGTTCAAGGTACATCCCTAAGGGGTCGTCCATTAATGACGTGATGTTTTTTTAGCAACTTTTTAACCCCCCCCCCCCCCGTGGTGATATGTGGTGAGGTTTTAGACTAACCCCCCCCCCCAAATCACACGTTTTTTTTTTAGTACAAAGTATTTTGAAATTTTCAGAATATTATCACGAAAAATAAATTAACGTGATATCTCATTACACCCACCCCCCGGTGATATTTGGTGATTTTTTCCGAACCCCCCCCCCCCTTTTCGAGAGTCACGTGATTAATGGACGACCCCTAAGCATTAATTATTTGGTTTTTTAACAATAAGCATTTGATTTTTACCGACAAACATTTCATTTTTTAAAATTAAAACAGTTTTTTTTTAATTTTACATTTCCCCCCTCCCTATCTGCTTAAGCATTGATCCTAACAAAAAAGTTTATAGAACCTTTTTTGTAGAGAATTTTATGGAGATAATTTAGTACCTGAACACTTTTTCGCTAGAGGCAGTAGTTTTTGAGTTATTAACGAAAAACTGAAAAAAGGGACCTTTAAACCCCCCCCTCCCCCTTAGCTCCACCCCCACCCCCCAGTACTTTTAGTATTTTGTTAAGGACACCTTCCCCTACAACTGTGCCAAAATTGGCTTCTACATGAATTATTTCCCCTATTTGGTATTTTTTGGTCTTCGTTGCCTGGGCTATGACGTTGCCGCCGACTTTCAGTCTGCGCATGTGTGATGTGAGATACAGACGTGTGTTTCGCCGTGAGGCTCAACGAAAATCAATAAAATATAATAAAAAAACAACTTTACATGTTTTTTCATTGATTATTTAGTATTCTTAGTATTGTGTTGATTTATTTTTTGTAATAATAATAAGTGAATCGATCTCAAATAGTTATAAGTTTGAAAGAAATTGTTTAGATTTTATTCAAAAGTTTACTATTATAATGAGTATGATTCAAAATTATACGTTTTTTCATTGTATTCTGTTGATTTCTTTTTTGTAATAATAGTCTGTATCGATCTCAAATAGTTATAAGTTTGAGAGGAATTGTTTAGATTTTATTAAAAAGTTTACTATTATAATGAGGAAGATTCAAAATTATAATAAAATGTTGTTGTTAATTTATATGCTTTTATTTTAAAAATAAATAACAATTTTTTTTATTATTTCTTTTATTTCAATGCACTATCACCTCACTATAATCAGTAAAAATAACACATAAAATGTAAGCAATAACAACAATTTAATCATATTTATTTTTGGGGTCCTTGGCGACCCCGCGCGACTCCTCGTATTAAAAAAGGCGCGACAGGCGGAGGTTTAAGTAGCAGCCGGGCTCGGGAACGACGATAAAGGATTTATCGACATTGTAGATAATTTTTTTACCAACGCAACGTTCCGGTCACCGGAGAAACTTGATTAAAAGCATTTTTTTTCAATAGCTCACCGGAGAAACTTGATTAAAAGCATTTTTCTACAATAGCACACAGCTCTGAGAAAAAAATTCCCCGGAGTCTACTACGTATGAGGAATGGGTAGGAATTTGGGGGTCATCTGTCAGAAGTACCTATGTTGTAGGGTAGTTGGTTATCCAATAAATGGTTCCCACAGTACCCATAACCGCCTCCCAAATTGATTTTAACGATCAAAAGAAGTACATAATATAACGTTATATTCGTATGTTTTTTATAACAGTATTCAATTGCGCAAGTACATCGCCTGACGTAATTAAAATCGATAAAGCCTTTGATGGCCCACCCCACTGTCCGCTTTCGTGTCCATTGTCAAATTCCTAACAGAACCATAATGCATTTTGGTTTGGTGTAATCACGATGGGAGTTGGAAGCGACCTTGTCAGTAATTATTTCCATTGTTGACTGCCGTGTGCCATATTTGAATGCTTTATTTTGTTATGTTTACCTTCGGTTTATGCAAAATCTAGTAGCTGGAACTGGACACACCGGGAATCATCACAAAAACGTGTAGGTAAATCATTTTTTAAAAAGCACACGTTTAGGCTGGGCGCATATGCACGTTTTCCGTATTCGATTTCCTAATGCGGAATTTCGATTAGGAATTCCGTGAGACTAGCGCAAACGTTCGTTTTTCTTCATTCGGAATGTATACACGTCAGTACAGATAGTAATAGCGTGGTGAACGCACGACGATGGAAGACGAAGATTTATTAGCAATTGCATTTCTGTTAATAATGAAGAAGAAAAAAATAATGAAATGATGAAACATAATGAATTAATAATGAAAGTTTCTGCCTCACACATTATCGTATTGCGATTCTATGCGTAACAAATACAAATAATACGTCCGATGCACGCGGTGCGGGTGCGATACTGAATAGAAATTTCTAAACGTGTGCGCCGGCACAAACAAAATGTACGCAAGCGCTGCGTTCCGCATGACGTCATTAGGTTTTTTCCACTAGGTTTCTCCAAACGCGCCGGCTTGCATTCGAAACGTACGTACGGAATTTGTTCCGTTCGGAAAAAAAGCGAACATGTGCGTTAGTTAATGTATTTTCTACGGATTCCATGCATTCGGATGTCCGAAAACGGAAAACGAATTCGGAAATCGAATATGGAAAACGTGCATATGCGCCCAGCCTTAATGTATCTACAAATTCGTGCACTTTGATAGTGGTTCAAACTAGACGTGGGCAAAATTGAATGACCGAATTAAATGAATAAATTCAATCTTGTGACACACTCAATCTAGTTCTCAATTTCAAAAGGAATTGATTCTTCATTCCTTATCTTTGGCCTTGCATCCACGATTTTTAACGACACCATACATTTTTAATTTCCATTTATTTTACTGTTAAATTATTTCAATGAATAATGTGTTCTGTAAACGATTTAAATATTATTTTGTTTCATAGGTATTTAAATATTATTAAACGGGCCGCGCGCCGCGAAGTGGTCGACGGCCGGTATTGTGAACGACTCTCCTATTACGATTGTATTCCGCTACCGCCGCGCCGCCATTCTAAAAACTCCCGAACATCATCAAAGTCCATGTCCCAAAATGGTCAAAACGCGGCCGCGATTCATCCGGGTTGCCCGAGCATCTTTTTCACGCAAGGAATTAATCATTTATCCTAATCAATAGTCCTGAGATTGTCCTAAGGTCCCCGCCGTCCCAGGTCCGTGTTCAATGTCCGCGTCCCAGGTATCTAGTCTGTCGAAATCGAGATTGTCCGATTCCGACAGACAGAGGAATTAAAACAAAATACTTTTTCACTTGTGACGTCATGGTCTTTTGTAAATCTCAGACCTAGAAATGACGTCAGGCGTCATCGTCACGTCAATGTCTCGATATGTCCCAAACGCATCCCAGTCCTAGGTCCGCAGCTCGCGAGTAAATCAAGTCACTGCTAGGTAAGACACAAAACATTAGTCAAAAGTTACTAATTCATTCCTCAATGCCAGCCCTTAATCCGTCCGCGCGGTTCATTTATTCCCCCGCGCGCCAAGCCGTCAATTTCATTACATAGTTAGTCGAAAACTTTCGACAATTTGAATGAATCTGAACATCAGCTAGAAAAGTGAGAAGCTAAAATGATGCTTATCGGTTTTTTGGTACGTACGAAAGATATTGTACCTACCTACTTTTAGACGTAGATCTTGGGTCGATATAATATGTAAATTTGCAGATATTATAAGGCCAATTAGCTGTGGTTAGCTGTCATAAAATACTCATCTTAATGTTAAAATGTATGTTTATATTAGATCACGTGAAATGGAACAAAATTATTAAGTTTAATAAATAAAATAAAATCAATAAAATTTTAAGGGTGAAACGAAAACTTGTATAATTTTAAGATATAATTGCTAGCAATAAATACATTTTACATACGAAAAATTACGACACTAAAAAAAGACAAACAATATAGGATTTAGCCTGCGAGATAATGAGATAGAATAATCGGTCTCCTCTTTGTGTGGTGTTTCGTAGCCTATTGGTCTCCTCTTTGTGTGGTGCTTCGTAGCCTCCCCACTCATTGTGATTTTGAAAACCGATGAAACGAAAAAGCGACACTAAAAAGAGTCAAACACATTAATCTATAGGTTTTATTTTGTTTTTTGAAGAGTTTTATTAAATGTACATTTGTTACTTAAATTTAATTTTTCCGCTAACTATGTAACAATTTCTAGACATTTTGTTTTTGAAGAGTTTTATTAAATGTACATTTGTTACTTAAGCGGAAAATTAAATTTAAGTAACAAATGTACATTTCATAAAACTCTTCAAAAAACAAAATGTCTAGAAATTGTTACATAGATTGCCCAAGAAATACAAAAAACTATAGGTTTTAGCCTGCGAGATAATGAGATAGAATAATCGTTCTCCTCTTTGTGCGGTGTTCCGTAGCCTATTGGTCTCCTCTTTGTGCGGTGCTTCGTAGCCTCCCAACTCATTGTGATTTGAAAACCGATGAAACGGAAAAGCGACACTAAAAAGAGTTAGACACATTAATCTATAGGTTTTAGCCTGCAAGATAATGAGATAGAATAATCGGTCTCCTCTTTGTACGATGCTTGGTAGCCTATCAGTCTCCTCTTTTGCGGTACTCCGGGTACTCCGTGGCCTCCCGGTCTCGTGTACGGTGTTAGCCTCCCCATTCATTTAATTTTCAATTTTTTATTTATTTTTTTATTTTTTTTATTTTTATTTTTTTTTTATTTTTTTTATTTTTTTTTTTTGGATTTAATTGAATTAAAGGAATGAATAAAAGGAATCAATTCAAAAGGCCATGGGAATCAGACTGAATCGATTCACTCCTGGGAATCATTCTGCCCACGTCTAGTTCAAACTGCAAGCAAAAATCTATCTAAAATGATTTTACTGTACCCTTTTTTCATATTTTTACGTAATACGTTTTTTAATACGAATTTACAACCATAAAGCAGCGAAAGTTGGAAGAATACTTTGTGCATCGGTAGTTATACGCCTCCACCGACGAAGAACATCCCCTTCTTTGTCTTGTTTCCGCCTTAAATCATAATACATGAGTAAATAGGCTACGCGTCTTTTCATCCCGCGACAAAATACCCCCGACAAAACATCCCCCGACAAAATATCCTACGAACAAAACATCCCCCGTCAAAATATCCTACGGACAAAACATCCCCCGACAAAATATCCTCCGACAAAATATCCTACGGACAAAACATCCCCCGACAAAATATCCTCCGACAAAACATCCCCCGACAAAATATCCTCCGACAAAATATCCTACGGACAAAACATCCCCCGACAAAATATCCTCCGACAAAACATCCCCCGACAAAATATCCTCCGACAAAATATCCTACGGACAAAACATCCCCCGACAAAATATCCTCCGACAAAACATCCCCCGACAAAATATCCTCCGACAAAATATCCTACGGACAAAACATCCCCCGACAAAATATCCTCCGACAAAACATCCCCCGACAAAATATCCTCCGACAAAACATCCCCCGACAAAATATCCTCCGACAAAATATCCTACGGACAAAACATCCCCCGACAAAATATCCTCCGACAAAACATCCCCCGACAAAATATCCTCCGACAAAATATCCTACGGACAAAACATCCCCCGACAAAATATCCTCCGACAAAATATCCTACGGACAAAACATCCCCCGACAAAATATCCTCCGACAAAATATCCTACGGACAAAACATCCCCCGACAAAATATCCTCCGACAAAATATCCTACGGACAAAACATCCCCCGACAAAATATCTACTAAAATTTAACCTAACAATAAAATAGGACAAACATAATACAGACATTCTGTAACGACAATAAATTATATTGTTAGCTGTATTATTTTTGTCCGATTTTACTATTTTTGTACAATAAAATTTATTGTCTTTGCAGGATGTTGTCTGTATTATTTTCATTCGAACATGTCTCGAAGTTTATAATTTTTGCTCAATTTTTTACCACGGAAATTTACGATTTGATTGAGCGTCTTGGTGGTACATTTATGGCGTCTGTCAAGCTGATTGAGCAACAACGAGCACGGTTCCAAGTCAACATGTTCGATCGAGCCAAATCGACGAGCATGAATATACGTTTGAAAAGCTTTATGAAAATACGAAGAGAGAGAGAGAGCGCGAACATTAACTTTTTTTTTTTACATTAGCTTCACACAGGTGGCACCGAGGAAAACAATTTCCCTGGGGGCCTATGTCATCTTTGAGGATGCTGTATGGAGGATCTTTAAAGGGAAAGAAAGGAGAAGAAGATATGGGAAGGAAAAGGGTATAGGTAAAGGGGTGGGTAGGAATCTGGGGGTCAGTGTGGCCAGGAGGAGTGACGGACGTATGAATCTATTCCTCACACTGCGGTGCAAGGCGAAGGGTCGGGGGAATCCGGCTGGAGAGGTCAAAAGGCCTCCCTCAACCAGTCTCTTCCGATCCAGCCCGCCAGGCAGTGGTTGCAAACGTATCCGCCACCAAGACCTAGACAAACCTCATCCCATGAATCCGGGCACCCCGTATAAGTCACCAAACGTAGCGAACCACTTGGGGTGACCTGTGGCAGGGGTGTTGGTTGTCCAATAAATGGTTCCCGGGGCAGCGGTACCCATACCCGCCTCCCAAATTGAAATTTGGTGGGGATTGTAATATAAGAGAGAAGGATATGGTGTGTAGGGAAGCAAAAGGGTAAAATGTTTAAGATTGGGCTACTCAATACATCTAAGGCCATTTACACATTTACAAGCGATTCGAGTTTCGTACTCGTAGCATACGCTCCGCTTGTGTGTACCCGCTATACTACATATTTTGTTGTTGTCATATAAGACGCCACGCGTCGACTACGGGTTTGACGTCAGTTGCTCGGTATTAACAGTGCTGGTAGGGCGCTACGCGAGTTGCATTGACAGAAATGCCGCCCGATCATGATTTGAATGATAAATTTGCTCCGGAGGTGGGAATATATTATCCATGTTTGTGTAACTATAATTTCCTTAAATACTTAAGAAAGGATTTAGCGGAGAAGATGTGAATTTGAGAAAAGAAAATAGTAATTTGGACATCATTCCCACGTAATTAATTGGCGGCGACGAATGCCCTACAATTATTGTTTATTTCGTTGAATGGGTGAATTTGACCTACATATTTTATAGACTTAAGGAAGTACTAAACATTGAAAAATTAAAAAATGATCTACTTTTCCCTGGTGAAGTCATCAATCACTTATGGCATTATAGGATGGGGTGGTGCACTTGATACATTTATTAAGCCTCTACAAATAATTCAAAAACACACAATTAAAGTCATATATAACAAAAATAAAACATTCTCGACTAACTTATTATACAAAGAAACTAAAATATTTAATATACGTAAATTATTTATATTACAAACTTTGAAAAATGTGTTTAAAAACAAAAATACTTTCGAAATAAATGAAAACAGAATGAGCAAAAGAATAAATAATATATTTTACACAGTTTGACAGCAGTTTCATTGGTCCTCGTTCATTTAACCATCTACCACTACAAACTCAAATGATAAATAAAATATGTAAAAGAGGTAAAATTATGGTTGAATAATGTAGATATTGAAACGCTATTTCTATAAATTTATCCTTCCTTCTACAACACAGTTTCTGTAACTTTCTAAACTGTAGTATAATATGTTTTCTGTTTATTTTTTTATAATAACTAAAAAAAAAAAAAAATCAGTATGTTTTTTCCATATTTTTATTTTAATTTTATAATAGCTGAAAAAAAACCTTTTTCACTTATTCTACCTATGAAATACTAACTTTATATTTTATATATTTTTAAGTCTATTTTATACTTTGGGTACTTAGAAATATAGTATTTTGTTTTATATTTTTATAATATTACCCTCACTCAGGCAGTGCCTTAGTGGGTTTTCATTTCTTGTTCATACTATTTGTTATTATATATTATGTTATTATATGGATACTATTTGCTATTATACATTATATGTACAAAGAAATAAATAAAATTTAAAAAAAAAAAATCCAAAATCTTTGTTTAGATCGTTGTTAATGCTTATATAAAAATTCCACGGCTGTACGCGAAAAATGATCAAGTCTAAGTACATTTCGGGTAGCGCCGTGTACGGAAATCAGCACAAAAATGTTACCAGTATTTGTAGTAAGTGCAATACATACGCTTTTACATGAAAAATATTACGCCATATAAATATGAATTTAGAAATATGAACTCTTGAAATAATATCCAGTTTTTATTTTGTCACAAAATGTATTTTCCAACATTGAATGAATAATTGACACATATAAAAGAATGTGCTAACCGGAAATGGGTGATTATTTTCTTCACGTTTTTCGTGTAGATTGTTTAACAAATAGTAAGTAATCGTACAAAATTAATAATTAATTAAAACAGAACCTCACGCTGAGTCATCGATGAAGTCATTGCGTACCAACCCTGCGCACAAATGCAATTATTATTAATACCTGGGATATTAATAGCTCATTTACATTAAATTGTATATTATTATTAGAGAATCATCGCTCAGAGGATCGGCGGCGTCCTCACCTGAAACTGAAGGGTACATTTTTAATTTTTAAAGCCCTGAGGAAAAAAATTGACTTTAGGGCCTACCTAGTTCTTTCTGTCTTCTTTGAGGATGCTATGTGGATGGTTTCTTTGAGAAGAGGAAGACGTAAACATGTTGAAGGAAGTAAGGAATACACAGGCCAGCAAATCGTTTCACAGTTGAGCTGTTGAACTCAACAACGAGTCGTAGAAACGGTTCCATGCCAACTCAGAATCACGTCAACTCAATACCTCTTTTAAAAGTCATTAAAAGTTAAGAAAAAAAAGATAAACAGCCCATAACCTAACCTCGTGTAACCTATTTAAAAAATTTTTTTTTTTTTTTTTCACTTTTAATGACTTTTCAAAGGAGGTGTTGAGTTAAATCGTGATTTCATTCTGAGTTGTCCGATCACCGTAGAAACGACCCAAATGTTGGTCTCGCGTTTGGTGTGTTTCTCGACTGTGCAGTGTGCTGTGTGCACCGGTTCCGAATGGATCAATGACAGCAGTTCCTGAAAACCGAAACTTTTTTAACACCTTACTGAAATTTGGCTCGTTTTTTACACTTATACACGTGTTAAACGAATAAAAAACAATAATTGAAGTATGCGATTTTTTTTACATTTACTGCTATAAAACAAAAAAAAATAAAAATTAACAAAACATTACTTCTTAGAACAAAAATTTGTCAATAATCAACACTTACAGTATAAAGGAAGGATCGATCTTTTAATCGAAGATCTTTTAATTGCAGTTAGTAATGTACCTAATTAATAACTGGTAATTAATTATCAGTCTCAACAAAAAAATAAAATACCGATCTTATGATAAATGAATCAGTCTCAACAAAGGTTACTATAATTAGTTTGTACGACAATTAAGTACTTTAAAAATCAGTTTTTAAATAAATTACTAATTAACTTTAGTATTCATTATTAAAAAGTCAAATATTGTACGCTAAAAAAAGCAGTTTTTCTACATTTTCACGGTTTCGGTGCGGCCGAAGGTTCGGCAGATTATCTGCCGAAACCGAAACTGATGCCGAAACTAGATTTTTTTGCCGAACCTTGCCGAAACCGAAACCGAAACCGAACCTTGGTTCGGTCACTAAAAATATTACATTATACGTAGCTTATTTAGAAGTTTAGAAAAAGACACTTAAATTCAAAGCAAATCCTTTGAAGTTCAAAGATTTGCTTTGAATTTAGGGAGTTCCAGTTACACAAATATTTTCAATAATATTTCTCAATGAAATCTTTTGTAGATTATTAGATTCATACAGAATACAGATAGGCCGCTCAACGCACGTGAGCCGCTTCCAACTATCTTTTTTAAAATTTTTTATTGTAGTCATTGTAGTACTTATCTTAAAAAATGGAACATGTTACTGTTAATAATTAAGCTTCTAACTAGCAAATAAATAATTAAGCAGTAAAAATGGTTAAATAAGGTGTATGAAATCAATTTATTACAATAATAGTGTATTATTTAGGACTTCCTAACAATGTTTATATTAACTTACTTGCTAGTTAGGAGCGGTTCACTTGCGTTGCACGGCCCGTCTGTACGACGCTAATGAAATATGTATACGGATGTCAAATTACCATTTTTCTGAGCAACTACGATTCTCTTAAAAACCAGCATGCATTTAAAAATCCGTTTTATGACCTTCAAATGTCAAATATTTTATGGAAATTAAGAAATCGTCGCAATAACAACATGGCGAGAAACCCAAGAAATATTGCTTTAAGGCAACTTATTTATATTCTAAAATTAACACGACACTTCTTCATACGTAAACACACACTTCACAACAATCTACCCATCTGACCCGATTATGAACACTGTAACGCTGTCAAAAACCTTGGCTAAAGAAGGAAGAAGAGCAAAACGGCTTAGTAACCATTCAACGGACCAGGAAGCGAAAAATCTATGCAGCATAAATTACAGAGAAAGTTATGCACATTTATTGACGCAAGAGCTCAATTAACTTCTAAATTTTCTATAGTCATGCAGACGAGTCGGACGGAAAAAACATTATTCCCGTAATATTTAACAACTTATAACAATAAATAAATTTATTTTGTAATTAGGTATTGTAAATGTTGAAATAAACCTACGTACTGATTTTACAGGCAAATGGCACATTTTAAAGGGCACACGATTGAATATCTATGTGAACACCGTATTCGAAGTAGTAGGTAAAAATGGTCTGACCAAGTTTCCCTCTAACCCCGCAGAGGTCCTACGAAACAGTTACTAGATCTCTTAAAAATGATTTGTCTGTACCTTCTTTGGAAAATTAATAGGTAGGTACAATACTTTAATGAAAATTTCAAATTAATATTTTAATAGTAGCTTATATGTCGGCAACGAAAAAAAAATACACAATGTTGACGAATACAACTTTGACGGCCTCCGTGGTTCCGAGGTAATACTCTCGACACACAATCCGAAGGTCGCGGGTTCGAACCCGGCGCGGCGCGGCAAATAAATTTTATTTGATTAATTTGTGGTATTTCATATATTTCACAATTAATTAAAAATAATGTATAGTGTATTTGCAGCACGTTCAAGAGTGGACGATACTCTCAGTATCGCCCTGGTGTAAGACCACCATTCAGATTTGAAAAGTTGCTTGAAATGGCTTTAGCCGTGTTTGGTGACCAGATCTGAATAGCCAGGTACTTCCCCACCTTCCTTTTCCCTATCTCCTCCCCCTTGAGAGCAATTGAGACTCTTGTGCGGTATTCTCATTAATAAAATCAATTTTCGACCTTGTTGCTTCACCTCTTGGGCCGGCTAGTAGCCAATTTCAAAGATGTCGTTTTGTTTTGGTTTGACTGCGGATTGAACCTTCCTTCCCAATGACATTTGAAACCGCTGTAAATTTTTAAATATATTATCATCCAATTTCAGAAAACATGCGTGTGTATTCGTGAATGACTTACGTTTGTAGAATGGGTTGTCATCGACCACGAGTGCTGAGTTTCAGATGAATCGGATGTCGGAAAGTGAGTTAATTTCCACTTCTAAGACTTGAATGAATTAATTCACCAGAACCTAATCCAAATTCTAACAAATAGATTAAAACTTAAAAAGGTAAGTTTGCAATTTTTCATATTTATGTTTATTATATCGATAAGCAAGTTCGGTTTATCTTAATTGATAGTTGTAAATTGCAAAATAATTGGAAATCATAGTATTGAAGTACTTCAAGAAGTAAAGAAGATTTCACTGAATAATCATTTCCTTCCGAGTAGGTACAGATTATTTATATTCAACTTCCTGTAAATACCCAACAAAACCCACAATCAGTAATTTCGTTATGTACCCACAATCAGTAGTTTCGTTTCGTTATGTCCATTAATCACGTGATGTTTTTTTAGCAACTTTTTAACCCCCCCACCGTGATGATATGTGGTGAGGTTTTAGACTAACCCCCCCCCCAAAATCACGTGTATTTTTTTTAGTACAAAGTATTTTGAAATTTTCAGAATATTATCACGAAAAATAAATACACGTGATATCTCATTACACACCCCCTCCCGGTGATATTTGGTGATTTTTTCCGAAACCCCCCCCCCTTTCGAGAGTCACGTGATTAATAGACGACCCCTAAGCATTAATTATTTGGTTTTTTAACAATAAGCATTTGATTTTTACCGACAAACATTTCATTTTTAAAAATTAAAACAGTTTTTTTTTTAATTTTACATTTTCCCCCCTCCCTATCTGTATAAGCATTGATCCTAACAAAAAAATTTATAAAACCTTTTTTGTAGAGAATTTTATGGAGATAATTTAGTACCTGAACACTTTTTCGCTAGAGGCAGTAGTTTTTGAGTTATTAACGAAAAACTGAAAAAAGGGACCTTTAAACCCCCCCCTCCCCCTTAGCTCCACCCCCACCCCCCAGTACTTTTAGTATTTTGTTAAGGACACCTTCCCCTACAACTGTGCCAAAATTGGCTTCTACATGAATTATTTCCCCTATTTGGTATTTTTTGGTCTTCGTTGCCTGGGCTATATGTACCTACTTGAAGAGGAGAATTTGAAAAACCAAAAATAAACTAATAAAATTATTATGACTAAACGCTCACCTTGTATGCAATTCAATTTCCACGAATAAGATTAATAATTTAAACAGCTGTATAATAGTTAACAAAAAAACTTTCAGAACTTGATAATAATATCATATATTAGGTTTCTTTTCATTAAGCTGAGGTCCCCAGCATTGCCCGGACTATAAGCAGAGTTTTCGAAATAAGATGCAGGCTGGAATAATTTTCCTCTTTGAACGCCAAGCATCAAAATTTTGTATTAGGAGGAAACTAGGCGGCATTTTGTTCTTACAAACGTATTTCTCAATTTCCACTCTGAATTTTGACACCAGTGCAATTTTTTTAAATATAATAAATGTTATATCGACTACTAGCGTGTCAGTACGTTTTGCTTTTTTTGATAAATTACTTCTTGTGGGAGTTAGGACCCTCCAAAACTCGTTAAAATTTCCCGGTGTGAACGCTATCAACGATTGTTCATTATGCAAACTAGACAATGTATTTATTAAAAAAACAAAAGTAAAGACATGAAATATTTTAATATAGTAAAGTTATTTATTTATAATATCATATATTGTATTTGCGGCACGTTCCAGAGTACAAAATACTCTCAGGATCGTTGTGGTTTAAGACTACCACCATTCGGAATTGAAACGTTGTCGCTTGAAATTTCTGTAGCCATGATTGGTGACTAAATCCGATTAGTCAGATACTTCCCCAGCTTCTTCTTACCCCTCCCCATAACCTTCAGTCTCACTGCATACCCCAATTGGGGATGCCATAGTCTCACTGGCTCCAGACGGTTGGGAGCAGCTGCGGGACTGTTGTGCGGTATACACATATATATTTTTTTTAAATGATGGTGGACTTTGCTTGGAGAGCTCTCAGCTACTAACTATTTCCCTAATTTATTTTAGAGATTATACTGTATTCCATAGGTATAAGCTGAGAGTCGCCTAACTTTTCCCCCTATCGAGATACTGCAGCGCTACGGAAATGTTCTATGAGTGACGAGTGCACTTTCAGAGTACTTTTCCACCACCGCATGCTAAGCTTGTGGCGCAGACTACGAGGGTCTTCTGGAGACGGAACACGGTCAAATATCCTCCATAAACGGCTGATATTTTCATAATATTTTCATTTTGCATGCTTATTCGTTTTTATTTTGTGCACGAGTTGTTATTTTGTTACTTTTTTTATCATCTGTCTAATTTATTTTTTGTTATTTCGAAGTGTTGCATTGCACTACCCCTGCATATATTCTGGAATAAACTATTATTATTACTTATTACAAAAGATGATTGTCTTTCCCATAAATGAAACATTCACAATAATACTTCTTGCATGTGATCAGAGAATTATTATTGTTAATTGCGAACAATAAGAATATAATTATTTGCTTTTATATATCTATGGAAGAGATACAAGATACAACTTGTCTAAGTCTACCCACTACCCATGACATTAGGCATTAGATAGATTCCACTGCAAATAATTCTTCAGACTACTTCCTGGTGAAAAAGTCTTCTTTTCATTTCCTGATCAATACGTTTACTTAAAAAGCATTTTACTGAGAGTATAAATATATGCGTTTTTCCGCATGTTTCAAGGATTTCCTCTTAATTAAGATAGCAATTAGACAAATTGAAAAGGACCAAGTATCTTCCAATAAAAATTGATTGATAAATGATATTCGAAATAAAAAATCCTTTTATTTATCTTTTGATTCGTGAAATCCGGCACCTTGGGACGTATGTATTATTTGAGATACAAATGAAATCGTGAAATGGAAACAAAACGAATATCATTTGCAGATTTATTTGAGGAAGATAATGGTTTAATCACGTTTTTCTTTTTCCAGGCCGGTTTCAGCATTTCATTCTTCAAACTAAAGGTATCGGTGGATGAATGTGATGAAGATATTCTGTGTATCGCCTAGTGAAAGATTTTTTGAAGTAAAACTGCTTTAGCTCCGTTAGCGATTTGAATTTGACGGTCCTCGGTTCTAATATAATGAGGTAAATTCACGACCACGCACCCGAATAGCGCAGCGCTATGAAGCGCCCGACTCAGCGCCCAGAGAGACATCCAGCGGATGGCGAAACCTACCAAATCCAAAAAAAATAAATATATTTATTTTCGTAAAATCAATATCAATTCTTCAAACCACTTTAAAATAAACAGGCAAAAGAAAAGAAAGCGACATCTAGCGACTTTCTAGTTTCACTTCTACTGCGTGAGAATTGCACACTCTGACTTTTTTTACATTAACTCTACACAGGAGGCCCTGAGGAAAATAATTTCCCTCAGAGCTTATGACACCTGAGATGCTGGGTCTTTTGAGGAGAGGAAGGAATAAACATTGGACTTGAAGAGAACCATATTGTGGGAAAGAGGAAACACAAAGGCCACACAACATCAGGAAACACAAAAGACTTACAGATTTTGAATATAAGACTTACAGATTTGAATATAAACATTGGTTGCTTGAAAGGGCTTTAAGGTGATGCACTGACGAGCAACGAAAAATCATGTGATTAGATCGCTTACAAATATTTTAAATGCTTTAATACTTAAACACCACCAGTAGAACATGCACATGCCTTTGAAACCATAGAGCATTTATTTGATTAGTCTTTTTCTAAGCCCAGAAAAAATAAAGTACCAGACCTATAAAAACTATTTAAGTCCGAAATCTCCCAGTTGCGAACCCCTTTTCCGTTGTTTTATAGCATAATGTGAAAAATTAAATTATTTAGAAAATTATCGCAAAACATTTCATTATTTACACCTGATCTTTGCAAAATAAATTAAACACGTTTTTTGGCGATTTTTTTTCGTGAATACATCAAAACAGGCCGATGGTATTAAAGGGGAATTTAAATCTTATTGCCATGTACATAATGAATGTTATTGTTAGCGGTAGGATTCCTAATTTTTCACAATGTGGTGCATCACGGAAGACCAGATCTGAACAGTCAGTGTTTCTCAACCCTTCTCTTTCCCATCTCCTTCCTTCCCATTTTCCCTTTAGTCTCACCCACATCAGTTGAAAATTGGAACCCTTGTGCGATAATCACACAAGAAACGGTTTTAAAAAATTGAAGAAATTTACAGACGAGGCACGGATGGTAGTGCAACAATTGTGGAGATTTATTTATTAAAAATGATTTAATGATTCATAACCGTATTAGTCACTGTGTACTTTAATAACAACAGGCATTAGTATGTTCAGTGCGTCGTTCGTTCTAACCTTATTACAACTTCGTCCAAGCTAAACCTAGTCTCGCTACATATGTTTTTACATGACTAATAAAAGGAAGGTTCCATTGATTTAGATTTTATTAGATTGGCCTTTACTGAAAAAGAAGACTGAACAAGCGTATGTTAATTTATTATTTGTTTATGCTCAACGATTTAAATGTGTACTAATAAATATTGCCAGAGAGCAGTAAGAAAGAAGAACTAAAAAATGTTACTTAATTTATTTTTACTTTTTGATTTCCATTAAGTTATTTAAAATCTTTATGGGTGAAAATACAAAAGTTGGCCTTATTTTGTAAACACAGTTTTTAACCATAATTTACAGAGTTTTTGGTTTGAGTACATAGTTTATCCCATCAATATACTACCTTATGTCAGGCCAATCACTTTTTTTAAAATAAAAAAAGCATAGATAATTGAAATTGCTAGATGCAATTTAAGTGTGAGGCGCTGACACTGACGGTAAAGATGTCTGAAATGCTGAATACTTTTGAAAGAAAAGTGCTGAGAAGAATATGTGGACCCGTGAAAGAGGGTGAACAGTGGCGCATCCGGCAAAATACAGAATTGTATGATATATATAAGGCACCTAGCATTTCAACACATATGAGACTCCTCAGGCTGAGATGGGATGCCGGATACACGTTTCCCGAAAAGAATTTTGACTGGACACTCAGGTGAAAAGAGAAAAGTGGGAAGACCCAGACTGAGGTGGGAAGACGAAGTAAGAGGGGATGCAGCACAGCTTCTCCAGGTACCAAATGGGAAGTCAGCCGCTGAGGACAGGAGGAGTTGGAGGCGACTGTTGCGGGAGGCCAAAGCTCGATATGGGCTGTAGCGCCATCAAAGAAGAAGAAGAAGATGCAATTTAAGACAACGGACTGACGACATAGTTTTATTATTATTTTTTTAATTAAGGAGAATACAGATATAGATTTCTATTAATAAGAATATACAAACAACAACTAGAGAACTCACCTGCATCCAAACTATTTCTCATGAATTGACTTACAGCAGATAAAATCATATTCAAATATTTTTACTTATTATTAGGGAAGAAATTATTGATGTATAGGATATTAATTTTAGGTTACAAATTTAAATTTTAAATTTATTTTTAATTATTAAAATGATATATTTTTACAACTCACATGTAATCACGCATAAATCAAAACAAAATATAGATAATAGACAAAGTAAATATTCAACAGATTACTGAAAATTTGACAGGATCAGCAAACAAATAAATACGATGTAACAGCGACGCTAGCACATCTAGTAACGGCTGCCATCAATATAGTTCCCTCTGCAAGTTACTTCACTTCCAACATTCAAAACTACACACGAGTTGACCATAGTTCGGCAATCTTTTGCGGGAATTTCAAATTTTAACTTAGCACAAAGGTTTTACACGCCTGGACACACTGATCCTCAGATGCCTACCCACCCCTCAAACCTTTTCCTTCCCAGAACTTCATCACCTTCCATTCCCACAAACGACTCTCCACACAGAATTCCCAAGATGACACAGGCTCTGAGGGATTTTTTTACTCAGGGCGTCCGGTGTGGAGCTAATGTAAAAAAAAAGTGTTTGGTGACAACTTCCTCTAGTTTCACGGGCTTGGGAGATCTGTGTGGTAACCAAACAAAAAGCTATCTTCAAGCTTACTTAAAATGTGACATTTATTTTAATCTGACTCAGTGAGCCCTAATGTAATTTCATTTCTCAAAATCGAGGACTCGCCTAGTATATTTCATATCAGCGGATCGCTTAACAAACAATCATAACAATAATGATTGCTCTAGGTGCGGGTATGTGTGTTTGTAATGCAATGTTTATTAGTACAATTGTACAATGTACACACATGTACTGTAAGTGCGAGTTGTTAGCTAGTAAAACCAAAGGCATTTCCTGTCAAGACCGCAATTGTATTAATGTTGCCGTCTTCTTAAGGGCATTTGAATTAATTTACTTTAATATTCACATATTAATTTTACGAAAACAGATAAACGTTTTTCATGGAATGCGTAGGTGTAAGAAACTTTTTTTATGGTTATAAAATTGATGATGCGCGTTAAAACCATTACTGACATATTCAATTTGTCAGCTGGTTTTTTTTATACAGTCACTATTGGCTAATTTTACTATCCGGTTTCGGCCGCTTTTGGTCGCCGAGTGTTCCAGAACGTTAGGTTTGAAGTTGTGCTATACACCCTTTGGGTCCAGCAATGATGAAATCGATACCTTTTTTATTTATTTTTTATTTTGATACAATATTTAACATTTTATAGAATAACTAGCTGGTACCCGGCATGCGTTGCCATCAGTGGCGGCTCGTGACTTTTGGGTGTGCTAGAGTGCTGATAAAAAAAATGGCATTATTGATGTTGCTGTAGCTGAAAAAAAAATTTTTTTTTTTGAAAATCAGTTTTTTGTATGAAAATTTTTAGAAAGTTTCAGTTTGGCGGTGTGCGCACCGATTTCCTGAAAAATCTTCATACAAAACACCGATTTTTGGAAAAAAAAACAAAATATTTTTCGCATACGACAACATCCATGATGCCATTTTTTTTAAATATTAGCACCCTAGCACACCAAAAGTCACGAGCCGCCACTGGTTGCCATGCCATTTAATAAAGAAATTGCTTCTCTCTGCGTGCCCTTTTGCATTCGTCCCGTTACGTCCCACTACGACTCCTCCACCTTCCCTCTCCCCACTCCACTCCCACTTTCTCCATCCCGCGAACCCCCCCTCCCGCGTTCCCCTCCCCTTCCCGGGTTCCCCTCCCCCCTCCCGTGAACCCCCTACCCGAGTTTTCTTCCCCCCTCTCGCATTCCATACATTCAATCCCGGTACATTCAGTTTTCAGGCAGCTCGCGTGCCACCTATTGCATTTTTTTAATACAAATTTCATAACGCCAGAGCTCACCAGTAGTTTTACACAAACCTTGTCCTGACAATAACGAACACACAAAAAAAGGAATTATTCAATTTGGTGCAGTC
This sequence comes from Limnephilus marmoratus, assembly GCA_917880885.1. Taxonomy (NCBI): domain Eukaryota; kingdom Metazoa; phylum Arthropoda; class Insecta; order Trichoptera; family Limnephilidae; genus Limnephilus; species Limnephilus marmoratus. The sequence goes on from OU862924.1 coordinate 13,095,036, forward strand.
TTTCAGAAGTTATGCGCGTACATACATTTCGGCGATTCATTTTTATTAATAATATTATAATTATATATTATATATTATAATTATATAATATACAATTATATATATATAAGATAAGAAGACAGAAGAAGAAGATAGAAGATAGAAGATAGAAGATAGAAGATAGAAGATAGAAGATAGAAGATAGAAGATAGAAGATAAAAGATAGAAGATAGATAGATAGGTAGATAGATAGATAGAAGATAGATGTAATAATGTTGGTCTCACTGAGTGGCTTACCCGTGCTGAGGCCTTTACAATAAATACCATGGGCGTTCGATAAGGATTGATTGGATAACTTTCGATAACTTCTAATCGTTCCCTAGCATGATTGCAGATCGCTAACGAATAAGTAACTGTTCACAATGACTGAGTGTTGTTAATATATTCGACGCCAACTGTTGTTTGTACGTGTGCGATAGAACGATAAGAAGTTACCGAAAGTTATCCTATCAATCCTTTTAAAAAATGTATTTATATCTTACATTTTCTTATGCTGTTGTTTAACTGTGGCATGCATGTATTGTTTATGTGGTTATTAAACAAATAAATAAATATTTGGTAATTTTTATTTTTAAATAAAATTGAACAGAAATATTTGTTATTTATATCTTTTATTTATTTATTCATTTTCGGGAAAACGAGAGATTACTTTTGTACGTGTGTATATCGTATATAGCCAAAGTAAAACAATTTTAGATTTTCTCCTTGTGACTTTACCTCTAATAAGACAATATTATAATAAAAAATAAGAAATAATTGAATTCGTAAGAAATTATATAAAATCAAAAACGTCTCATGAAAGTGAGAAAAACATTTATTTACGGAGCTTATTCTGGTATAATTGAATATGTCATATTAAGTCAAGATTTAATATAACGACATAAGTAATAATAATAATATATATCTTTATTCAATGAAATTGGCAACATTACATACAAAAAAGTACATGTTCAATGTAGATTACATCAGTACAAAAAAAATAACTAGTAGAAAGTAATAAAAGATCGGTTACACAGAAGTACCATAATTATACAATATTTTTAGTTGTGCATAGCCTGCCTCACTAGGTGAACCTGTATTGAGGCAGAATTTTTTGTAAATTGTTTCTCACATTTTTATCTATGGTTTTTTATAAATGTATAATGTGGGTTTCTATACAGCAAAAACGTTATTTTAGATTACATTATTGTTTGTATATACACAATACAAAAACTACAATAACAACTGTCAATGACAGGGCGTTTGGGTGAGAGCATCAGTACAGGCTCGATCATTAGAATATATCCAAAATTTAAACTCTTTCTGTGTTTGACTCAGTTGGATGTTTTCTGGGAGAATGTTGAATATTTTCGTGGCTAAGTATCTAAAGCTACGATGACCAAAGGTGGAAGAGAGCGCTGGAACTTGCATTATGTCTTTGTGAGAATTACGTGTAAATCTTAAGTTTATTTTTTTTTCGTAAAGCACATCTTGTTTTTAAAGAGATGTATGAGGATAGTTTTTACATAGATGTGTCGAACATCAAATACTCTCATTTTGAATATTAGGTAACTGTTTGCGGTTAGAGGAAGTTTGAGAATAATTTTCATAATTGTTTTCTGCACCTTTTCGACAGGATCTAGAGCTGATGAAGTGCCCCCTCCCCATGCAATGATACCGTACTCAATGATAGATTGGGTGATTTCAAAATAAATCGTTTTTAGAAGTTTTAAGTTAAGAAAGTTCCTTATGGATCTGAAGAAGTGTATTGTTTTTTTAATTTTATTTGCAATGATCAGGGTGTGTAGGTGTGAGGTATGGGTCAATGGTGAGGCCGAGGTACTTCATCTGTGAAGTGCGCTCTATACTGGGGCACTCACTACATTCATTGGAATTCGTACAGCTATGTATTTTTATGAAGTAATCATCATTAGGTTGGCCTGTAGTATTGATGCTTGAAGTAACAAATTGTGGTTTTCTTCGTGTTAAGACAGGATACTCGATAGATGTTATGTTCAACTAACAATTTAAAAAAATAATATTTGAGTTTTTTTAATCTCGACTCATTTATATATTCAAATCAATTTGAAAAAAAACAAATAGTTCAGAAAAAAAATTCCTTCGACACACATGCTACGAGTATGTTGAGCCTTAATAACCGCCTTGAAAGGGCTGATGTTACAAAATATCTTGGCCTTTTCATTGATTCACAACTCACATGGAATCACCAATTTAAACATGTTCTATCCAAAATTACTCCTATAACTGGTGTTTTATATAGACTTCGCGGGTTACATCCTCCCTCTCTATTAAAATCGATTTAACATGCTATGATTCACTCACATCTAATATATCTCGCCGGAATCTGGGGATTTGCTACAAAAAAAATTATTTCAGAAGTCCAAGTCGTCCAAAATAGAGCCCTGCGAAATATTTTCAGTTTACCTTGGGACACACATGTCAAAGACATCTACAGAAACACCCAAATACTTCCTTTTAATACCATTCCCACTTTTGAAATAACGAAAACTATATTACAAGTAATTCAACACTCGGCACATTCCAACACTACACTATATTACAATTGCGACGTACACCAACACAACACAAGAAATCACAACAAACTTCATATACCAAAAATCAAATCAACAAAATATGGACTAAGATCCCTAGAATACATAGCTCACACAAAATATAATCAACTACCCAACGAGATCAAATGTGCAAGTCAATGTAAAAAGACCCAAACTAACATGCTCAAACTTCATCTTATTAATGACTTTCTGAAATAATAATGTTGTGTATGTCCCCATCATATGTCCATTTAATACATACAGCTATATGTTTCATGTAATGCGTATCATTCCCGCAATGAGTTTATTAACTCCTGGGAGTACAATGCTTTATATAATATACTATATTCTGTATTGTATACTTTTGATAAATAAAAAAATAAAATAAATAAAATAATGAAAAAATAGCTTCTGTATTGGTGATGCCATAATCTCTCTGGTTTCGGTTGGCAGGGAGCAATTGGGACTTAGAATACTGATAATTAAAAAAAATAGCAACCAGATCTGATTAGCCAGGCACTGCACATTATGCCCCTTCCCCATCTCCTTTCGAGTCGGGAGCTGTCAATAAATAGCCCTGCACCAGGATATTGAGACTCCAATCCAATATTAAGAAGGAATGCGGGCGGCGTTTTTTTCCATACAAACGTATTCCCCGTTTATCTCTCTGGATTTTGACCCTAGAGCAATTTTTTTACATAATATAGATATCGACCACTATCGTGTCGGTACGTTTTGCTTTTTTTGATAATTTACTTCTTAAAGAAGTTAGGACCTTCCAAAAATGAATAAAATTGCCTAGTTTAAACGCCGTCAAAAGACATTCAGTAATCAGTATACAAACTAAACAATGTATTTTTAAAAAAAGCAAAACGTACCGACATAGAATATTTTCTTCTAATACAGTTAGTGAAAAAAAAAATCGGTCCAGTTTTGGAGAAGAAAAATGGGGAATACAAAACATCGATTTTGACGATTTTATTTAGGTATTTTCGGCCCGATATGCAGTTGTCCCTTTCGCTCAGTTTCCTGAAGAGAGCGCGGAGTGGAACAGAAGACATTCGTTACAATACCTATCGACGATATTTTTAAATGACCGGCATAGCTCTTAAACGCATGTTATTTAAAAATACACTAAATACTCGTGATACGAAATGATCGCAGGAAAATTCACGAAGGTTTGTGATAAAAAATATTGGCGAATCATTCTTCCTGAAGTTTATCTTTTCCATGTTGCGTTCTTCTGTTATCTTCTCCTGCCTTTTATTTATAATATTTACTGTTATTGTGCCGCACATTTTAATGGAATAGTCATACTCAGCTGACCACCGTACCACGGGACTGGAAAGCACCGGAATACGAACATAACAATGTACATGTTTATCTATGTTACGTTGATAATAATTGTTAAACATGTGATGTTAAAATAATTTTAGAACGCCATTTATACTGGTTTATAATAAAACATGACCCAAATACAAAACCGCAAGACAACAAATAATAAGAACTTTTTTGCAATATTAATTATTATTGTCAATCGTATTAAACATTTTATCAATGACAATGATATATTACTTTATAGCTGTGGGCACTTATAAGTTCTCAATATCACTATTTGCCTTAGAATAAAGAAGTTTACTAGAAATGCGATGTTGGCGCGTTTCGTGGTCCAAAAGTCTGGCCAAACGGGTCTAAAAATTTACAATACAAAACTGTGTTTCAACATCATTATAAAATTGCGATATTCGTTGTCAAGTGTAAGAGAGGCAGATTGCGTGCTAAATGGACTAGGACAAAAAGGGATCTGTTCAGTGCTCTGCGTGGTGTTAATTATTATTTTTTTATTCAGTAGGACTGGTAGAATGTTGCAATCCCATTCTGCCATATTATATAGAACACGTCAAACTTTAAGACCGGCCTGAACACGGTACGATTTATTCTTCATTCTCGCGGAGATACCGATTTTAAAATGAGTGAAAGATGTGTAAAAACATACATACGTGCGACAGAGAAAGCGGTGGGCGGGAGGGCTTTCCACGTTTCTGTCGTTAAACTCGCGTACTGTGACGATTTCTGATCAACGTCAGGTCGGTCTTAATGTTTGGCATATACAATACGTGCTTGAGATATATTTAATTATTAAATTTAGAGAGAAAAAAAAAATCGAATGCAGTTTACACGCGGCAGAAGCGAAACTTTACCAAAACAATCTCAACCAATATTTTAAAAGTGAGGTCATAATCAAAGCGACTAATGAGCGCAGACCTATAGGAGCCTTTAAAAGTGACATCATAATCAAAGCACCTAATGAGCGCAGTTGATTTTTTTTAAAATTATCTCCACACAAGAGGCCCTGAAGAAAACAATTCGCCTCTGGGTCTATATCATCTTTGGGGATGCTGTGTGGAGGGTCTTTTTAGGAAAGGTAGGAGAGGAAGTTCTAGGAAGGAAAATGTATTAGGGGTGGGTAGGAATCTGGGGGGTCAATGTGTCCGGGAGTGACGGAATGAGTGAAAGACGGAATGAGTTGATGCGTCGCAGGTGCAGTAATCGTAATTTCCGTTTCATCCGAAATTCAAATCACAGCGGGGCTATAGAAGTTTCGCTTCAAAAAGAAATAATTAAATAAAACAGAAGAAAACAAGGAAAATTGAAAGGAAAAAAGAGGATACGTCATTTGAAAGTAGGTAAATGTATCCATTTACCACCTAACCCAGTGGTCGCAAACTATGGCTCATGGGCCACATGTGCCTTTTTGGCTTCTTGAGTGCGGCACTTCGACGAATGACATGTTTAAAATACATTTTATTTTACTAATAGGCCACTTGCATCACATTTTTTTTTATTTTTTTTCCGGTTTAGACAAATATTCTAAGACATTCTGTATTATTTTTTTTTTAATCGTATTTTTGTAACCCTGGCGATTTTTTGAAAATTTCAATCCAAAAAATCGGACCATTTTTTATAAACCGGAAAGACGGGACATAATTTTATAGGTGCGAAAAAACGATAATTACATTGCCGAAAATCATTTTTGTTATGTCTGCCCTTTCCTCGGCAGATAGTAATTATTAATAACGGTTCTTTTTAATATAAATGTGTTTATTACTTGAATAACCTAGCTGGATAGCTACGACTGTTTACTATTCGGGGGTAGGTAAATCTCTGGAGCCTTGCCAGGGGAGCTCGTAAAGTATATCTCTGATACTGCTTCTTGTACGCCAATGCCATCTGGCGAGCTATGGTGCAAGCTACATGCTTACCGCCATCTATCGTATTCTTTCCATATTAAATACTTAATTACTCTACATTACACCCTCCCCGACCTAATCTCAAGCCCTGGCTACAATAAATACAAATCATGTTCTTTTCAAAAGAAGCTATACAATTGACAAAAAATGGGATTTTAAATATTTCATTTTTACACGATTTTATACACTAAATTCAACCAAACATATTTTAAATATTAGATTTTAAATATTTCATTTTTACACGATTTTATACACTAAATTCAACCAAACATATTTTAAATATTAGATTTTAAATATTTCAACTTAAGTGCTTCTGTTTCTCTGGGAGGGACCTCTATGAACGCTTTGAACGGAGCCTTCCTTCCCAAGGTCTTAGTTGAGTAGTTTGCTCTCGATCATCCGCTGGTAATCTGAAATCAAGAGAACTCCACGTTAGCCCCTTCAACAAAGCTGAGGTCCCCAACTCGTCTGAAGCGCATTTCGTGACCTCAGACGCGGTGGGTGGGTTATTATCTTCACTCTCCTCTTCCCATCTCACAGATAAACTCTTTAACTGATCAATATGCCTCTTCCAAGTCAACGGAGTACCACAGATCCTAACGATATAAACTTTTTTACCCACTTTCCTTTCTACAATACCTCTAACCCAACCAACTTTATTCACCTGACGGAAGTCCTTGACCAGACATTTTTGTCCAACATGTAAATTCCTAATTTTTACGCCCCCATAATTCCTTATTTGATTATCTTGACTCCGTTTTATATTATCGTTAGCTATTTTTCTCTGTTCTGACACATCTTCCTGAGTGGTTTTAGGAATTAAACTACTGAAAGTTGATTTCAGTCTCCTACCAAACATCAAGACTGCCGGTTCTAATCCCGTTGTGCAATGTGGCGAATTTCGATAATCAGATAGAAAATCACATAATCTACTTTCATAATTTACTGGAAAATTATTCCTAACCATAATTTTTTTTAAAATTTTTTTTACCGTTTTAACTGAATTTTCAGCTTGCCCATTACACTGAGGGAATTTGACCGGTGAATTTAAAAATTCTATGTTATTCTCTTTAAGAAATTCTTTAAACTCTACACTAGAAAATGCTGTTCCATTATCCGAAACTAGGCAATCAGGGTTACCAAAATTAGAGAATTCTTCTCAATTCCTTAATCGTGTTAAACGAATCCGCCCTTGGGACCTCTAAGCAGTCGATCCACTTGGAAAAAGCGTCACAAATTACAAGAAACATTTTTCCTGCTACAGGCCCGCAGTAGTCTACGTGCACCCTACTCCAAGTTGCCCCAGGGTTCGGCCACACTGACAAGTGACTCTTAGGAGGTGCCGGCCTCATAGCCGCGCAATCATTACATTTTAGAACCATTTTTTCAATGTCATTGTTCAGTGATGGCCACCAAAAATAAGCTTTTGCTAGGCCCTTCATTTTAACTATTCCTAAATGAGATCTGTGTAATAACTCTAGCACATGTTCTTGTAAGGAACTCGGAATGACAATTCTATGTTGCCAGAAAAGGCAATCCTTGACTATGGACATTTCGTTTCTCTTAACCCAGAATCTCCACAGTACATCGTCTCGACCAACTCGTTTTGGCCAGCCCTTACGCAAACACGTTAAAACTTCCTGAATAACCGTGTCTGTCTCTGTAGCTGTGGAAATGAGCTTGATATCTATGTGCTCGTATTTATCTACATAATACACAAAATCTGATCCATAATCATCTTCAAATTCTTCTTGAGAATTTTCTACCGGAAGCCGAGATAGAAAATCCGCATGATTATGACATGACTTGACAAATTCTACCTTATACGCAAATCCTGCTAATATAATTCCATAACGCTGCAATCTGTTAGCCGCTAAAACCGGAATGTTTTTGTGTTCACCTAAAATCCTCATCAAGGGCATATTATCTACGCATAAAGTAAACTCCCGACCGAATAGGTATTGAAAGAATTTGTTCAGACCAAACACAATAGCTAACGCTTCTAAATCTAGAATACTGTATTTCTTTTCTGCACTAGACAAACTTCTTGATGCAAATTCGATCGGTCTCATTGAACCGTCCGCAAATGTGTGCAATAACACGGCTCCGAGGCCTGCGCTGCTCGCGTCTGTATATAACTTAAGAGGAAGGTTGGGAAAATAATGAGTGAGAATTCTATCAGAACCCATTAGATACTTTACTTTATCTACTGAGTCAATGCATGACTTCCCAAATTCAAACTTTGCATTCTTCTTTAAAAGATTATGCAAAGGTTCTAAAATTGATGACATGTTCGGTATGAAGTTCCGATAAAAATTAAAAAAATCGCAAAAGACTCCTCAATTGATGCACGTCGGATGGGTACGGCGCATTCTTAATTGCTTCCAATTTATCTTTTTGAGGTTCAATGCCCCTTCCCGAAATAACGTATCCCAAAAATTCTATAGATTTAACAAAAAACTGACACTTCCCAGTATTGACACATAAACCACATTCTTTCAACCGCTCGCAGACCGCGCAAATATTATTATACAGATCAAGTTCATCGACCCCTGATATAATAATATCGTCTAGGTAAAAGGCTACGCCTTTTAAACCTTGTAAACAACTTGATATTGTTCTTGCGAAGATGACCGGAGCCGATTTAAACCCAAAAACCAACCTGTTATATTGGAACAGACCTAAGTGTGTGTTAATAGTTGTAAACTTTTTACAATGATCCGCTAATTCTAACTGTGAATATGCTTCTTTAAGGTCTAATTTTGCAAAAACTTTGCCCGAACTAACCTTATGTATGACCTCCTCAATCTTTGGCATCGGATATTTCTCTAAATTGGAAATCAAATTAAGACTCCTTTTATAATCTACACAAATTCTTATTAGACATGGGCAGACTCATTCCCAGGGGTGAATCGATTCATTGTGATTCCCTCGGCCTTTTGAATTGATTCATTTTATTCATTCCTTTAATTCCAAAAAAAAAAAAAAAAAAAAAAAAAAAAAAAAAAAAAAAAAAAAAAAAAAAAAAAAAAAAAAAAAAAAAAAAAAAAAAAAAAAAAAAAAAAAAAACCCTCGCTTACTTAAAAACCTCGGCTACGAAGCGAAAGAGGAGGCCGAAAAGGCTACGATGAACCGCAAAAAGAGGAGACCGATAATACTATCTCATTCTCTCGCAGACTACTTCTACATACTTCTTAGTTCTCCTTTAGGTGCATGTGTTTGCTCTTTTTAGTGTCGTTATTTTTCGTTTCATCGAGTTTCAAATCACAACGGTGATAAATAAGTTTTCACTACGCAAAGCCCTCTTCTTAGTGTAAATTATGTTGTTTTGAAAAATCGTAGGTACTAAAAACGACGCGCGACGAGGTTAATGAAATATTTCAATGTGTACTTAGATATTATTTTGCCCAAAAGACAAATTTTTAACAAGAAAAATGTGTTTATATTAGGCAAGCAATTAAATCTTAAAATTAAACAGTTTTCGTGGTTAACCCTTAAAGTTTTACTAATTTTTATTTATTTATTAAACTTAAAATTGTTTCATTTCACGTGATCTAAACTTCCCACTACCTTCAGCCTCGCAAAAAATCCCAAATGGGGATGCCATAGTTTCATTAGCTCCAGACGGGACTTGTGCGGATTTCACATAAAAAACATACTATTATCGCGCTTTCATAGGTAGGTATATCCGGACCGGTCACCTGGAATAAGCTCCAGTCAAATATATATTTTTTAAATGCACCTACCTCAATGGTGAAGTTAAAAAGACGCGCCGAATAAAAACTAATTAAAAGCCCTGGCGACACGCGTCGTATAATTTGTTACAAAAATAAAGGAACAAATCGCTCGATTATCATTTATCAGTATCACGGTTCGATAGCGACTGATTTTTTGTTTACGGCTAGAGTAGACAGAGACAGATACCACAAAAAAACAATAATATAGATAAACATCATTTTGTTTCTACAAGTATTGCATCACAATTTACGCACGTGTGAGGGAGAAAAGACATAGAATAAACTTTCGCTTTTAGTCCTTTTATTAACGTTCCGCGGTCCGAAGTGGGAAGTTTCACCCTAAGATGACGGCTTGGCCGAGCGGGGACTAACGACGAACCGATTCTCTGCGGGCATCAAGAAATGAATTGGGAACTTCTGACTAATAAGTGTCTTTTGTCTTGCTGTGACTTGAATAACTTGCATTCCGCGGACCGGTCGGATCGACTCGACACGTGGTACCCAGGGACCCGTGGGACTACGACGTCATAAATGAATAAGAAATAAATGTTTTGATTCCTTGAATAAGTGAAACAGAGATTGGGGTTGCGGATTGAGTTCGCACAGACCGAACAGGTTACAGGACTATGACCACGGAGGAACGATTCCTCCGTGACTATGACTGGCGGGACTGGCGGGACACAACTGTGAAACAGACGCGACATACGGAGCTCAGAATTATTTGGATCTTGGCTGACTCGCTTGGCGGTTTTGTCACTTGGATTGGGGACGGGGACTACAGGGTTTTTTGTAGGTATAAGATTTACTGCGCGGGATACTACACAGTACCCGTGAAAGGCAATTTCGCGGCGCGCTTCGCCTGTGGTAGGTGTACCTATCCGCGCAACAAATATCCAGAATAATATTTTATTTAATTCTTACGAAACACTACAATATTTATAGAGTACATTATTATTTTCTTACCTCAATATAACATGAAATATTTAACTGTAAAATAAATTAATCAAAATAAAAATAAATATGGTGCTGTTAAAAAATCGTAAGATGCAAGGCCAAGGGTAAGGAATAAAGATTTAATTCCTTTTGAAAATGAGAATCAGATCGAGTGTGTTACAAGATTGAATTTATTCATTTAATTCAGTCATTCAATTTTGCCCACGTCTAATTCTTATATCCCCATTTTTCTTGACCACCGGAACAATCGGTGAAGCGAACTCGCTACTTGTAACCGGGGAGATTATACCTTTTTCTACCATCGATCTTAATTCGGATTCGATCTTCCCTTTAATAGAAAAAGGAACCGGCCTTGCATTGAAAAAAATTGGATCCGATTCCTGGTTTACTTTAAAATAGACTTTATATTTGTTAAATCTTCCCAACTTTTGCGAAAACACTTCCGGGTAATCTTGAATAAACTTTTCTCCATTCCTCATTTGCGGCGTCACTAAATTAATTGTCTCCTGAGAAGTTATCCCAAGATCGAAACATTCCATAAAATCTCTCCCCACATTCAATTCTGTTCCTTTTATTACTACAATAAAACTAATATTTTTGTTCCTACCTTTAAATTTCACATCAAAAATTGCCTTTCCTACGACTTTTAAACGATTATTTCCATAACCTGAAATAATCCGCTTGTCTTGTGACAAAATGATTGAACTAAAATGTCGTTTAAAAATACCCTCCGGCATCACACATAAAGATGAACCGGAATCAATCATTGCCGTAAACTTCTAATAAATTTTATTAATTTAAAAAAAACTTTAAAACTTTTATTAATTTCAATTTCAGCAGTAATCGGACTAATTGACGCAACTAAAGCTTTATTATCCCTGTGATTTTCAAAAATGGGATTTATAGGATTATTCTTGCAAAATTTCTGTAAATGCCCAACGCCCTTACATTTAAAACATTTCGCATTACGAAATTTACAATCAAACAATAGATGATCATTCCTTTTGCAAATAAAACACTGTTTTTTAACATTACCCAAGGGTGATCTAAAATTCGTACCTGAATTTGATCCTAACCTATAAGCTGGTTTCGTGTTAAAACTACCCTTGGGGCTCGTCGATCGTTCCCTACGCTGATCTCGCTTGAACCCATCGCTAGTAACTCGTTTTTTTACCAGGTTTACTTCTGATTTAACTGTATTAGCACTATCCAAAGTTGACATACTAACTGCAAGTCCTTCTATTTCATTAAACGATAACGTTTGCCCTTCTACAAAAATTTTCTCTTTCGCGCGCCCCGGCAACAACCCGATTGCAAACATGTCTATAAGATTTTTTTCAAGCCTCGTTTCGAATTGACAATACGTTGCTAAAGAACGAAGTCTAACCGCGAAATCTCTTATCGTCTCGCCTTGTTGTTGTCTCACTAAAAAAAAATTCTCCCGTTCTTTAAAAACTGAACGATTTTTGTTACAATGTTTGTCGAGAAGCGCTAAAAGTTTATCAAAAGATAAGTCCGTTACTTTACTTGGAAAACACAGATTAATTAGTAAGGTTAACGTTTCTGATTCTAGGAGATTCAATAAAAAAGCCCGTTTTTTCTCCACAGACGCTTTGTCATCATGGATCACGAAAAATTGCTCTATCCGAAGTCGAAACAATCCCCAGTCTCCGGAGAGATGGCAAAACGGTGGTATTCTACCCGATTCCATAACTCCCAACAGATAGATCGGCAAAAACAATCAACAAAGAAAACAATAACAAATAATCCCTCTCAAAGAAGCAAAAATACTTATCTCAGGAACTCTTCTGGTCTCCCTCTGGGTTTTATCCTTGTCTTCTGATTAATCCAATGATTCGTCCTTGAAACGATTAACCCAATGATCCGTTTTGACCTTGAAACCAATCCAATGATCCACAACCAGATCGCCTCCTTGCGGTATTTTACTTCTGTTCCTAGAACAAAAAATCTTCTTATCCAGCCCGTAGCCACGGAACCAAATGCTCCTTAATCTCGAGCAGAATCTCTTCCGATTTCTTTGCCAAAACTGCAAGTCACTCCAGCAGTGACTTAGTCATCCGTGTCCAGCACCAATTATTATTCGTACGCGTAACTTCCACACAATTATACTTTTACGGCTGCGCCAATTGTTATGTCTGCCCTTTCCTCGGCAGATAGTAATATTATTAATAACGGTTCTTTTTAATATAAATATGTTTATTACTTGAATAACCTAGCTGGATAGCTACGACTGTTTACTATTCGGGGGTAGGTAAATCTCTGGAGCCTTGCCAGGGGAGCTCGTAAAGTATATCTCTGATACTGCTTCTTGTACGCCAATGCCATCTGGCGAGCTATGGTGCAAGCTACATGCTTACCGCCATCTATCGTATTCTTTCCATATTAAATACTTAATTACTCTACATTACAATTTTAAAAAAATAACGTTTTCCAGAAGAAAGGGCACAGGAGAATGACGAGGCAAACCAAAAATATTACATCTGATAAATATTTTTTTCCTCGATCCATCTTATTGTTCATAAATCATTATAATGTGCAACGTCTATATTACTAAATCCAATGTAATATACTTGTACTTGTAAATTATAATAATAATGAAAATATTATAAAATTTGATTTTTTTAAAATAAGCACCACAACCATTATACCTCTAAAACACGTACGGACCACATTAAATGTACGGGGTTCTCTTCATTACATCTGTCAAAAAGTCAAATCAAATGATAAGTTCGCAGAGAACAAACAATAAATATAGTGAACGAATTAAAAAATTCGCCTGAAATCAAAGTGATGCCATATAAAAAAAATAAATCTGTGTGGAATTTTACAAAATTAATAGGAACATTTTTGGAGACGGGACATTTTCATGTAGTGACGTCACGAGCCCAAATAATGGATTTATTTATTTAAAAATAAAAATAGCTGTACATTTCTAAAAAAAATTACTAACATTTTCGTAATCTTAGTAAAAAGATTTTTTCCAAGTCGTTAAGAAATCCATGCAAGTGGCCTATTGTTGTTTATAATCTTCTAATATATAAAATTCTCGTGTCACGGTGTTTGTTGCCATACTCCTCCGAAACGGCTGGACCAATTTTGATGAAATTTTTTATGCTTATATGTTAGGTCTGAGAATCGACCAACATCTATTTTTCATACCCCTAAAAGTAAAGGGTGTTCCACTCCGAAGAAAATTATTTTCCCATACATTTTGTATGGAACGAATTCTCCTATTTTGAAAGAACTGCAGCAATATTGTAAGGGGTATAATATTGAACTGTGAACCGGGGGAGGGGGGAGGGCGGTGTGGGGGTAGGGGGAGGGGGGGAGGGGAGAGGGGGTGGGGGGGGAGGGGGGAGGGGGGAGGGGGGAAGGGGCAGGGGGGGAAGGGGCAGGGGGGGGGGGGGAAAGGAACTCAGGAAGGGGGGTGAGCGGGACGGGGGAAGGGGAGAAGTGGAGTGGGGAGAGGGAGAGGGAACGCGAGAGGGGAAAGGATACGCAGGGAGAAACAATTTAGATCAAGGTATGGTATACGCAGGGAGAAACAATTTAGATCAATTCAGCTAATAAGTTGACAACAGTTTTTGATTCTGAGGCGGTACGAAGTTCGCCGGATCAGCTAGTCTAATATATAAAATTCTCGTGTCACGGTGTTTGTTATCATACTCCTCCGAAATGGCTGGACCAATTTTGATGAAATTTTGTGTGCTTATCTGGTAGGTCTGAGAATCGACCAACATCTATTTTTCATACCCCTAAAAGTAAAGGGAGTTCCACTCCGAATTTTTATTTTATTTTTTTTGGACAATTTTTTAATTTTTTTTTTTTTATGGTGAGTCATTAAAAAATACATGCAGCCCTAAATTTTCACCCTTCTACCATTAACCCCTATTTTTTAAAAGTGATATTAGTAATTCAAACCGGTGTCAATTCTGACCCGATGAGAACGAAGCCGGCCTCTTTTCTCTAATTTTAAATTTTTTACTTATCAATTACTGTTTGTTATTGTTACTACAAACATGATTCACGGTCCATGCGGTAAAGTCGGGTTAGTTACACTATTTATAACTCCAGAACGGCTGGGCCGATTTTGATGATCTTTGATTTGTTGGATTTGTCTCCGCCCCGGATAGGATAATAACTATTAAAACATCACAAAAGTTAACGAAATAAATCGTTAAAAACGAAAATTATTTTCCCCATACATTTTCTACGGAACGAATTCTCCTATTTTGAAAGAACTGCAGCAATATTGTGAGGGGTATAATATTGAACTGTGCATGAATTCCAAACATTTAAAAACGTCAAATGTTTGATTGTTGTGCATTTGTTTTTAATCATATAATGCTGCCCTTCTTTCTTACATACTCAATGTCAATAGTCGAAAATGAGACAAATGGTGAACGTATGTCTGCACACCTACAAGGGGAAAAATACAATAATTACAATAAATCTCTGGAATGAAACCAAATGAAACGCATTTTTTTACATAAGCTCCACACAGGAGGCCCTGAAGAAAATAATTTCTCTCAGGACCTATGTCATCTTAGGGGATGCTGTGTGGAGGATCTTTTTAAGGAATGGGGAGGATAGAAAGTTTTGGGAAGGAAAAAGGTATGAGGGTTGGGTAGGAATCTGGGGGTCAGTGTGTCCGGGAGTGACGGACGTCTGAA
The DNA here is from genome assembly GCA_917880885.1 of Limnephilus marmoratus. Lineage (NCBI taxonomy): Eukaryota > Metazoa > Arthropoda > Insecta > Trichoptera > Limnephilidae > Limnephilus > Limnephilus marmoratus. The sequence continues at coordinate 13,110,263 of OU862924.1, forward strand.
TCCATCCCTCCAACTGTGGTGCAAGACAATGGGTCGAGAGAGTCCGGCTGGAAAGGTCAAAAGGCCTCCCTCAACCAGTCTCTCTCGATCCGGCCCGCAACGCAGCAGGTGGGCAGGCGCATCAACTGCCCGGACATAAGTCACCTCATGAACCCGGGCACCCCTGCTAAATCACCAAACGTAGCGAACCACTTGGGGTGATCTACGGCAGAGGTGTTGGTTATTAAATAAATGGTTCTCGGTGCTGCGGCACCCGTATCCGCCTCCCGAATTCCCGTAAGTAATTGTAAAAGTAAGAGAATCACAAAAATATAAATCCGTAAACAACGCAATCTCTGATAATGACAAAAACAAAACACGGACAGTTGCGCATTGATAATTGCTTCATTGCGTAATTTTTAACTTAATAAAAAAACTGAATTTAATTCAACAGTTATTGATTCTGAGGCGGTACGAAGTTCGTCGGGTCAGCTAGTATTTAAAATAAATTTAAAAAAAACTGTCGATAAAATAATTCCGAATGATGCCTACATACTGTTGGCGGTTACACTGATAACGCATTTACCACTGAAAATTCCCATCTAACATTATCTATGAGTAGGCGTTTGGAATTTGACATTTATTTACTCTCGGTAGTTTTTTTAAGACATTTTGAATAGTGCATGGTTGGCGTTGCTTAGTTTATTATTTTATTGCGTATAATGTATTTGTAGACAATTAATTGCAGGGCCCGCAGATACTTTAATAGTACACAACTGCTAACCCTGTACAAATCGCAAGTGCGCCCCACGGTTGAATTTGGCAGCCACCTCTGGTCTGGAGCTCCAAAATACCTGAAAAATACCCTCGACTCTGTGCAGAAACGGGCGATCCGTTTGATAGATTCTCCCATCTTAACAGACGGATTGCAATCTTTAGAGCACAGGCGTCGGGTGGGAATGCTATCCTTGTTCTACCGGTATTACAATGGAAGATGCTCCGAGGAACTAGCATCATTGATCCCTTCGGCACCGGTGCATAGTCGGGAAACACGCCAAACGCGTGCCCAACATTTGTACACAGTTGACATTTGTCACATGAGAACGGGTCGTTTCTTCGACTCGTTCTTGTGTTCAACAGCTCGGCTGTAGAATGATTTGCCGGCCTCTGTGTTTCCTCCCTCCTACAACATGGGTCTCTTCAAGACCAATGTTCATTCCCTCCTCTCCTCAAAAAGACCCTCCACACAGCATCCCAGATGACATAGGCCCTGAGGGAAATTATTTTCCTCAGGGCCTCCTGTGTGGAGTAATGTAAAAAAAAAAAAAAAGAATTGCATTTCTCTAATATTCGTGTCAGATTTTTATGTTCACGAGTGCTTAAGCGGACTCGCTTTGACCTAAACTGAATTCGAAAATGAAAATGCTGGAACTTAATTTATTCACTTGTGAACGCGTCCATGCTAACCGCTATCTAACCTTACCCCACTTAACTGCCCTCCACACTAACCACCAAATTCTCAATAAAGAATTGCGAACGTTATTACTTATAATTAAATCGAAAACCTAAGCTGTAATTCTTCATAAGTCGTAAATGCGTATTTGTTATCCCATCGTATATACCTACATGTTCTACCGATTTTCGTTTGTTTCATCTAAATTTTTCCAAATTATTTATATCTTCAGTCTTCGTCCGTCCGGGTTAAATCTTCCCCACAAGAAAAACTAAACCCTTTCACACACTTTTCCACAAATGATCATCTAGTCAATTCAAGCTACGCAATTGCACTATATAAGTACAATAATACAAAACAATGCATGAAAAACATGTCAACCTTCCAGAAACCAAATGGGAAAATAATTCACCGACTCCAGATGTTTTCATATCAAAGGGTTCGGCTCGGTAGAACTCCTAATTGGACCTATAAATCCTACTGATCCCTCAATATAAATATTGAAAATATCTTTTGTAATTTAGCCTAAATTTTGAATGAGAGAGCTAGGTATAATGCCAATAGCCGAAATAACAAATGGTAATATTTTTATGGTCTGAGAATGCCAAATTCTTTTAATCTCATTAAATTACTGATCCGTGAAAATCTGCGAAATTAATTAAAAAAATTAAATATTATTTAAATATTAAATTTAATAATTTAAGTATCATATTATAGGTATGTTCCGTTCCAATTTCGAAAATGGCACTTAAATCAAAAGCAAATCCGAAATAATAATTCGCTAAGTTTGGTGCTTAGCAGGGATCATGGAGTGAGGCCTTGCACCGCAGTTCGAAGGATGGATTTATACGTCCGTCACTCCTAGACACACTGACCCCCAGATTGCTACCCACCCCTCGTACCTTTTTTCTTCCCAGAGTATCCTCCCTTTGCAAAACCTTAAAAAGACCCTCCACACAGATATCCCTAAGATGACATAGGCCCTGAGGGAAATTATTTTCCCCAGGGCCCCTGGGTAAAATGTAAAAAATATAGAATTAATTAAACCAGAGTTAAAGAAAGACACGCAACCGAAATCATTAGTATTTTGCATAGCTTTAATTAACACTTTTACCGCTAGTCACAGAATTTTGTCGCTAGTATTGTCTACCAAATTTGAGGTTGTTGTGTACAATTTTACCCACTTACTTCCAATGCATATAATATTTTTTTGGAAGACAGTCAATCGGGATTTTCGATGGTGGTATTGTCTTACATTGACACAATATCCTTAAAAAAATATTTTTAATAATAAGGGAACAGTGCTTAAATTTAGTGCATTGTTACGATTGTTATCCATCTTTTCAGTAAGTAATCACAGAAGGTCGACATGGTCTTCAACCGAGCCTTGACTCGAATTGATTGTGTCATTAGCAACAAAGCGACCGCTCTATTCACATAAAAAGCACCGTAAATAATACCAGAAGGCAATAATATTATGAACACTTATTTATTTATGTATTTGCCAGGGAGCCACGAGGCCAAGTTGTACTGGATACAAAATATGACAATGATAATATTTATAAATAAAATAATAATATTTAATTAAATGAAGACAATATAAACGAAACTCAATCGAAAATATGGAAACAGAAAAATCAGAAGAAGAATTGAGTTTCGTTTATATTGTCTTCATTTAACTAAATATTACAATTTGAGATTTTACTCATAAAGTTAAAATAAAAATAAAAATAATAACAATATTCAAAAATTTAATATTGTTTCAATACAACATCAAAAAGCTTCATCTGATTGCTGCTTGGAGCATGAGCAATCTGAAGGAGATAAAGTGCAGAATAGGGGAAGTATCTTACTATTCAGATCTGTTCACCAAATGCGGCTAAAGCCGTTTCAAGCAAATTTTTAAAACTGAATTGTGGTTTTAATTTATTTTTGTCATTTTTTAGCGATATGCGTTGTAATGCCACTCGAATAAAGGAAGTGTTTGTATTTTAATTCTGTTTGTTGAAATGCTTTGAGATACAATATAATATTTTTTGTTTTTCTTTCTGGTGCGTACACGAATAAATCAGAATGTTTTCCGACTCGTGAACAGGCCTCATAATTGTACGTGTGAGAAGCATGGATTTTCCAAAATTTACCCCCTGCTAACCCCTACCGCTACTATGTCTCATTCGCAATTTCTCCCTCTGCCCCTCCCCCGTCCCCATCGTACCCCTCCGTTACTCGTTTCCTTCCACCATCCCCGCCTCCCCCCCCCTGTTTCGCGTGCCCTTCCACCTTCTCCTCCTTCCCCTCCTTCTATCCCCTCCCCCATCCTGGTTTCCCCCCTTCCTCCTTCCCTTCCTGCAAAACTATATTTACCGTGTTTACGAAATACAAATGAGATAGAGCTAGAACCAAAAGGTAATAAGTCAGTGGCACATTTGTTTCCAGTCAAATTTGTATAGAAGGCACTTCTAGTTGTTATACTCTATTCTACGCATAGTTCTGTATTTGAAATTTAAGCAAACAATAGTCTGACTTTTGGATTACAAAACACGCCCACACTTCTAACTTTGTTTTATATTTTTATTTTAATACCAAACTGCTCCCATCTGGAGCCAGTAAGACTATGACATTCCCAATTGGGGTGTGCTGTAAGGCTGACGGTAGTGGGGAGGAGAGGATGTGAGGAAGAGGAAGGTGGCTAAAGCTAGTTCAAGCAACATTTCAATTCTGAATGGTGATCTAACACCAGGGCGATACTGAGAGTATCTTATCTACTACATATTATTTTTAATTAATTAATTGTGAAATAATACTAATTAAACAAATACAATTTATTAGCGCACGCCGGGATTCGATCCCGCGAACTTAGGATTACGAGTCAAGAGCCTTATACCTCGACCGCAGAGTTCTTCTATATTCCACTGCTCTTACTTACCACTGCTTTGAGTTTTAGATATTTTAGTGTTAAAAGGTGTCGGGTTCGGACTCAGGCGTCGCGGGTTTAATCCTTTGCTAGCTCAGTTCTTTATTTATTTATTTATTTATTAACGCCTTTTTTCGGGGCTTTTACATATGAATAGTAAGAAATATACAGTATTTATTGTACATAACTGAACTGCCTTCGTAACAATATTTTATATTTGTTTAAAGATAAATTGAAGATGTCACTGACTTGGTATAATTGTTTCCCACCATTAGTATTCTAGGCAAAGAGGAATACATATGGTAGTTAGTTCCAGAATGACTGCACTAAAATAAATCCCGACTTCTAGTATTACGTAGTGGAATCCGGAAGCTTATCAATTCGAGCAATACCGGACTGACTCCACCTACATAAGCAACAAAAGCAACAAATGATGGAAATAAGAGGAATTCAAACAAAGAAGATGGCAATATGGCAAAGGTTTGACAGAAGGTGGCAAGTGGCAATAGCGAAATTCGTTAACACGCACGTCCCGGTTAGACGAGAGGTCTGGGTTCGAATCTCAGTTGTGACCATTGTCTTTTTCTGTGTCTTATTCTTTTTCATATTTTCGTTTAGATTATTATTGTTAGCTTCTTCTTCTTTACGGTTATTCGGAACCTGGGAGTGGATATGGCACATAAAAAAATCGTCGTTCCTAATAGTCAATAAGTCGGTATCTTATTATAAACTGTATTACAATGACTGGTCTAAAGTTCAATTTACATTGATGTGGAATTCACAGAGGTATTAAAATAATACGTTTAATAAAATACGTTTGACGTCACATTATTGTCGAGAGCCTTCTGGTCACGTATTACCATATTTGTATGTATCATGTACTCAATAGCCTTAATCTTACCAAATATTGCAATCAGCTGTCACATGTTGATAACGGTTAAATGGATGTTAATACGTCACAGTTCAGATAAACAAAAAAACATGATATTTAACAATAACATGTTACGTAGATTTTGGAATGTTCCATGCTAAAGAAGAGAAAAATTTGCAGTTTTCTTTATTATTTAAAATCATTAGCAGACATTTAGAGAGCCCTTTAATTATAAATTATAACACTAGACTTGTTGCTTTTAGCACTAATTTTATGTACAATTCTTGTTCACAGAGGTGGCAACGTGTGTGGAATTGAATTTGCTCCATCGACGTACGAGTATTTAATTTTTATAACATTACTTCCTTTACATGCAGATATTATGCGATAATCCTATTATGTTATAATTTCATGGTAAATGTAATATATCATGTTAGTCTATGTTGAATTCCTCCATTACTTTGGTTACCTATGGGCTATTCGGGCCGCATGGTCTCGTTGCCGAGTTGTGCCGAAGGTAGATGTGCGGAGTCATCATAAGGTAAGGATGTCCTCCGAAGTACTATCAAAAATTAAGATACGTCAATAAAGAGTCACTGTGATTTAAAGAAGTTATGTCTTTGTATATATATTTTAACCATTTAACTGTTTAATATTCACATACTGTAATACCCACGCACAGGTTTCGCCTCTTCTTCGCTCTCTTATATTTTATGTTATTATGTTTGTGCCTAAAAAAGCATTTCGTGGTACTGGAGATTGTAAAATCAATGTAAAAAATTGTTACCATTTTCTTTTTATGCATGATGCACTTTGTCACGTATTATTCGTCACAATTATTCAGTCACCTGTAAATGTTGTAATTACTAACATACACTATATTATCTTTCTACGCCAAAAGCAACTTAAAAATTTTCTCTTTTATTGTAATGCATTCTTTTTACTTAAATTTATCTTTATATCTACCATTCATATGATGCTTACTTCTTCAAGTTCATCTTTTTTATTTAAAAACTGTGTATCTTTATTATAAACTTATCATAAGAGATCTCGCCCGATATCTATCTCGATCGAGATAGGAAGAGATCTCTTGTCAGATTTGTGGGATTTTCTAAGGCTGTTAAATGAATAAATAATCATGCATACTCGCGTGAATTCGTGTTTAAAACGACCTAAACTATAATACGTGACAGCTTACAGCTGAAATTCTGACATCGGCTCATAGAAAAAGCATATAACAGCCAAAGAAAATCACACAAATCTGACAGGAGATCTCGCCCGAGATCTATCTCGATCTCACAAAACTCTTAGCCCAGTAAAAGATGTACATCCGTGCTTGCAAAAGGTCCGGTCATTCTGAATTTTTTATATGTTATTAGGACCTAAACCAGTAATAAAATAAAAAATTTGCAACTTCAAAAGTGCTGTGCGAGCGGCGGTAGACCCAAAAAACCAAGAAATTTTCGGATTTTTTTCAGTTTTTGCTTAATATCTCAGTGAAGGAAGAGTCTGACCGGTATAGTTAGTATACATACTTTTAAAGTAGACTAAATTTGCTACAATTTGAAATCAAAGCGAGTTATACGCAGCCACTGGTTTCCATGATACAGTTCTTCGAAAATAGGCCATTTTTTACAAGAAGTGAAATTTTTTCGAAATGGTCACTTATTTTGTAAAATATTTTCTAAAACACGTATCCCACGTCAAATATTATATGAAATAAAATTGTAGTAAATTTAATTAGCTTTCATTTAAAACTAGATTGATATCTGTAGACCTAACGGTTCTCTCAAGAACGCCAGATAACCAAAAACAGTCATTCACCTGTACCTTCAGGATATGATGGCTCTACAAGATTGGATGGATAAAAGTGAATATGACATGTTCACAAAGGGATCCTTCACCATTCGCCGGTCTGACAAGTTTTGGTCTGGGTTGTGATCTAACAATTGGGCAGAAGCTGATGCGATCCATGAAAACCTACGGTGGGTTGACCCAAGGAAGGGGAATCTCCGACAGTGTTCTGGCAAGGTGGACAACAGGAATGGTGTTTATGTTGAACATTTGTGAAGAACTGGAAAGTTTTTGCAGCATCTCATGTCCTACTGGAGAGCAGCATGTAGACATGAGACCTTCTAGAATCATCCGAGATAATATGATGTGGAAAAACTAAAAAACTGGTTTGCTCTCCACCCTCCATTTTGAAGCTGGTTGCTGTCACTACTCTACGACCTCCTACAATCACCAGGGCTCCCGGCGATTACCAGGAACGGTACTATTCAGCCACGCGTTTACCGGGTGCGATACCACCTCAGCACCGATTGGCCAAGGAAAGACCAAAATCACCACACTTCTGAGCAAGAGTGAACCACTTGCTGAGCAAGTGGAGGTCTTCCTTCGGCCAGACTCCACCCCACAAGCCACAAGTGAAGCAGGCATCAAGTGCTTTGTGGCTCTATATGGGGGTGACATCGCGAGGGATACTTTGGATTTCCTGAGGTATAAGACGTTTGTCACTTCAACAAGCATAAACCTCCCCCGTTTGCCACCGACGGAAGATGCCGCAGGCCACCATGCAGCAAGGTGCTACCTCCAAGTACAGAAGTGGCGAGGAATCAACTTGAATCCCACTGAATGTGGGTGGAATCTGTCTTCTTAAGGACTCACCCCCATCCCCACCACGATGGATCCCGCACCTCCTGCCCTTCTGCGAAAAACTTCATGTAAATACAAGAAAGGATGCTCTGGGAGCTGCTCGTGCAGAAAGGCTGGGCTCCACTGCTCAGTCCTCTGTCAGTCATGCGGTGGAAAATTGTGCAATAACTTCCCGGATGTGGAGCTTAAATGCTCGGACGATGAAGATGACCCGACTACAGACTGGGCGCCTCTCCCAGCGTCCATCACAGATATCTAGACACCTTCTTCGTGCGAGCCTAAGCCCGGGCCATCTAAGATAAAAAGAAAGACATGATTTGGCAACCAAGACACAATACCTATATGATTTATATTAGTTTTATTTTTTGTGTACATATAACTTGTCCTTACAGTAGGTACCATGATGTTTGTACAAGCATTTTAGTATGTAGGTGTATAAAACAATGTTTGAAGATGACGTAAATCCCGATAGATGTATTATATTTTCTTTTTTTCATCAAAAATGTGTTAACAATAACAAAAAAAATTGTAACTATTTGATAAATAAAACCATAAAAAGACGTGAGAACAGTTTATTTGCATTTCGCCCCAAAACCCGCCTATGACTGTTTTGGTTATCTGGCGTTTTTGAGAGAACCGTTAAGTCTACAGTCATCAATCTAGTTTTAAATGAAAGCTAATTAAATTTACTACAATTTTCCTATATATAATATTTGACGTGGGATACGTGTTTTAGAAAATATTTTACAAAATAAGTGACAATTTCGAAAAAAATTCACTTTTTGGAAAAAATGGCCTATTTTCGAAGAACTGTATCTTGGAAACCAATGGCTGTATATAGCTCACTTTGGTCTCAAATTGTAGCAAATTTAGTCTACTTTAAAAGTATCTAACTAACTATACCGGTCAGACCCTTTCTTCACTGAGACATTGAGCAAAAACTGAAAAAAATTCGAAAATTTCTTGGTTTTTTGGGTCCACCGCCACTCGCACAACACTTTCGAAGTTGCGAAATTTTTTTTTATTACTGGTTTAGGTCCTAACAACATATAAAAACTTCAAAATGACCGGACTTTTTGCAAGCACAACCCCCTTTTCATGTTTAACTTGACTGGACTATCTCTAGAGTGTAGAGAATCGCTCGGCTGAATGACGAACTACTTCCCAACCTTCCCCTCCCCACTCCCTTTAGCCTCGTAACATACCCAATTGGAAATGCCATAGTTCCAATGGTTCCGGATTTTTAGAACCGCCAGAAATCAGTAAAAAATATAATAGAACACGGTTGGATGTTTTTCTTGAAACATTATTTTCCTCCATGAAAATATTTGGGAACATCTGTTTTAGATACATGATTATAGGAAGACTTGGATTGACATTAATCGAAGCCTTACTCCTGAATCTATCTCTTACCGGGGGACGAATCAAATTTAGGAAGATAAATTTTTTTTTTTCGAAGAAAACTTCTTTTGACAGGTTTTCACTTTGTGATGACATTATTTATTTTATTAAAAGACAAATAACTTTGTTCACATTACATTATTTTATACACAATCTACATGTTTCGTGAACAATGTTCACATCATCGGAGTAAATGTACACTGAAGTTACATTACAGATTAAAAAACAGGGGAAGGGGTAGAAAGGAAGAAACTTCCCCCACTCTTACCCCTCCCCCTTCTTTCTACCCCTTCCCCTGTTATTTAATATGTAATCTGTATTTAATTTGTAACTTCAGTGTACATTTATTCCTGATGATGTGAAACATTGTTCACGAAACATGTAGTTTTTGCATAAAATAAAGCGATGTAAACAAAGTTATTTGTCTTTTAATAAAATAAATATCAAATCCTTTTAGGTACTATTGTACTGCCCATCATAAAATTTTGTTACCAGGACCAGCATTTCCAATAACATGTTCCAATTATGTCCTCTGCGTGCAAACTGTATCTAAATTTCTCTAATAAACAATAAACACTGTTAATCTGAAGTGACCTCCCAAATAAGCAGGGTCCAGCATATTTTCTACATTCAGCATCAAGTTCATTGGTCAAAAGCATTGTACTAAGTGTGTATCGACGAACCGGTAGACGCAAGTATACAAATCAACCTAACATTATTATCCAATAAACAAAAAGTTCAACAAAACAAAAAAACGACTTCAAAAAATGCGCTAAAAAGTAAAAAAATAATTTCGCATTCTTCTACAACTTCATAATCAACTTACTTTTTCTAATCATCAATATGTAGGTACGATTGTTACTTTTGGAGTCGGTGTCAGTCAAGGTAGGTTTGTAACTACATACATAGTTATAGGTGAGATGTGCTTGTGTCGCACAAGCAACTTGACGAGGCGAGAGGCGAGAGCGGGGCCGCGGCGGTAGGGGAGCTGTCAAATGAACACGCCGGGCCGGGTACCTTTGCTGACACCGACTCCAAAAATAATAATCGTACCTACATTTTGATGATTAGAAAAAGTAAGTTGATTATGAAGTTGTAGAAGAATACGAAATTATTTTTTTACTTTTTAGTGCATTTTTTGAAGTCGTTTTTTTGTTTTGTTTAAATTTTTGTTTATTTTTTGATTTTTAGTGAATCTGAAGTACACTAACTAATTTGTCTGAATATGGGTAAACCTACTAAAAGTGCTGCTCATATGAGACAGACATAATTTGACCATAGCGACGTTAGGGTCAAATTAAGAGATTTGGCCGAGTTTCGTTAATTTGTCATGGATCTAACGATCAGAACCTAACCAAACTCTCATCAAATTACCCTTGAAGTACATCCTTTCCAATAAAAAAAGAATCATCGAAATCGGTTGGGGTGATATTGAGTAGTTCGTCCATTTGTCGCGCACATACTTTTTTTTGTTTTACATGAGCTCCACACAGGAGGCCCTGAGGAAAATAATTTCCTTCAGGGCCTATGTCATCTTTGGAGATGCTGTGTGGAGGGTTTTTTTAAGGAAAGGAAGGAGAGGAAAGTTCTGGGAAGGAAAAGGGTTTAAGGGGTGGGTAGGAATCTGGGGTTCAGTGTGTCCTGGTCATCCGCCTCCAAGACCTAGACAAACCTCACCCCATGAACCCGGGCACCCCTGATAAATCACCAAACGTAGCGAACCACTTGGGGTGACCTATGGCAGAGGTGTTGGTTATCCAATAAAGATTCCCGGGGCGGCGGTACCCATTCCCGCCTCCCAAATTGAATACTTAATGCAAATTTAAGACTTATATGGTTTTCTCATGGATGTCATTGTTAGAACTGGACCAAATTAAAATGGGACCACACGGGAAGCACCAGCTTTCAAATAAAAAATCATCAATATCGGTTCACCCAGTCAAAAGTTCTGACGTAACAAACATAAAAAAAATACAGTCGAACTGAGAACCTCCTCCTCTTTGAAGTCGTTTAAAAAATGACACAATTGATTTGAAATTTTACCATTTGTTGATATAATTTTACAAATATTTAAACATTAATGCAATAAAGTAACTTAAGTAAGTATACAGTTAACAATAATAAACAATACCAATAAAACGTTCGTGATGCCCCGCAGTTGCAGGCGAGTGTTTATTAATTTTCATTGATTTGTTATGCAATGCGATGAAGTAAATAATAATAAACGGAACAATACGGAGAATAGTGAGAAAACGGCATTTGGCGGTCACGGCGCGCGGCGGACATATTATTTCACGACCAGAAGACCCTGACACGAAAGACTTGATTGATTATCAACTTCTGATTTGCATGTAAAATTAAAAATGTTACGTATGATTTGTGCCAGCAATTATTTTATAAGACTGCCTCCACACTCGTAAGGTTTTTTCCCGTAAGTCGCTTACACAAGTGATTTATGGTCAAATGATCAATGTAAACGACACCAAAAAAGTCACATACCGTAATTTATCGCAAGTTATAAAAGCTGTCTACCCAAATTTCTACCGATTTCTTACATATCTACCTACATTTGAAGTTTTTAAGCTCTTAAAAAAATATATGTCATTTTTGAAGATAATATCTAGATGCGTTCCACGCCGAAACGCAAATTATATGAAATTCTCTCGATAACAAAAATCGCAAAGTATGCTCCGAAAATTATTATAAACACGTTTGTTTCAGTTATTTTAAAAGTTATATGTAGTTTTGAAAAAAATCACAATGTTTTTTTAAATGATACTTAAAACGCCTTCCACGAGATTTTTGCTCAAACTTGTCAAATCAGTTTGATAAGTTGAGAGACTTACCGTAAGAAATGGTACAAAAGTGGGCGGTTGCGAGATGTCAAAAAATAAAAGACAGTTTTTTTTTCGTAGGATTTTTTCCCATAAAACTAGTATTTTTATTATTTTAACTAAAACTGATTAGGTAAAGTGGATAATTACTCACCTTTCTATCTCCCTATAAAAATAACATTAGTTAAAACTCAAATAAGCGCTACTCACGAAAACAAATTTAGACGGAAAGAAACTTTTCTGTTTCCAAAACCCGAAGAGATATAATTTATTTTTCAGTACTTACATAAATTGTACTTCCGTACAACTTCCGTAAGCATTAATTACCGTAAGTTGGACGCGTATGTAAACGCTCCTGTGAGTAACTTATCAAAAATTTTCGTAAGCCGTAAATTTGACTTACAAGTGTAAAACCAGCCTAACAAATTATATTCAATAACAAATTGCTTTCGTAGGAATGTTAATACATTCCGCGATTTCAGTAATATTACCTACGTTTACTACAAGGATACCCAAAATGTGAATTAATTATTATATTACTTGCGTAGACGCGAGAAAAATTACAGCATGTTTCCATGTGATTGAATAAATCTCTCAAACTACTTGGTTTCGTCACTAGAATCACTTCTGACTTCAAAAATATAAATACCCTAAGAACTCTTTACTGCTCCTTGGTTCGCCCCCATCTTGAATATGCTTGTGTTATATGGTCTCCTTTTTATGCTGTCCATATTCGTCATGTTGAGATCGTTCAACATCGGTTCCCAAAAGGGATTGCCAAGAGGCTAGGATTAGAGCGAGGCAATTACTCGTATGCCGAAATTGAACAAACTCTAAACCTTTCTCCTTTAGAAGACCGTCCGAAAAAATCTGATCTCATTTGTTTCTTTAAAATTATTAACTGTTTAATCGATTCACCTACATTACTATAACCCATCACATTCAATATACCTTCTCGTAAACTCAGAAATAAAGACCTGCTCTTCCTCAATCAGCACTTGACTAATTATGGTTATAATTCACCATTGTCCAGAATATGTAGAATGGTCAACTCATGTCAAGACCTTGATTTTTTTGGTATAAGCTTAAATGATTTCTGTCGCTCTTTAAACAATTGAAGATATTTATTTATTATATTTACTATAATTTTTGCAAAGTCTTGACTTGATTGACACTTCTATTTTCTCTGTTTGTCTTTGCTTTCATGTACCATTCTTCATCCTTACGATGTTAATTTCCATATTTTGCGATACTTTGTTGTAAATTGGACGTAAGTCCGTTAATAAATAAATAAATTATAGGATTTGTGAAGGTGAAAGTATTTGTAAAAAAAATATTTGCCTCAGGATCATTGCATTTCAAAAGACGATCAGAAATGTACCTTTCTAATGAACACTGCAGTATTTGTAAATATATATATATTTTACACGATTACCCTACAAGATTCCCAGCTGCTCCCGTCTAGAGCCAGTGAGACTATGAAGGTATTTGGGAGGGTAAGGAGATGGGGAAGAGGAAAGTACCTGACTATTCAGATCTGGCCACCAAACACGACCAAAGCCATTTCAAGAAACGTTTCAATTCTGAATGGTGGTCTTACACCAGGGCGATACCGAGAACATCTTCCACTCTGTTACTATGTATTGTTTTTAAATTAATTAATTGTGAAATAACGCCAAATAATCATATAAAATTTATTTGCGCACGCCGTGATTCGATCCCGCGATCTTTAGAAACATTATGTCAATGTCTCTAAACATATTTCGTTAGATTAGGTATGTAGTTTGAATGTCTCTCAACAGTTGTCGTTAGCATAGAAAGTTACGTGTAGTTTTAAGGTGTCTTAACAGAGGTCAGTAGTAGTATTACACGACAGAGAGACAACTGTCGCCTGCAACTGGTTACGAAGATATCCGATCATATCCAAGTATATTACTTATTTGGTAGGAGGGTATGGGTACCGCCGCCTCGGGAACCATTTATTGGATACCCACACCCCTACTATGGGTCACCCCAATTGGTTCGCTAAGTTCGATGACTTAGCAAGGGTTCCTGGGGTGAGGTTTGTCTAGGTCTTGGCGGCGGATATGTCTGAATCCCTACTTTGAAATTGTCCATTTATTACTGGTGGTTGTAAATTGTTAATTTATTAGTGGTGTGGTTTAATCAACTAGCAATAGAGCTGAGATTAGAACCTGACTACAATAAATTCAAAAATAAATTAAACAATAATATCTTAAATAATTTAGCCACTTAGAACCGCATTAACCTTAAATTAACAATACTTTTTCAAAAATTTATTTTATATTATTATTTTTTATTGTTTTTTTTTTTTTTTTTACACATTTGATTTATGTGAGTACGTAAATATAATGTATGTGTTATAATTTTTAATTTTAATTTTTTTAATTAAAAAAAAATTTATATATATATATTTTCTCTTCCCTTTACACACGAGTAGTTACACTCTTGTAAAGGTTATATATTATATACATATATATGTTTATACTGTTTCTAATCAATGTCGAATTTGACGACCTCCGTAGTCCAGTGGCTAAGACTCTTGACTCACATTCCGGAGGTCGCGGGTTCGAACCCGGCATGCGCAAATAAATTTTATTTGATTAATTTGTGTTATTTCACAATTAATTCATTTAAGTTAATATATAGTATATTTGCGGCATGTTCCAGAGTGGAAGATACTATTAGTATCGCCCTGGTGTAAGACCACCATTCAGAATTGAAACGTTGCTTGAAAATGGCTTTAGCCGTGTTTAGTGACCAGATCTGAATAGCCAGGTACTTCCCAACCTTCCTCTTCCCCACCTCCTTCCCCTCCCCACTACTTTCAGCCTCACAAAATACCCCAATTGGGGATGCCATAGTCTCACTGGCTCCAGACGGGAGCAGTTGAGATTCTTGTGCGGTATTCACTGTAAAAAAAAAAAAAAAAATGTTGCATGTTAGTATTTAATGATTTGAGTTTAATCCGATTGTAACCTGAAAATGCAATTACTCATGATTGTATTACATGTATATGTATATAAAAACTAATAAAAAAAAAATAAAAAAAATTACAGTATTTTTAATTTTTACGAAGCCGTTTGACATTTACGTATGTAAACCCATAAACAGTGTTGCAATCGAAAAGGTATCGTTTTCTTTTTTGTAAATATTACTCTGTCAATATCGGTATGTTTATCAATATCGGCCGGTGTAGTCCAGCGGTAAGGCTCTTGACTCGCACAACGAAGGTCGCGGGATCGAATTCCGGCGTGGCAAATAAATTTTATTTGATTAATTTCACAATTTATTAATTAAAAATAATATATGTTATATTTGCGGCACGTTCCAGAGTGGAAGTTACTCTCAGTATCGCCCTGGTGTAAGACCACCATTTATTATTATAATGAAATTCCACCACGAATTGTCAGCATCAACAATAGCTATATTGCAATGTTATCGGTTTCATACCACACAAGAATCTCAGCTGCTCCAGTGCACCAGTGGCGGCCGCTGCCTTGAGAATGTGGTGGTTCACTTTTTTTTACATGAATACCACACAAGAGTCCAAACTGCTGCCGTCTGGAACCAGTGAGACTACGGCATCCCCGATTAGGGTGTGTTGTGAGGCTGAAGGTAGTTGTGAGGGGAAGAAGATAGGGGAGAGAAAGTACCTGGCTATTCAGATTTGGTCACCAAACACGGCTAAAGCCATTTGAAGCAACATTTCAATTTTGAATGGTGGTCTTACACCAGGGCGATACTGAGAGTATCTTCCACTCCGGAACGTGCTGCAAATATACTATATATTAATGAATTAATTGTGAAATAACACAAATTAATCAAATAAAATTTATTTGCCCATGCCGGGATTAGATCCCGCGACCTTCGGATTGCGAGTCAAGAGCCTTACCGTTAGACTCGCTGGTCGTCAACCACTACCTACTAGATCAGCAGACCGACATTTCATGCAAAATATTAATAATTAGTGGACATGTCACATTTTTAAACCTTACCCTTTAATATTAAAAAAATATCGGAATTTGTAGAATGTGTGTTAATTTACATTTTGCTAAATTTAAGTGGGCAATCATTAGGATCATTAGCGTATTCTCCTGAATTTTTCTGAGTAACACCATCCAACTGTTCAGCAAACAAACCAATTCTCAGAAGAGCTGTATCTGGTATGGAGATTGGGGAATGCCACTAGTATGGCTGGTATGTTAGTCCCAGAGACAGGTCGTAGGTAGGTCATCGACGATCGTCATCTTCCTTCTCACACCTCTTGTATGAAATCGAAAAAGATAGAAGGTACTAGACTAGGGGTCAGCAAACTTTTTAGCCAAAGAGCCAAATATGTACATTACAAGGATTCAAAAAGAATCTGGGAGCAAAATCTGTTTATTTATTTAGCACTTATTATTGCACTTCATTAAATTGCGGATACGCTGAATAAAACTTGATTTCATACTTAATAAAGATTTTATTCACTGATTAAAAAATAATATGTAAATAAGGAATCCATAAATTTAAATCATGACAATGGCTGACACTTGTCATTGAATCCTCCTTGGAAAGTTTGAGTAAGTCAGGTTTTTATGTTGTTATTCTTAATTTTAGGCACGATTTCAGGTTCTCGTCAATAAGATGACTTCTCAGTTTACCTACTCTTGATAAAGTTCATGCTTGAAAAAAATTGTTCGCATGAATATGTAGACCCGAAAAGGGAAAGAACAGCAAAAGCGAGTTTTTTCAGCAGATCGTAAGAGTGAGGCTATTCCAGGCATTGAAGATGATCTTGTCTTCCTTCTCCGGGTCTTTCAAAGCAGACCATTTGGGTTGTGAACTAAGCTCGCATTTGTTCTTCTCCAATATTTCCAAAGACGACCTCCGTAGTCCAGTGGGTAAGACTCTTGACTCACAATCCGGAGGTCGCGGGTTCGAACCCGGCATGCGCAAATAAATTTTATTTGATTAATTTGTGTTATTTCACAATTAATTCATTTAAAATAATATATAGTATATTTGCGGCATGTTCCAGAGTGGAAGATACTATCAGTAACGCTCTGGTGTAAGACCACCATTCAGAATTGAAACGTTGCTTGAAAATGGCTTTAGCCGTGTTTGGTGACCAGATCTGAATAGCCAGGTACTTCCCAACCTTCCTCTTCCCCACCTCCTTCCCCTCCCCACTACCTTCAGCCTCACAACATACCCCAATTGGAGATGCCATAGTCTCACTGGCTCCTGTCGGGAGCAGTTGAGATTCTTGTGCGGTATACACTGTAAAAAAAAAAAATCAACACAAAGTCGTTCATATTTAGAGCTCCGCATTTCCTTGTTTTTTTAATCCATCAATTGTACTTCAAAGTTACCCATGTCAATGCCTAAAGGAGAAAGTTTCAAATCTGTTATCGCAGCATGAGCGTGTTTGACGAATGCTATAAAGTTGCTCTGCTGCTTTTAAATTCTTGAAACCTGGTGTGAAACGCATCCCTTATGTTGAAAATGGTTGTTTTGAAATAGTGTCAATGGAGGAATTATTTTTGTTGCGATTCTTCAGCAGACTCGGAAAATGAAATAATGTTTCCCTTTCAAAATCTTTGGCAAAGGCATCTTGCGCGTCTGTCCATAGACATTTACAGTGCCGGAGCCGCACTTTGCCGACCTCTGTACTAGACCGATGCCACCACGTAAAGGCTCCAGTACACGTTGGGCCAACGCGCTCGGCCAACGCGTTGGCCAGATTTTTGTGGTTACCGTTCACACGTTGGCGTGTCTCATTCTGCGTCGATCGCTAGACGGAGATGGACGTCAGCGGAGCCGCCGCAATATACTTTTACAGCGCGATGCGATGTATTCTGTATGTAGCCATTAATGACTCTTTTTTTTTAAATTCAGTTAGTGGAATATTCATATTATCTGCTATTCTACTCCAAGCATCATTACACTGAATTTTTTTTTGGTAGGTATACTTACAGTTTACCACATAGAACAGTCCAATAATATTTCAAGAGGTTTAAATAACCCATCAATATTGATATGAATTATCATTATGTGTCCGACTTAAACCATTTTCCTTCCCAGAACTCTCCTCTCCTTCCTTTCCTTAAAAAACCCTCCAAACAGCATCCCCAAAGATGGCATAGGACCTGGAGGAAATTATTTTCCTCAGGGCCTCCTGTGTGAAGCTCATGTAAAAAAAGAACAGTCCAATAATATTTCAGGAGGTTTAAATAACCCATCAATATTGATATGAATTATTATTTTGAATATTGATATTTTTTAAATCGATCCAGTAGTTTTGAGTTTAGTCGTTACAAACTACAAAAATACAAATCATTCCTCATTATTATATTAGTGTGAATATCATTATTATGAAATCACAACTAAATATGTATTATTATTGTGATAATAATCAATTAGCCTAAACATTTCATCAATACTCCAAGACGCCATGTTCGTGAAACGATCGTTGGAACAATTAAGCGCGTCAAACAGCGTCCGCTCCGGCCGACGCGTATTTATGAACTGAGCGCTCGGCCAACGTCTGAACGCTGTTTGTGGCTTGCGACAAATTCCTTTGATTTGTGCACGAAAAACCGACACCTTTCGGCTCGTCGGCGAGCGTTGGCCGCAAGCGCCAAAAACACACAAAATAGCCCTGTACACGTTGGCCCAGCGCGCTGGCCGAGCGCGTTGGCCCAACGTGTACTGGGGCCTTATGACATCTCTCTGCGACTCTGTGCAAGCAGCTCAAAGCCTGAAACACTCTGCTCACTGCACGTCCAATATGCATGTCTTGCTGCAATATAACAGATTATTAATGAAGATGAAGACGTGTGTTTTATTTTTATTGAGCATGGCCAGTTTATCAAGTTGAGTTATTTGAAATTTATTTTTTAAATTTATTAGTAGTTCAACTGCATAGTATTGCCAACACCTCATTGTCTGCCTTATTCAAGTTCTGAAGTCGTATTTTAAGAGGAAGCATTAAAAAAATTGTATTCTTAGTGTGCCTTATATCGGTATGAATATAGGTAGTACTTATAAAAATCGCTTGAAAAACGGAGTCGGTCTCGATTTTAAACGCAAAAGCGATTTTTATTTATTTTGAGAATAATTTTATAAGAAAGAAAAAAGTTAATCAATGGAAACTGTCGACGATAATTTTAACAAATTTATTAAAAGTCGATTCTCATGTGCGTTCACACATTTCTAATAAAAAACACGTTTTTTTGGTAGTTAACGCTTACATTTTTTTTAAGTATTAGCGAGTACCCAGCACGCGTTGCGTTGCCACTGAAAGAAAGAAAGTGTTCGTGTTTTAATTTTGTTTATTAAAGTGCTTTTCGATCTACGGGAATATGCTTTGTTATTCCATCTGGTGCGTACACGAATAAATCAGAAGGTTTTCAGAAGGAATGGGATGGGAAATAATTTCATAATGCCAGAGCTCACCATTATACAGGGTGTCCGGGGGTAAAGTGCATTAACTTCGGGAGGTGATTCAACATGATGGTAAGAGTAAAAAATATTAAAAACTTTTTCCGAAATTCCAATTTTTTTCCCATACAAATGACGTACCTACTAAAAATACTTAGTGTGAGGTACGATCTTACTTGCTGAGAACCTGCAGGTTATGATTATAGCAACGTTGCATGGTTGTGATTAGCCCGTATCGTAACAGCGGAATATAAAAAAAGCTGGCCGCACACGCCGGTCTAATTTTATCTTTTTACCACAAAACGTCCCTTAAAAGATGGAATTTCGAAAAAAGTTATTTGTCTTTTTTACTTATAATATCATTTAGAATCACCTACCGAAGTTGCAATTTACCCCCGGACACCCAGTATGTAGAAAACTTCGTTGGTATGCGCAAAACAAATCACCAAAGTTTCATCGCAATCGGATGATTGGTTTAGGAAAGCAATAGGGACAAACATTCATTTCTGTGTATTAAGATTAACCATTTTATTTTACATAATTATACTCAATGGAAACGATAGGAAAAGCTTCAATCAAAAGCATATTTTTCGTATTTATAATGTAAACCGATTCGTAGTAAACATTGATTTGGCATTAATCATTGCTTGAAGTCGTATTTTAATGTGTGACCAACAAAAACAGTTTGAAACAAAGTTTGCCAAACAAACAATTCTCGGAAGAGCCGTGTATCAGATGGTATGTAGATTTGGGAATGCTGCTCGTACGACTGGTGGCTGTACTACCAATATGTATGGATTGTTACAATCTAACAAATTTAATGAATATGAAGGCGGCTGCTTTGTTTTTTATTGAACATGGCAAGTTTATCAAGCTGTTTTTTTTTAAGAAATACGTACATTCTCGTGTTACAAATAACATGTCAAAATCTGAATTTTTCCTACTACCTTCATTATAAGCTGAAAGTATTGATTGTGCAATGATGGATGGCAGCTAGAAGAGGAAAGAGGAATTTAACCAACAACTCCTGGGTGGGATCCACTCAACTACCAACCATTCCAATAGAGGACCGTTACAAGCATTTAATTTTTAAATAATGATCTATCTGAAGTTTTTGAGCGGTCTTATGTTCACTAATTGGCGACATCAGTTTTCCGTCAAATCAGCACATATTACACGTAAAGGGGTTATCTGTTAAGCGTTTTGGAGCAGCACTCTTTCATTTAAAATATATTTATTTGAATTTCACCTTTGTTTTCTTGATTGAACCAATGCATACATGAATGACACGAAATCTTGGAAGTGAAAAATAACCCTGGACATCCAATATAGCTGGAACTCGGCAGATAGACTCGTTGTCGGTGACAATGAATTATTTGAACTTTTGGTGCCAATCACGCACAAAGATGTGGATGTATAATCATTTTTCTTAAAGTACAAGATCGTCATTCTAACCACAACGCAAATACCCTTCAACTACAACACTGTCTTGCACACACTATTTATTGCTTTATTCACATCCATACATCGTCTCATATGCACAACTTCAACCCGATTGAGGTACATATTTGATTAACACCGTCTACTTCTTCTGCCATTCAACTTTGCGACAGATATTCTCCTGACAATCCCGTTTCCGTTTATTTGTTCTACATATCCAAACCTCCTTAGCGTACCTATCTTTATGCACTCCAAAATATACCTATACTTTTTATCAGTAATATTTTGTGATATTATATTATAATATTTTTAAAAGCTTTAATTTATAAACGCGGCCATTGCAGCGCTCTCCCGGAACTGAGAATTAGCCTAAACCGGAAATGCCATCGCCATTCCGCAAGCGGCCATTTGCAATATAAACCGCGGGTTTTTACTCGTCGACTTTAAATATTTGCCATAAGCCAACATCCCACCGACCAACCGACACCAACCGACACCAACCAACCAACGCCCGACACCTTCGCACTGTATTAGGACCATTATTAACTTAACTCTTTCTCAAAAGTGTTATTTCAATCGTGTTATGCACAAACGACAAAAGTGCAAAAACTTTAACGAACTGCGAGAATTCATTGATAATTTTTTTTAAATTGCCGCAATGAAGGAGGTTTATTTTCATCATTAAATTCATGGTTCAGCACTTAAGAATTATTATGTAATTATTTTTATATATTAATTATTTTTGTAATAATAATTATGTTTTGTTTTTTATGAGTGGCTCCGCAACCGGGCTCGAAAAGAAGAAGATGGAGAGATACGAAATCAGGAATGTTAGATCAGCGCTGTAACATTTTCAGCGACAAAATCGATGCGAAAATGCGAAATAGTTTAATAAAACACGACTCGTTTAAAAAGAGCAAAAATCTCGTGGGGAGCATCTTAAGTATCATTTAAAGAAACATTGTGAATTTTTTCACAAATAAAATTTATAAGATAATAGAAACAGACTTGTTTTTAATATTTTTGGAGCATACTTTGCGATTTTTTCTATCGAGGGAATTTCATATAATTTGCGCTTCGGCGCAGGCAGCATCTAGATATTATCTTCAAAAATAACATATATTTTTTTAAGAGCTTAAAAACTACAAATGTTTAAGGGAGATATGTAAGAAATCGGTAGAAATTCGGATAGCGGGGCCTTTTAAGGGCGGCGTAAAAAGGGCTAACAGAGTGGAACCACCGGTTCGTTGACCGCTAATGCAAAACTATATACCTACACAATGCATTATTTGACCAATGAACGTGATGATGTGTTAAAAAGAAGAAAATGTGCGTATTTACCTGGGAGGTCATTTGAGATTAACATTGTTTATTGTTTATTAGAGAAATTTAGATATAGTTTGCAAGCAGAAGACATAATTGGGAAATGCTGTTATTATTAGAGAAATTTAGATATAGTTTGCAAGCAGAAGACATAATTGGGAAATGTTGTTATTATTAGAGAAATTTAGATATAGTTTGCAAGCAGAAGACATAATTGGGAAATGTTGTTATTATTAGAGAAATTTAGATATAGTTTGCAAGCAGAAGACATAATTGGGAAATGCTGTTATTATTAGAGAAATTTAGATATAGTTTGCAAGCAGAAGACATAATTGGGAAATGTTGTTATTATTAGAGAAATTTAGATATAGTTTGCAAGCAGAAGACATAATTGGGAAATGTTGTTATTATTAGAGAAATTTAGATATAGTTTGCAAGCAGAAGACATAATTGGGAAATGTTGTTATTATTAGAGAAATTTAGATATAGTTTGCAAGCAGAAGACATAATTGGGAAATGTTGTTATTATTAGAGAAATTTAGATATAGTTTGCAAGCAGAAGACATAATTGGGAAATGCTGTTATTATTAGAGAAATTTAGATATAGTTTGCAAGCAGAAGACATAATTGGGAAATGTTGTTATTATTAGAGAAATTTAGATATAGTTTGCAAGCAGAAGACATAATTGGGAAATGTTGTTATTATTAGAGAAATTTAGATATAGTTTGCAAGCAGAAGACATAATTGGGAAATGTTGTTATTATTAGAGAAATTTAGATATAGTTTGCAAGCAGAAGACATAATTGGGAAATGTTGTTATTATTAGAGAAATTTAGATATAGTTTGCAAGCAGAAGACATAATTGGGAAATGTTGTTATTATTAGAGAAATTTAGATATAGTTTGCAAGCAGAAGACATAATTGGGAAATGTTGTTATTATTAGAGAAATTTAGATATAGTTTGCAAGCAGAAGACATAATTGGGAAATGTTGTTATTTAATCCTGGTGTATATTTTAATAATAATATTAAAATGTTCTGTAATATTATTAAAAAAGGAAAGCAAAAGCAACATTTTATGATCTGCGATACAATAGTACAAGAATTAGATTGTTTTATTTATCTTCCTAAATGTGATTCTTCTCTCGGTAAAAGACTGATTGGGTGTAAGGCTTCGAATAATGTTTATCCAACAAGAAACATGCAAATCAATAAAAACATTACATTTCTTTAAAAATTTCGATCATTTCGTATGAAAATTTATTTGTGTGTTCCGTGCCCGGTCAATCTTATCAAGGTGGTAGTCGTCAGAATTCGCATATAAGCGTTACGAGCTGTGAAATCGGAATAATCAAAATTACGCGAGGTCTACGGAACTACTAGTGTTTATATGAAATAGAAACCTTTAAAAAAAAAAAAAACCAGTGTCATTTCTTCTTAATTTTCAAAATCTTTTTAAGTAAAAATATAAGTAATACTAGCTGGTACCCGGCATGCGTTGCTATGCCATTTAATAAAGAAATTGTTTCTCCCTGCGTGTCCTTTCCCATTCGTCCCGTTCCCCTTCCGCCTCCCCTACCTATCCCACGTCCCCTTTCCCTCTCGCTCTCGCTCCCACTCCACCTCCTCCACCTTCCCTCTCCCCACTCCACTCCCCCCCTTCCCCCCGAGTTCCCCTCCCCCCAACCTGAGGTCCCCTCCCCCCATCCGCATTCCATACATTCATTCCAGGTACAATCAGTTTTCAAACAGCTCGCGTGCCACCTATTGCATTTTTTTAATACAAATATCATAATACCAGAGCTCACCAGCATTTTATACAAACCTTGTCCTGACAATAACGAACACACAAAAAAAAGAATTATCCAATTTGGTGCAGTCATTTGGAAGTTATGCGCGTACATACATTTCGCGATTCATTTTTATTTATACATACATATAGAAGATAGAAGAAGAAGAAGAAGATAGAAGATAGATTTTTAAAACTATTCAGGGTGTCCGGGGGTGTGTACAAGTAAAAAAAATAATTTTTTTTTTTTTTTAAATTCCAACTATTAGGGGTAATTTTGAGGTAAAAAGATAAAATTAGTCCGGCATGTGCGGGCAGATTTATTATTTTCCGCTGTTACGATACGGGCCAATCACAATCGAGTCGGGTCCCCGGCAGGCTCTCAGCAAGTAAGATCGTACCTCACACTAAGGATTTTTAGTAGGTACGTCTTTTTGTATGGGAAAAAAAATGTAGAATCACCTTCCGAAGTTAATGCACTTTACCCCCGGACACCCTGTATAATTAAGCACAAAACCTAGTGTTTTTTAGTGTTCCGGATAATAAAAACGAATTTTGCAGATGTGGTGTTTTATACACTTGGAATAAGCCATTTTTTAAAAAATTAAATTAAATCTCACTTACGCTACGGTTGTTTCGCACTAGGTGATCGATTTGTGAACTAACATTCAGTGGGTTTGTTGTTTTTATATATATGCATATACCAATGCGTGGGCCTTTACCGCAAAATGTTTGAAAAACCGTCCATCCGGCAGACAGGCACTCATTATTTTATTATATTATTTCATCCTTGTATTATTTAGTGGGAGGTTAGACTCTCTATTATCCGGGTGCGCTGTTGCGACGTTACTTTTTTTCATTAATAGTATTTTTTTCTAGATTTACCAATGGCAGCTATCCCCATCTCATGTACGCAGTTATCTTCAAATTGTCGGTCCGTCTCATATGTGGGTGACCTCTGCCTCTCTTTCCCAACCAAGAACTATGCAATGATAATAATAATAATGTTTGCATTATTTACGATACGTATTGACGTTTTCGTGAGAAAATGAATTCAAGAGCGCTTATCAACATAATTTATTTAACTTATAACTTATATAGGGGTCAATGTGTCCAGGAGTGATGGACGTATGAATCTATCCCTCCCACTGCGGTGCAAGGTGGTGTTCCGAGAGAGCCCTGCTGGAGAGGTCAAAAGGTCTCCCTCTACCAGTCTCTCCCAATCCGGCCTGCCACGCAGTTACCTGCTACACCATGGCAGACGCATTCGCAGTCAAGATCCGGACAAACCTCACCCCAAGAACCTGGGCAATCCTGCTAGTCACAAAGGAACCACTTCTGGCGACCTATGGCAAAGGTGTTGGTAATCCAATAAATGGTACCCGAAAAAGACAAAATTATTATTTTTAAGACCTTTTTTGATTCCAACTTCGAAATTACGAGTTGTTTCACCGATATAAAAATGAGGCCCTTAACCAAGCCCCCACACCCTCTTCAACATTCAGTAATATTTTAAGTTCACCCATTTTTTTGTAATGTCAAGTTAATATGTTATGCCTTAAGGAAGAAGGGTGGTTCCGAAACCGGTTGGCGTAAGTAAAAAATATATAGTGGTTTAAACAAAGTAATATTGTTTCCTTTATCTAAATAAATCAACTAATTCTTATTTCTATCTCGCAAGGAGATACCTAATGCTGCATATACACATGTGAACCGAAGCGCGAACCGAACCACGAATTATAAGAAAGGGTCGAAGCGGTGCATCATATAACGTAACATGTTGTTGGATACTCTTTTAAGTACAACAATAGCCCAGACCGGTGAAAAATCACGGGATATTGTAATTCCAATTTTAAAAAAGACAAATATAAATAATTCATATTTATATTATTATATTATAGGTAGGTACCCATTTTATTGCTTTTCTAAATTATTTTTCACATAATCAGTTACAATTTTGATAATGACACTTAAAATCAAAGCAAATTTTAATTCATTGAACCAGATTTCTCAGGAGATTTTCTACTGAATTATTAACGCACATCACAGACAATCGTAGTTTATAAGTTTGCTGAAGACGACCCATCCAAATCTTCTTCGTCTATTGATTCCTCTAGTGTATGGTGATGAATTTCAATGTCTTTTACGCCAGGGTGAAACATGGAGAAGAAGACGTTGATGATATTGTTGCGAGAATAAAAAGCAGGTCTGGATTTAGAGACCAGGACGATTATTATTTATTTGGTAATACAGCAAGAACACGACGTTGACGGAATTCCAGCCAGATTAGGAGCTTCGTTGTGACTTTAGTACCTTTTCAAAATATTGAGACAGACAAGTTTATTTATTTGGTAATACAGCAAGAACACGACGTTGACGGAATCCCAGCCAGATTAGGAGCTTTTTGTGACTTTAGTACCTTTTAAAAATATTGAGACAGACAAGTAAATGCGAGATCCTTTTGTATTTAGAAACACCGATTGAAAGTTGTTGAATCAGAAATTCGAGCGATAGCAAATGAAATTCAAGTTGATATTTTATTTTCCATGTCCTTTATCCGCAGTGCGTAGCATTTTGTAATGGGGGCCCCTGTCTTCAAATAATTATACAAACAAACAACTCATACAAACAATTTAATAATATTTTAATTTGGTAGGCGGAAATGAGAACCGCCGCCCTTGGGACCACAGGTCACCTCGAGTGGTTCACTACGTTTGGTGTCTTTGCAGTGGTGCCCGGGTTCATAGGGTGAGGTTTATATGGTTCCCAAACTCTTTTGGCCCACGGACCCCGGGGTGGGTAGCACAACGGAGGGGCGGAATGGGATAGGGACGGCAAATTTACCACAACGGATCGGGAGAAATGGGATATGGTGTGGAACGGGGTAGGATGGGGTGGGGTGAAACATCCCATCCCATTATGCCCCTCCCCCGACGATACTTCCATATAATAAAAATGTGTCAAAACATTTACGCGGACCCCCTGACGTCATTCAGGGACCCCCAAATCAATTTTTATTTTCCACGGATCCCCTGAATGACCCTGGGGACCCCTGGGGGTCCGTACGGAACACTTTGGGACCCACTGATCTAGGTCATAATAACGTTGTATTTATATAGCGCAGTTTTGTGTCATTTCACTTGAAGTGCGCATATCAGCGGATGACTTGGACATGCTGAATCACAGATTTCTAGCCACCCCTCGTACCTTTTTCCTTCCCATAACTACCTCTCCTCCTTTTCCTTAAAAATACCTGCCACACAGCATTCCCAAAAATGACATAGTTTCAGAGGGAAATTATTTTCCTCCTGTGTGGAGCTATGTAAAAAAAAAACGAGTGTGCTTTAGACCACACGACTGAAGTAAAACTTCACTAACTTATATCTCTCTCTCAACTTCCGTTCGCCTCGCCCGACCGTTCGCCTCGCCCGACCGTTCGCCTTGCCCGATCACACTTTTCATAATGCTCTCGTCACGCATTCACCAGCTTACTCCCCGAGTCAAGCGTGCGTAAAGGCCCGACCGTTCGCCTCGCCCGATCACACTTTTCGTAAAACTCTCGTCACGCATTCACCAGCTTACTCCCCAAGTCAAGCGTGCGTAAAGAAATTTACTTCAAAAACAAAACATTTTGGCACCTAGTCGAAGCCTTCTTGGAGATCGGGCCCGATGGAGAAATCGATATATTACTTTCTGTCTTGCTTCCTCAATGTACACCATTTTTACAGCATCCTAAAATATGACATACACCCTTCTAATATCTTCTGAATATTGTGTCCTGAATGTATACAATCTTGGCACAAATATATCCGGGGTGTCATCAGAAGAAAGGGACCTAGGAAAAAATCAAATATAATTTTCCGAATCGGGGTTCAATGTGCATCATTTTTACACCATTCCCAAACGTGGCACGTATTCTGGGGGAAATTATTTCAAGCGGGGCCTCCTTTATGAAGTTCCTTAAAAAAAATGGCACCTGCACGGGTCGCCCTCCGAGGTTTGGGCCACAGGCCCGGACCTTTTGGGCATAGGCGGAAGTCCGGCTCTGAATACAAATATTATCATGCTATTGTGTACCATTCTCGTAACTCATGTCATGTGATATTTAGTGCTAATAAAACTGTACACCGCTAGATGTCAGCAGAGTGTGGGTGCATTCTTAATTTACGAGCTGATAGGCGTCTTGAAGTTATAAAAAATGTTGCATTTTACAGCTGTGCATATTTTTGCACTCCCACAAACGGCCCACAGAAAATTACTAAGTTGATAAGCAAACCGTTGTACACTTAAAAAATATTATTCTAATTAGATAGTGTATTTTATTGTCTGCTCGACAATGCCTATTCAAATGTTGCTTTCTACAAACAAAAGTGCGTTGTTAAACTCAAGTAACAAATTTTTCTATGTGTTTACACATCATCGTAAGAGGAACTTCAAGAAAGCGCTATTGGTACGGTCTCCAAGGGGTCCGTTATGCAAAATTACTGGCTTATACTGATGAACGGGGGTGAACTAACGAAACCCTTAGAATTGACAGAAATCGTACACATGATCGATTGAAACCGTTCCAGTTGGAGAAACGAAGGTTATTCAAATATCACTGGTTATGACCAAAGACCTCATTAACTCCCTTTTAATGTCCAAAGTGCATGTGGACTATCAATGTGTGACAAAATTAATATTTCAATATGACATTGTCCATTTATTAAAATTATTAACTTTTACGTTGCCGTTTGACGTTTAGGAATATCAATCCATACAGATTCGCTAGTGATGTCGTCATATAACGATTTCTTATTTATTTCACGTCAATATCGGTTCGGCTATCCACAGCGTCACCGTGCTAGGGATATCATCATCACCATCATCATCTTCTTCTTCCCCTTATCCTATTCAGGTCGGGGACCCACCGCATCGACAATGCTCCTTCATGCGTCCCTGTCTTGTGCTGCTTGTTCAGCCTCCGTCCATGGCAGTCCCATCTTCTCCTCACACAGTTTCTGGAGTTGCCTCGCCCAACTGTGTCCCGGGCGGCCCACTGGACGTCTACACTCTGCAATCGCACTCAGTTTCTTTCTCGGAATTCGGTCATCAGACATTCTTAGTACATGCCCAAGCCACCTCAGTTGCAATATTTTTATGAAGAGTGGCAGTGGTTCAATGTTTAGGGATATCGATATATGGATATTGAAAGTTAAACCTATCAATTTGATCGTGCTAGACTTCCTGGATAGATGGATTCGATTGGTCCCCGACCCCAATAGGACAGATTTACCCATGTATGTGCATAAATAAAAAAAAAACACCCCTGTAAAAGGCCTGATAAAATAAAATATAAAGTTGTGTGCATTTTTATTGATTCCGCAAGTAATGATTTCAGTTCACTCCCGCTCCCCTTTGAAAACCTTTTGGCCTTGAAATTTGGGCATTCCCTCCTTTGAATCGATCTGTTTCGCCCCCTGCAACCCTGCTACTACACGGGGCTAGTTGGGGTAGGGGCTGAGGGGGCCGACGGGCGCCCGGGGCCGGGGGGGGGGGAGGCGGTTTCTTGGAATTTCCATTCTTCTCGTGAAGTCACCCGCGCTACAACCCTCCCCCTTTCCGCCCACCGTGTCTAGCCTTACTGGCCTGAGATTGTGTCCCCCCGCTTTGTTAACAGCTCCTTGAGCGTTAGTAGACAAATACCTACAAGTTGTTAATTGGTAGTGAGAACAACCCAACTGTTTCAAAATATTATTTTTTTAACTTTTTAATCTGTTTTTCTTCCAACTAATACTTGGTAGGTAGCAATTTGAATCTGTTAACACTTATTTGCTCAGTAGCTGAGCGTACGAAAGCATCGAGCTACTATGATACAAAAAGTTAGAAACCATTCGCAGTTCGCGACATTGTAAATATATATAACTAATTTGTAAAAAACGTAAAGAACTATTGATAATTTCGCTTTTAAAAGTAAGTATAATTTTTTGGCTTTTGAAGGTTATTTTATTTTTAAAATATACTAGCTGATTCCCGGCATGTGTTGCAATGCCATATTCAAAGAAATAAATTGTTTCTCCCTGCATGTCCTTTGCCGTACGTCCCCATTCCCCTCCCGCATCCCCTACCCTCCCGCTTTCCCTTTCCACCTTCCCCGCCAACCCTCTCCCCTCTCCCGCTCCAAGTCCCGCAAACCCCTCTCCCGCATTCCATATATTCAGTTCCAGTATGTTCAATTATCAAACAGCTCGCGTGCTACCTATTACAATTTTTTTATTAATATTTTCGTTTTTCGTATTTTTGAAATATTCATTTTTGTATATTATAAGAACAATAAATCAAATTTGGTACCTAACATAGGTACCTATTTAAAATATCTATAATTTAAAAATCCATAGACAAATCTTTTCATACAGCTGCATGCTAAATTCAATTTCATCAAACGCGCGAAGTTAAAATAGTCGTTAAGTTTTCTGAAATTATTCAATTTCTGCGCCATTTTCTTAATTTTTCTTTCCGTAAGAACCTTCTACAAAGTATTAGAAAACTTAAAAAAAACGACTAATGAAATGGGTAAGGTCGTTCTGAAGCCATGGCGTGACCAAGGGAAACCGGGATTCATTTTTATATATATAGATGAGCCCTAAAATCGAAATATTAAAATATTATTATATATTATTATAATTCATCTTACAACCCTACTTTTGCCACTAATCCTATAATAGCTAAGGGGACGTACCCATACTACGTGACCAACTTTTTGCAATTTTAAATCCCCCCCCCCCCCCTTCGGTGACCAAAAACCTATGCACTCCGTCGCTCATTTGTACCAAGCGTGGTATTTTTAAGACCCCCCCTCCCTAAACGTGTCACGTAGTATGGGTACGTTCCCTAATGTACTATCAAAGTAAAGAAGGATTAAAGAATAATTTTGGGATGAGAGTCGTCCGGGCGTTGATTTTTTTCTTATATTTCTATATGCTGGATAAATGGACACTTAGAGTCAGCGAAAGAAAGCGGATGGACTATTTAGAAATGTGGTGTTTGAGAAAATTGCTCAGGATTCCATGGGCATCCAGACGTCTAAATGTGTCCATTCCGGGAGAACTAGGCATCCACAATAGGCTCTCAACTATCTGTCTACCATGTATTTTAAGATACTTTGGGCACGATGCTCGCCAAACTGAAGACTCCAACTTGGAGAAACTCGTAGTCACTGACAAAGTGTTTTGCAAAAGAAGCAGAGGAAGATCACCAATGCACTGGAGTGACCGCGAATCTCTGACCTCCTATACGTCGGTGTCCTTGTCTCTCCACGCAGCACAGGACGGACTGCGTGGAGTGGAAGAGCCTTGTCCAAGTCCACCATGGAAATTGGAGTAGGGATCAGTGGCGGCCGCTGCCCTGAAAACGTGGTGGTTCACTGATAATCCGTAACTATGAGATAACGATTACTAAGCAACATTAGGTAAAAATGATCCCACTAATCTTATTTGGAGAGAAGATCTATTTTAAGCTGTTTTCGAAGTGCGAAAACTTCTACATATCGCTTTATAATTAAAAAATTTATTTTTCGGTACTAAGAAAATAAAAACACAATACTATTTTTTCGAAAATAAATCGTAAATTTCAACCCAAAAAACCCCCTTTTTTTACAATGTTTAATTTATTTTATTTTATATTTCATAAAATAAAATAAATTTGAAAGTAGTGTAAGAAGAATATACGACGCAAATGTGAATGGTGGAAGACGTCGAGGGCGCCCGAGGAAGACACGGCACGAGCAAGTGTCGAAAGTCGGAATAGAAGAGAATGTATGAGACGATGTATGAATGTGAGTGAGGCAAAGAGTGTGTGCCAAGACCGAGTTATTTGGCGGTCCGTCCTCTCTGCCTACCCTTGTGGGGAAACGGCGTGATGGTTAGTTGGTTAGTTTTATATTTAATTTTAAACAGGATACAAACAATATTTATAAACATTCTCCTAGTGAGGTGTTCACGAAACTTACAATATCACCTACCAACAGTTTTACCTTCTCAAACCTACCTTACACCCAACATAATGAAATGTATAATTAATATCTAAAAAGGTTTTCAAAATATATTACGTGTGTAAAAATGTTATTAATAAGGTGAAAACTGTAATATATATAGATGTAAATAAATAAATAAATAAACAATGTATAAACAGCACAAGGGCAAAATTGTCAAAGTTACCTATAAAAAAAATTGTATTTCTTAATGATCAGCGTTTTTTAATTTAAAACACCAATCAATAAAAAAGCAAATATATGTAAAATTTAGGTATTTGCTGTACCTTTTGATTAAAAAATGAATTATTCAGTTTGGTTAAGTATTTTTGCCTTAAATTCAAATTTAAGTTTGTATGATATAGGCCGCCGGGTGGCCGGCGTTGCGCGCTGGCGATGTTTGGGATGTTCGATACAAAAACATAATTCGTTCCGCTTGCAATGGGCCTGCACACCGGACAGGGTAACTTCGCGCGGAACTTTGAGAATTTGCTCTCTCTGATTCATATTATATTATGCATTATATTGGTAGGTGATATTTTTAATGAAATTCATAGATTTTATATTTTTCGGTAAGATATTATAAAGTAATTTTAGACGATATAATTTACCAGTGCTGCACACAAACACACTGTTCAACCAGCCGCCCTTGGTAGGGATCACGATCCTCCACGAAACCAGACGAGTTGTATCCTGTGAATGCTGCCTACTATTTGCATGTATTTAACCGTCATAGTGGTCTTACTGTTATTTTTTTATCGTTTTCCTCGAAGGTTGAATGATCCTGGCTAAAGAGATCTGATCGATTTTACAACAGATTAAAAAATAATAAGTACATATAGTTCATCCGCTTCTAGGAGGCCCCCGTCCAACGCATTTATGAGGTATGGTGTGCGTAGTGTTGTATTGTATTGTGTTGATAGATAGCGTGCGTACTAACTGTTTGTTAGTGGACTATAAACTATAATATACGTAGTATAGTATATAGGTACATCGACAGCGAGGAGACAGGAGACGGGAGCCAGGGGCCCGGGCACCGCCGGGCAGTCTAGGCCAGGGGTCTGCACACTTCATAGGCGGAGGGGGACCAAAGAGGGGTCGACAACTGAAGGTACTTCAAGGTTACTAAAAATCAATATTATATTGTTTTTATTTCTTAAAATTTTTGCGTTCACCTTGATATGAAGAAGATTTGAGACAACTACACAATAGCATTTAGTAAAAAAATGATTTGACTCCTGCGCTATTGCTATTAGTCTTTTTCACTTCCTAGCCTCACGGTGTTTTTTTACATCAGCTTTCCAAGGGAGTCCCTGAGGAAAAAAGGTCCTTTGTCACATTTGGGGATGCTGTCATGTTATGTCATGCTGTGGAGTGTCTTTTTAGGAAAAGGAAGGAGAGGATATTCTGGTAAGGAAGATTTTTGACAGTTGTATAGGAATCTGGGGGTAAAAAGTGTATCCAGAAGTGACGGAAGTATGAATCCATCCCTCCCATTGCGGTGCAAAACGATGGGTCGAGAGAGTCCTGCTGGAAGTCAAAAGGTTAGTAGGTAGGCAAACGCATCCGCCGCCATGACTTCACCCCATGAACCCGGGCAATATTGCGAAGTCACCAAACGTCATAAATCAATTGGGGTGATCTATGTTACACACAGTGAAACAAATAGTAGAAAAATATAAAGAGTATAATAAGAAACTATACATGGCATTCATCGATTACTCTAAAGCTTTCGACAGCATAAGACATACAGCTATATGGGATAGCCTCAAACAGCAGGGGATACCATTAAACTACATCAATATTATAAAGAACATATACTCGAATTGCGAAGCGAGGATCCAACTAGAAACCTTGGGAAAAAAGTTCAAAATCGAGAGAGGAGTAAGACAGGGAGACCCTCTATCACCAAAATTGTTCTCGGCTGCTCTAGAAAGTATCTTCCGCAAACTCGATTGGAAAAAATCAACGTGCAAGGTGTAAAACTGAACCACCTAAGATTTGCAGACAATATAGTACTATTCGAGGAAAACCCAACGCATCTAAAGAAAATGATAGAATCACTAAATGACGAAAGCGTAAAAGTCGGCCTATGCATGAACAAAGACAAAACAAAATTGCTTACAAACTCTGAACCAGTAATTATAAAAATTGACAACCAACCACTCGAATATGTGTCAGATTACATCTATTTAGGACAGATAATATCTTACAAAGATCAAACCACTAAAGAAATAGAGCGAAGAATAGCAAATGGATGGAAGAAATACTGGTCTTTGAAAGAAGTCTTGAAATCCAAGGAGCTAAGTATGCAAATAAAAAGAAAAGTCTTCAACACATGTATACTTCCAGTTATCACCTATGGATGTGAAACTTGGGCACTCACCAAACGCCACAGAGAAAAGTAGGAACGCTGCCAGAGAGCCATGGAGAGAAGTTTTATAGGAATAAGGAAACAGGACAGAGTGAGATGTAGCATAATAAGGGAAAAAACTAAAGTCACCAATATAGTCACCCGAATAGACCAACAGAAGTGGAGATGGTCAGGTCACATGATCTGCGATCCACAAGAAAAATGGTGCAAGAATGTCACTGAATGGTATCCCAGAGATGGCAAGAGAAGTAGAGGACGTCAACAAGTAAGATGGGAAGACGACCTAAAACTCACGGCTGGACATCATTGGAGAAGAGTAGCGCGTGACAGGTCCCAGTGGAAAATGTTAGAGGAGGCCTATGCCAAGAGGCAAACTGAGCTTCGGGATATACTATAACAAACAAGAACATGTCTAGTATTCATACCTAACAGAAGTTCAGCTTAAAAAGGCTTATTATTATTATATTATTATTATTATGTCAGGGATATTGGTTATCCAATAAATGGTACCCGGGGCAGCGGTACCCATACCCGCCTCCAAAATTGAAGCCTCAAGGAGTTAAGATTTAGCAAAAGTAGGAACACCATCATTCAAGCATCTGTAAGTATGAAATATTCTACAATGGTTGGAAACAAAGCATATTTTTTAACATTTTTTTGAACGGAGCGGTATTCATATCATTCGATGTAATTTTACAATGGAATCTGAAAGAAGCCATATTACAGAGATTCGTAACTGAACCAAACGCTATCAGTCTTATTGGCTACTAAAACACTCCATAATCTAACCAAGAGTCAATCATTATAACTTATTGATATTTTGATTGAATTAGTTATTTTTGAAAAGACAAAAATATTGGTTATTAATTTTTATTTACTCAACAATTCTAGATAAAACATTTAATCAACGTCGTATGTAGGTACACAATTGTAGTAAAAACATAGGAACATATAAAAATACCAAACTGGTAAGGTGTTGAGGAACATACTTGACTTCATCCCGATCCTAACTGTCAAATACGTGCTGTTTTTTTGTTGTTGTTTTATGTTGAAAAAAAATCATCAAAAATGTCACCGGAGAGCAAAATTTAACTTAGGTACATCTTTTACTCCAAATAGTTTCAGGAATCACTGGTTAAAGTAAAGTGTGTAATATCCCAAGGACTCCTACGCCAAACGTTTCGGCGCAAGTATTTTACTTCTCATCTGAACAGGGCTTCAGTTCAAAGGTTGCTATAATCATATCATATTATTCCAATCTGAATAATACTGTAATGTAGATTACAGCTGTGTTCACTGCAAAGGACTCTAAACGGACTGAAATTTTCGTTATAATAAATATTATATTTCAATGATTCTAAATTCGGATGTCTTCCTTTACATAAATTCTCGGTAAAGCTTAATAAACAATAAATCTCTTCCAACGTAATCCTCCCACTGAAGTAATCTCCTACACCTGGGAAGAAGCTAATATCATATCCGCGTGTATGTGTATGTAATTTATAATACAACAGTTGCTGGTAAAAACGCAATTGTCTATGGAAAAATCAACACATTATTTGAATTTTACCGAACTATAAACCCTCGATAAAATTATTACAAACATTTATATCAACAACTAGCTGACCCGGAGAACTTCGTATTGCCTCGGAATCAATAACTGTTTTGTTAACTTATTAGTTGAATTAAATTCAGTTTTTCTATTAAAATAAAAATTACAATGAAGCAATTACCGATGCGCAACGTGCGTCCGTGTTTTGTTTTTATCAGTATCAGAGATGGTGTGTGTACGGATTTATGTATATTTTTTTATTTTCTTACTTTTCCGCTTACTGAACGGGAACGGCGTTTCATTTTCTTTATACGTATGAGGGAGATTTATTATAATTATTGTTTTTTTTCTTTGGAGGGGTGCAGACATACGTTCACCGTTTGTCTCATTTTCGACTGTTGTCATTTAGTGTGTAAGAAAGAGGGACAGCATTATATGTTTAAGAACAAAAACAAAGCAATCAGCGCATTGATATTTAACGTTTTTGAATTTTTGGAGTTCACTCACTATTCAATATTATACTTATCACAATATTACTGTGGCTCTTTCAAAAGATGAGAATTCGTTCAATACAAAATATATGTATATAGAACGGGAGACCTTCCTAGTTGGACAGTCAAAGCTTTCTTATACTGAATGTATTTTATAACAAAAGAAAATAAAATAAAAAAATAAAAAAAGCTATTCTGCTGTTGGGCATAGACAAATCCAACAAATTAAGGATCATAAAAATCGGCCCAGCTGTTCTTGAGTTAAAAATAGTGTAACTAACCAGACTTTGTTTTATATATTAATATATAAATATGAAATCAGATAAGATTAAGATGCCAATACAAATAAAAAGCGTATCAAATTGCACCACCGAACTAAAAAAATAGTTATTAAATAAGGATTTTTATTTTGATTTTGTTTCTAAGCACCTATACCAGTATCAATTGATTGTATGCATGAAATCTTATTTACAATGGTGTCAATGAGTATGTTTAAATATATTGTATGCCCATGAGTATGCTGCCTGTGTTAATACTGTATAAGTATTTTATGCCTTTGCAGTTTGCAGTCACTTGAAATGTTATTTTATTTTCTACATTGCGATTTCTTGTTATATGTGTGCTTTAGTGTTATCATTAGTATAATGAAATTGACCTGTTGACAAACTGGTTTAGCAGTTTAGCGGTTGTGTAATGAATGTAATAAATAAATTTAATTATTATTTTAAGAATAATAAATTATATTATTTAGGTTTTGAAAGCAAGCATTTGGTACGTTAATGATGTTCGAAATATTTCCTACAGGATATGTGTAGGTATATACATATACTATTGGAATGTGCAAAGGTAGGTAAATTCATACAGATGTATTGCTTACATGCAGCTTGTTTCATAAAAGAAAATCATCAATATTGTCTTTATTGATCAAATATTACAATTTGAGGTTTTACTCATTAACTTACTAACAAAATCATAAAAGAAAAAATAACTTTGTGAAATGGAAAAAAAGATCATTTTTAACACACACTGTAAAACTTTTCTTTTAAATGTAAAAAAACCTTTCGAATATTTAAATACGATCGACGTATTCAGTTGTTGTCCCCTTTTCACAAGATTTTAACAAACGATTTCTGAGTTTATTTGGAGTTAAAATGTATGTTATTTTTTTTTTTTTTTTTTTCATGAGCTCCACACAGGAGGCCCTGAGGAAAATAATTTCCCTCAGGACCTATGTTCTGGGAAGGAAAAAGGTTTAAGGGGTGGATAGGAATCTGGCGTTCAGTATGTCCTGGTCATCCGCCTCCAAGATCCAGACAAACCTCACCCTATGAACCCGGGCACCCCTGCTAAATCACCAAACGTAGCGAACCACTTGGGGTGACCTATGGCAGAGGTGTTGGTTATCCAATAAAGGTTCCCGGGGCGGCTGTACCCATTCCCGCTTCCCAAATTGACAAATTAACAATTTTGCTGTCAAGTGACATTATTTTTATTTAATTAAAACAAAAACAAAACGTTTCTCCACACATCGCCACCACAGGTACAACCTAATACACTTCGTTTCGTTCCAGTAGCAATCAAGCAAAATTTCAACCGCCGCAGCTGATTGAAATCTTTCGGGTAGGTGTTGATTCCCACTGTATAATATATACATAAAGTAATAAATAAATCGATGTTTCAAACCTCAGGTAAGGAGAACGCTGGTATAAAATACTTTTTTCAAAAGATTTTCCATGTCTTCGCGTACCGATGGTTATCCACCCCTGAACACGCCCGCGCCCTCGGCACACAGCCGTGCAGTAGGCAATAGGGGCCCTAACGAATATTTATGGGCGGAGGGTGCATGTTTTATTGGCGATGGGGCGGCCAACCCCCTCCCCCCAACTACCCCACCGTACTACCACCGTACCTACCATTATACTATATAGCCGGTAATAACAGCGTGGGTGAGATATTATCTGAATTTCTCGATGGATTGCTTCTAAATCGCTTTTTTATTTATTTTGTTTTGAGTTATTGCGCAGAAGTAATTGGGATACGTATAACGTATATATTTATGTATATATATAGGCACTATTTTAACTGTAAACAATGTATATTTTTTAAATTTCATTTACTAAGTCATATTTTTTCTTTGTATTCTGAACACGAACAACAGAATTTGGCAATATGTATTAAATTTTGTGCCATATAATATAATACATTTTTTCCAATATAAGCTGGTGATATAACCATCGATATTTAATAACAATAGATTCGCTCTCGTTTATCGAATTTTAATCTAAAAATTACTCCACGTAAGAGTAATTTCATAATACAAATCCCAATAAATAAATCAATGAAAACCCACATTTTTGAAAAATGAAAAATTGACAAATGTTTCAAGTGTTAACGTAATTATTTACGTGATACAGTTTTACCAGAACAAAATGTAATAATTTAATCAATAGTTAACAGTAGTTACCGACCGAAGGTTCGGTTTCGGCAAGGTTCGGCAATAAAATCTAGTTTCGGCATCAGTTTCGGTTTCGGCAGACCAGTGGCGGATACAGAAAAAACTCAAGGGGGGGGCGCTAAAGATATAAGAAAACTAAAAAGTAGACAACGGGGAGAATACGACGAACCGCACAAAGAGGAGACCGACTATATGATTTTGGCAGCCACCTCCGGTCTGGAGCTCCAAAATACCTAAAAAATACCCTCGACTCTGTGCAGAAACGGGCGGTCCGCTTAATAGATTCTTCCATCTTAACAGACGGATTGCAATCTTTAGAACACAGGCGTCGGATGGGAATGCTAACATTGTTCTACTGGTATTACAATGGCAGATCCTCCGAGGAACTAGCGTCATTGATCCCTTCGGCACCGGTGCATAGTCGGGAAACACGCCAAATGCGTGCCCAAAATTTGTACACGGTTGACATTTGTCACATGAGAACGGGTCGTTTCTTCGACTCGTTCTTGTGTTCAACAGCTCGGCTGTGGAATTATTTGCCGGCTTCTGTGTTTCCTCCTTCCTACAACATGGGTCTCTTCAAGACCAATGTTCATTCCTTCCTCTCCTCAAAAAGACCCTCCACACAGCATCCCAGATGACATAGGCCCTGAGGGAAATTATTTTCCTCAGGGCTTCCTGTGTGGAGTTAATGTAAAAAAAGGACTAAATGCTATAGAAAGCCATGTATGATGGTGTGAGAAAAATATGAAAATAATGCAAGGCGACGATGGTTTAGACATGTAGAGCGTAATAAGTAAGATTAAGAAAGGGACGCTTATGTGGTTTAGACATGTAGAGCGAATGATTGAAGAAAGATTTTCTTGTATTTAGGGTGGCCAAGGGGGGGGCGCAGGGGGCGCGCGCCCCCTGCGCCCCCCCCCTGTATCCGCCACTGCGGCAGACAATCTGCCGAAACACCGAAACTCTGCGTTCGTGAATTATCGCGCGTCGTTCGGCTGACTTTGGGTGAGTTCGTGACTAATGTGTCACCCGCCATCATCAGCTGATTTCACCGGCCGGTCCGACGGGATTATGTTGTGAGGTTATGTGTTATTTTTCATACATGTTATGTTAACACGTTTGTTAATTTCATAATTTTTGTTTGTTTTATAAAAAAAAATCACATACTTCAATTATTGTTTTGTTTTTATTTCATTTAACACGTGTAATATGAATTTTGTAAATGTAAATGTAAAATGAATTTTGTAATTTTGTAAATGTAAATGTAAATTGTAAACGCAATCACAATTAAATACTCGATTAATGAGGTCCTTCCATTATAATGTAACTGTTGAATATTGACAAATTTTTGTTCCAAGAAGTAGTTATCATGATTTTGTTAATTTAAAAAAAAATATGTTTCATTTAAGTAATATAAAAAAATCGTTTTTTCACAAACTTCAATATTTTTTTAAATTTTTTTTAAATTTTATTTCATGTGGCACATGTTAACTGTCTGCATAAGTGTAAAAAGTAAGCCAAATTTCAGTAAACAATAGATTTTTAACATGTCTAGAAAAGTTTCGGTTTCGGCCGAAAATGAGACAGATACCGAAGATTTGGTTCCGGTTTCAGTTTCGGCAGAAAGCCTTGTTTCGGTCGGACACTAGTTAAAGGCTGTTTATAAGGTTTTTTCTTTATCCGCGAGAGCACCTACCTAAAATATTTCTAACTATCTCAAATTCGTCTGTCAAATATGATCTTGACGAACTTGCTATAATACAAATTTGCTCCTGGCAGACCAACAAAAGTAAAAAATCGATGTTTCTTCCGATCTTTGGACTGCGAGATATGAATTATCTTTTTGTTTATGTTTTCTTAAACCTGTGTAGGGTTACGATGTTAATTTTAAGGTTCCCACGCCTTGTTTAGAAAATACTTGGTCGTTTGTTGTAATCTACTGAGTTAATAAAAAGAAATATAACACTTTAATAACTGGTTTTATTTTAAGATGTACGTATTACATGAAAACAAGAGAAGAACTCTTGGGGCACTGAGAAAAAACAAAAGAACTAAAAATGGGTTGCCACATACAAAATGTTGCCAACCCTTAAACCAATATTATTATTGTTAAAATAATGTATTACATTGTATATTTTAACACCCCCGCTCAATGTAATACATTCTTACATTATCTAGTATAGTCCACATTGAGTAATAAATTTAAACAATAGATTTTTGTTCAATGACTTAGTAAACATATCAGCTATTTGATCCTCAGTCTTAACATACATTAAACATATCTTAGATTCCTTAATTAAATCTTTGACAAAATGATAACGTATATCGATATGTTTTAGTCTTTTAATATTATCAGTATTTGCAACCATTATGGCAGACTGGTTATCACAGTACATAGGTACGGGACAAACATTTATATTATTAAAGTCTTTTAATAAACTCGACAGCCAACAAGATTCACTAGCTGCCATACTGACTGCAACATACTCTGCTTCGGTTGATGATAAGCTTACGGAACACTGTTTCTTAGAACACCACGATATAAGACAATTGGAGAACTTGAAACAGTAGCCAGTGGTAGACTTTCTATCTCGTGTGTCACCACCCCAATCTGCATCACAATGCCCAACAAGCCCATCATCATTACATTTGAAAATCAGCTTATAATCTAGAGTATATTTTACATATCTTAAAATTCTTTTTAAATGAGTCAACAATACATCACTTGCATTATTTTGGTACCTACTTAATATAGATACAGCTACACAAAGGTCTGGCCTATATAGTGCCTGAGACAGCATACATTAAACTTCCAATAATTTTCCTACAAGTGTTTTCAATATCCTTGTCAGACTTACATTCTTTAGATTCTAAGATTTTTACATTAAAATTTTGATCAATAGGGGTAGATATTGGTTTGCAATTTTCCATGTTAAATCTTTTTAATACATTTTCTAAATAAGATTTTTGACATAATTCAGTTACACCGTCTTTCA
The DNA here is from genome assembly GCA_917880885.1 of Limnephilus marmoratus. Lineage (NCBI taxonomy): Eukaryota > Metazoa > Arthropoda > Insecta > Trichoptera > Limnephilidae > Limnephilus > Limnephilus marmoratus. The sequence goes on from OU862924.1 coordinate 13,152,250, forward strand.
AATTCTGTTTAACACTGATACCAAGAAAATTTGAAATTGGTCCCAAATCTTTCATCTTAAATGCATTGTGTAATTTTAATTTAAGATCACTTAATTCCTGTTCATTATTACTAAACATCAAGAGGTCATCGACATACAATAAAACATAAGTTTGGTTTTCTCCATTACACTTAGTAAACAAACAAGGATCATTCTTTGACTTTACATAGCCTGCTTTACTTATTACATGGTTAAATTTTTCATTCCAATATTTAGGGGATTTTTTTAGCCCATACAATGATTTATTTAGTTTAACAATATTATCACAACCATCATACGCCCCTTCCGGTAATTTAATAAACACAATTTCCTTTATATCCCCATATAAAAAGGCCCCAGTGACATCCATCTGATGTATTGATAGTTTTAATTTTGTAGCAACTGAAACAAATAATTTAAATGTTGACAATTTGGCAACAGGTGAGTAGATTTCATATAAATCTAATGCATCATTCTGTTCAAAACCTCTGGCAACCAATCTTGCTTTATATTGGATAGTATAATCAACTTTCTTTATTTTGAATACCCACTTACTACTAATAATGTTTTGTTTTTGAGGTACAGCGCACACTGTTCAAGTATTATTTGCTTTGAGAGTATCCAGTTCTTGTTTGACAGCTTCTTCCCACTGACAGGCATCACTCCTCTGCATAGCTTCCTTATAGGTGCCTGTTTCTGTCTCTGCAGTGTACACATTTTGGCAAGTATAGAATTGTGGTGCCTTTCTGACACGTTTGGTTCGACGAGGAGAAGCTGGCTGTAATGTATTATCATTATCGCGTTCACTGTCTTCATCACTTGCTTCTTCGGGTTCATATAAGCTGTGCTGCTCATCATCTGACATCTGATTTGTAATGTTTGGATCACTCACAACATCTTCTACTAACTCTTGCTGGTTATTTTCGTTTTCATTGTTGAGTGTTTCTGTTACAGACTCTAGGTTTAAGCTATCGCATTCCTCAAAGACAGGTTCCAGAAAAATGACATCCCTCTTTATATGAACTTCATTTTTATCAGGATAAAAAATTCTAAATCCTTTCACATTTTCTCCGTACCCTACCATGATTCCATTTTCTCCTTTGGAATCCCATTTTCTACGTTTTTCCTTTGGAATATGGACAGATACGGGCGTACCAAAGATATGTAGATTACTCAGATCAAATTGTTTGTCTGTCCATAATTCATAGGGTGTTTTTCCTGGTTCATTACTTCTACTGGTTCTGTTGAGAACATAGGCTGCAGTGTTGACTGCTTCTGCCCATAATTTTTTTGGTAGATTCTTGGCACATAGCATTGACCTTGCCGCTTCTGTCAGGGTTCTTATCTCCCGTTCCGCCTTGCCATTCTGTTGTGGCGTGTATGGTACAGAAGTTTGGTGTACTATACCCCGGTCTGAGAACAAAGTTGACACAGCCTTATTAATGAATTCTAATCCGTTGTCACTTCTAAATGTGATTATTTTGTTACCCGTGACATTTTCAGCTTTGTTTACGAAATCTTTAATACAATTAATCACTTCATCCTTCTTTTTAATAATGTATACAGTTCTATAGCAAGAGTAATCATCTTTTAAAATCAAGAAATACCTCGCCCCGCCTACAGATACTGCCTCCATAGGCCCACAAACATCGGCATATATCAGTTCACATGTTTTAACAGTTTTTGTCTCACTGTTCATAAAGGGCAGCCGGTGTGATTTACCCTGTAAGCAGCCTTGACAATTCTGAAGAGAATTACTTGAGACTTTAATATTATTGCTCTCTAACACGTTTTTCACCTTCTGTATATTCTGGTGTACAAGTTTCTCATGCCACCCACTCAAGCTTGATTTAACTGTAGTTACATTTGCAAAGCAATTTTTATATTTATAACGAACATCCATAATATACATATTTCCAACACGATTTGCTACCGCACATACTTTATTATTCTTGAAAAACTTGCAAATGTTTTGATCTGTCAGCATGACATAACCTTTGTCTGCCGTACAATTCACAGATAACAAGTTTATTTGTAAGTCTGGCACACACAGTACATTATCTATGGTTGTCTCGACCCACTGGTGTCCATTGAATACCTCTAGCTCCACTTGTCCGCAGCCAATAACATTTATTTCAGTACCATCACCTATTATCACAGACTTTTGTGACACTTCTGGTGAAAATGTCGAAAACAGATTTTTATCTTGACACATATGTTGACTAGCACCTGTGTCCACCAACCATTTTGACTGTTGATAAAGTTCTTTAGGTATTTGTTGTACTACAAATGCATTTTTCTCTTTTCCTTTCTTATACCAGCACTCACTCTTGTTGTGCCCAACTTTATTGCAATAAAAACATTTTTTAATTACGTTCTTTTCACTATTATTTTTATTATTCTTACAATCGCTCTGGAAATGTCCTATTTTCCCACATTTGAAACACTTCCCAGTCTTTTTATTTTTCATTAAAAAAGCTGACGATGATGAAGTTTGCTGGTGTTCGTTATTCTTATCCATAAGCCTCTCTTCCTCCATCAATAACCTGGCCACCAAGTTGTCCAAGGTTTGCTTATCATCAGGGGCAGATTCCCAAGCCGAAACAAAATGTTTATATTCTTCTGGCAGCGACATAAGTACTTTAGTTATAACAAATTTCTCGGAAATCTCTTCCCCCATTTGCTTTAAATGGTTCTGCATTTCTTGGATTTTTGACAAAAACACAGACATTTCTGTACCTTTTTCGTATTTGTACTGGAAAAATCGCTGTTGAACAATGTGAATGCTAGTCTCCGTCTTTTGTTCATAAACACTCTGCAACTTTTTCCACATTTCCGCTGAAGTAGAACAGGATATAATGTGCAATATAACATTTTCTGTCATCCTTGTGACTATTAAGGTCTGAGCCTTTGCATCCTTGTTTTCCCAAAGAATTTTCTGTGCCTGTTCTTCAGGTTTTATACTTTGGCCTTCAACTACATCGAGCCATCCTTGTCCACGCAAAAGCACTGTAGTCTGGAACTTCCAAACATTCCAGTTTCTCGAACCTTCCAGTTTTAACACGTTTTGGTTTCCTTCCATCTTGATCACTACACTTAACAAGATGTTTTTTATTTCTTTTTGCCTTCCTCCTGCAAAAAATGAAGTGATGCACGCGGCGTGGTGTCAACTTAACCTCAATTCGCCGGTCAATCAATTTGCAGCAGTTATCCACAACTCAGCACGTATTATATTATAAATCAAGGTTTATGTGTCTGGGCCCCATAACCTGTTGTAATCTACTGAGTTAATAAAAAGAAATATAACACTTTAATAACTGGTTTTATTTTAAGATGTACGTATTACATGAAAACAAGAGAAGAACTCTTGGAGCACTGAGAAAAAACAAAAGAACTAAAAATGGGTTGCCACATACAAAATGTTGCCAACCCTTAAACCAATATTATTATTGTTAAAATAATGTATTACATTGTATATTTTAACATCGTTAACTATAACTTACAATAAAAAAACACATAAATTTGTTTAAGACCACTTTTATTTTAAAACACTCTACCGGTTTCAGAAGCACCCTTCCCGAAGGAAGGGTGCTTCTGAAACCCGTAGTGTTTTAAAATAAAAGTGGTCTTAAACAAATTTATGTGTTTTTTTATTGTAAATTATGGCGAGCCACAAAGTTAGTGCTTTTTACAAATATGTGATAACTATAACTTTTATAAAAGGAAATATATTTTTGAAAAAACGTTTCAACTGTGGAAGAATATCCATACAAATGCACAGAAACATGAAATATTGAAATGGATTGTTAAAATGGTTCATCATTGTTGCAAACCGATGTAAAACATAGAAGTAGACTTGAATATTAGTTTAAATACAACCTAAACTCCATAATAATAGATTAATAGAATATCGTTAAACTTAACTTCCACATTATTGAATTTATTTAATTTCGTCTTTTCTTTCTACACTACTTGCAGTATTATTATCATTTATGGGATTAACCTACATTCCTTATTACTTTTTAAACAATCTGAATTGTAACTGTACTTAAGCTTAGTATTTATGTAGATATTAGTGTTGTACCGACATATGTATGTATCTCCTATCTCTGTCTCGACTCCGGTATATCCCAGAGGAACAGTCATCGAAAATTTATTATAATCATGTTTTAACAAATATTAAAAAAAATATAACAATTTGAAGTAATTATAGAAGTGTGCATAATTTTGTATGATGTTATTTATACTTACACAAAAAAATTAATTGACAATTTATTGAGCAATTTGGGAGGCGGGTATGCGTACAGCCGCCCCGGTACCATTCATAGATAACCAACATCTCTGCCATAGATCACAGATCTTCAAGTGGTTTACTACGTTTCGTGGTGACTTTGTAGGGGTGCCCGAGTATAAGAGGTGAGGTTTATCTGGATCTTGGTGGCGAAAGCGTTTGCCTACCGACTGCGTGGCGGGTCAGATCGGGGGAGACTAGTTGAGGGAGACCTTTTTGATCTATAGATCTCTCACATCGCCTTGCACCGCAGTGGGAGGGATAAATTCATATGTCTGTCACTCCTGGACACACCGGCTCCCAGTTTCCTACCCACCATATCTTTTTCCTTCCCTGAAGTTCCCCTAGTTCATTTCCTGAATAGACCCACCACACACTATCCCCAAAGACATCACAGACCCTGAAAGTAATTATTTTCTTCAGGGCCTCCTGCGTGGAGCTAATATAAAAGAACACAAACTTTCTCAATTGGTGCAAGGATTAACTGTTTACAATAAATTCCTTACCGTGTGGTTTTCTTTAACGAGTATGACACAATTCAAAAAAATATGACAAAATACAAAAAACGTAAGGTAAGCCGTTTTTAAAACTTACATTAGTAATCATGTGTGCAGTTCACATGCGGTAGAAGAGAAACCTTCAGAAAACTAAACTTAGAGAGAATGAGATGAATGCAGAGTATCGGGAGTAGGATAATTGTATGGTTTATTTATAATAATATTTTTACCAACTTTAAAAATTATATTTACATCGTATTCTAAGAAGTACCGCACATAGAGGAGGCCGATAGGCTACGAAGCACCGCATAAAGGAGACACCGACTAGTCTCTCATTCTCTCGCAGGCTAAATCCCATAGTAGTTCATGTTTGTCTCTTTTTAGTATCGCTCGTTTCAGTTTCATCGAGTTTCAAATCACAAAACAAAAAAAAAATTACATAGATTATGTATAATATCTTTGCTAAAAATCAGCAAACATTTAGTAATGTTAATAATTATCATGTTAGCAATTTAAAAAACCAATACATATTGTTTTATAACCTAGTCAACCAATATGGGTCACTGCAAATCAGGTTTTGAGATCGTTTAGATCGAAATCAGCCTAGCATGGTCACGATCACAAACAGTTCTGCAACAGTGGATTAATAATCAGCGGTTGTTCTGTTGAAATAGTTGAAGGGGTCTGTTTAAAGCTCGCCTCAGTAAATTAGCATTGAAATGACAAGTCGGGCGCCGCGCGGCGCTGTACTGAATAAAGCAATAAAGATACAAACTTAATTATTTATGTTGGTTAATAAGCGCTAAGCGCCGCAGGCGTGCTTATTTAACCCCATGATATATTACTATATAGTAGTTCTGTGAACAGTAGAATTAGTTTTCATAAAAGCAAAACCCAAATTTCTTCTGAAATCACAAGAGTTATAAGAAGATATTTAAACACCTACTTAAATAATAATAATAACTACGATCAGAGGCGGACTAAGCCCGTCAGAGGCTCGGGGCGGCAAAGCTGAATGAGCCACCCCCCCCCCCCCCCGTTTTACGGGGTCGTTGTAATTTTATAAGCTTTTTATTCAGTTCACACTGGCCTCTAGACCTAGGGGGGCTCCACGTTCCCCTGATCAAATCCTAAACAAAACTCTAAGGCACCAGTACAGTAAAAAAAAAATTATATATTTTTTAATATTTTAAGGAAATTCGTAATTGATGGAGTAAGCTTTTTATTCAGCTCAAAGGGGCCTCTGGTCCTAGGGTCCTTCAAATGCCTCCATGTTTCCTTGATCAAATCCTAAACAAGGCTTTAAGGCACCAGCACAGTAAAAAAAAAAAAAATCATTTTCTGAAAGATTCTTTTTTTAATAATGCTCTCACCAAATATTTTAAGTTAAATCATTATTTGAAACCGTTTTAAACAGTTTGTATGTTGAATTATTCTTCTGCAAAACTTTGAACGCATTTTTTTCCAAACTACGTTTTTCAACCTGGTTGACAACATATTAAAAAAAACTATGTATCCGATTTTCATGCACCATGTCTTAAACTGTTCGAAGATCCAGTGTCTATGGCACCACGTAAGGGAATTTTCATTCACTATATATAATCTTAAAATTAACTTTAAAATTATACAAGTAAAGAAATGGGTTACTACTAAGATCTCCAGTTCAATCTGAAACGCCATGACGATGTCCCACGAACTCAAATAAAATAATAATGTGTTCTGAACGCAAAAAAGTGTATTTATTTATTTTTATCATTTCCGAAATATACAAACAAGTCATATTCTAAAATTCTCATTTTAGGCAAATTAAAAGTAAATCACTAATTAATTTAATTAAATGAAGACAATATAAGCGAAACTCAATCGAAAATCTGAAAACAGAAAAATCAGAAAAAGATATTGACACATCTGGGACACGATGTGTCAATATCTTTTTCTGATTTTTCTGTTTTCAGATTTTCGATTGAGTTTCGCTTATATTGTCTTCATTTAATTAAATATTACAATTTGAGGTTTTACTTATAAAGTTAAAATAAAAATAAAAATATTCATCCTAGACTTGCAGAAAAGTCAATAGATGTCGCATATTAAATAAAATGGATAAAGATTTATCCAGACACTATCTAGAGAGCATTTAGTTCGGGTTTGAATCTTGCAATCATACATAAAGATAGCAGCCAATAGTATATGCGTTAAGAAAAATGAAGATAGTGTGGGTGGTTCTTAGTCGAAGTATGATACAGTTAAAAGTGACCGAATTGGATATCGACACGGTGGCGCAGTGGTTAGCGCGTTCGCCCGGTAAGCGAGAGGTCCTGGGTTCGTGTCCCAGATGTGTCAATATCTTTTTCTGATTTTTCTGTTTTCAGATTTTCGATTGAGTTTCGCTTATATTGTCTTCATTTAATTAAATATTACAATTTGAGGTTTTACTTATAAAGTTAAAATAAAAATAAAAATATTCATCCTAGACTTGCAGAAAAGTCAATAGATGTCGCATATTAAATAAAATGGATAAAGATTTATCCAGACACTATCTAGAGAGCATTTAGTTCGGGTTTGAATCTTGCAATCATACATAAAGATAGCAGCCAATAGTATATGCGTTAAGAAAAATGAAGATAGTGTGGGTGGTTCTTAGTCGAAGTATGATACAGTTAAAAGTGACCGAATTGGATATCGACACGGTGGCGCAGTGGTTAGCGCGTTCGCCCGGTAAGCGAGAGGTCCTGGGTTCGTGTCCCAGATGTGTCAATATCTTTTTCTGATTTTTCTGTTTTCAGATTTTCGATTGAGTTTCGCTTATATTGTCTTCATTTAATTAAATATTACAATTTGAGGTTTTACTTATAAAGTTAAAATAAAAATAAAAACACTAATTAATTATTAATACTAAGCGAGACCAGTTTGAAGAGAAAAAAGTTTGTATTTCAATGATACTTCCAGTGTTATTTTTTTTAAATACCAGCCAGTACTTCCACCTTCCCCGCCTTCTTCTCTCCCTCGTCGGCCCTGCCGCTAAACTACACTAAATACACACATTTTTCACTTGCCACATAAAAAAACTTTTATACATATTTCATAGAGTCAGATCTCACCCTTATAAAGTTGTATCGCAATCGGATGAATGGTTTAGCAAATAATAAAGGACAAACAAAGAATTTTTTATCTGTATTTATTTATTTATTTATTTAAGGAACATAAACAGTCTTAGTAACAAAATATACATAAGAGGATGGGAAAAAACAGACCAATTATTAATGTTCACATATAGGTATTTAGAAACATAAAAGTAACTGAATGTAAACTAGAACATTGAATAAAAACAAAAAAAATAAAAATAGAACTAAGCAGCAATTTAAAAGAAGTAAATTCAACAAGTGATAAACATGTAATACACAACAATAAAAAAACCGATTATAACCATACTTAAATAGACTGCGAAATAGGTATTTGGGTTGGGACGGGTAAGGGGAGGAGAGGGATAAGGGAAAGTTGCCACGCAAGTAATATAAAAATATTAGTTACACTTAATTTAATCGTCATGAATATGTGTATGTATGTATAGAAGATTTAGAATGATATGTATTTTTTTAGGTTCCATTCCAACTCAACAAAGTGGCAATTCAACACCCCTATGAAAAGTCATTAAAAGTTAAGAAATACTTTTTTGAATAATAGCCCATAACCTAACCTAACCTAGTTAACCATTTTTTCCGTATACGAAATAACACGGCAAAAATGCTAGCTTGTGCTATACATTATATCCTAAAATATGTCGATCATAATGAATGTGGGCGGTTCTCCAGTGTGCTCGTCGCTGGTTACAGGGGTAAGTAAATTGTGAAACGTTTGTAAAAATACGGCAACAAAATATTCGTCTGTGAAAAGTGGCGAACTTTACTTTGCCGCATTTGGACTTCGCAAATATGTTAATAACGTGGCGAGCAATCCGCGCTCCCATGTAAAAAGGTCTATTCATTCATAAGCAGATTTTGGTTTTAAGAACTAAATGGTGATATTATAATGCGAGATGCCTATAAACTGTCAGATTGATTTTTTAACGAATCACAGTCATCTTTCCCCTTTTCGCCCCCCATAGTATGCTTTTAACCCTCATCTGTATCTTCTCTTCTATTAAATTTGGATGTCTATGATTTTTTCACATTTTTTTCATCACATGTAATGTCTTTGTGAATATTATGTTGATCGTGAGAGAAACATAAATACATTAGATAATAAAAATATGCCGAACAATAAAATTATTATACCTTTATAACCCACGCAGCAGATAAATTATTTTCCCCCGCGGTAACAATAGGGTTAACAGAGTTACCGGCGCGTCGCGACGCCCTGGTCTGGCGTCCAGGCGGGCGCCTGTGTCCCCAGACCCGCCGCGCCGGTGGAAGTGTATCCAGTGTAGTCGGTACCCTAGCGCCGGCGTCGCGACGGGGCTGGTAGCGCCGCCGCCGCCGGGACGCTCAAAGCCAATAACTAATAAGTCTACAGGAGTGTTGAATGTGGAGGAACACTGTGCATTGTGCATGTTCTAGGAAATATTCTAATGTTTACTTTCTGTTAACAAGTGATTGGAAACTCGTGCTTAAATTATATATTATTTATGCACGGAATACAAAGACAAATATATATATTAAGTCAACTGTATTATAGCATTTTTACAACTTGTCACAATTAACTTTGCAGGCGGCCAAAAAAGATACTATCGAACGACTAAAATTATACAATTTTAATATTTATAGTGTTTGGAAAAAATAAAAATTAAAATCAGGTAGGTAAATTGTGTGTCGATCTATAAATACATCATTAGAAAAGGAGCTTTATTTTCAAACACAGTCTTGGCATACTAAACAATCATGTTTATGTCTTACTAGCTTTTGCCCCCGGCTTCGCTCGCATAGTATTAGGGGGTTTCCCACTTCGTCTCCTCCACCTTCCCTATCCCCACTCCCCCCCCCCTCCATACCCGTTACATTCATTTTTCAAACAGCTCGCGTGCCACCTATTAAAACGTAACAATCAAATACGCGAAGTTTCGGATTTACAATATTTGGATAGACATTTATAATATTAGTATAGATTTTTATTTTATACGTATATTTGAATTTTTACTATCAAAGAAATCTCCATAGTAACCTAAACAAATAACAAAATGACAGCGCACATCAAACGATTACTTAGCAAAGCATTGCTTTTCGTCCGGACAATAAACGTATAATAAATAATTTCATAACGCCAGAGCTTACCAATATATACAGCCTACATTTCTCTCAAATAATGTAGCTTTCTATCAGTGAAATAATTTTTAAAATCCATTCAGTATTTATTGCGTGAAAGAGTAACAAATATCCATACATCCATATAAACTTTCGCTTTTATAATATTAATAAGATTTACTTTCAGAAACAAAATTTTAAAAGTCCAGGAAATATCAGAAAGTATATTCCCTACACATAAGAGTTAATATTTCCTTGTCAATAATAATTTATTTTACAGTTTGACACCTTTCTTTGTATTGCTAATATATATTAATATTGCTTCCGACCGCAATTATCTCGGGATGAAAGTGCACTACCCCCCGTCATTGTGTTCAAGTGTTTATGTATTATAATGTTGTTTTCCTAACAAAACTATTTACGAATATAATAATAAATAATCTTTCGGAGCCCACTGAAAAACTCATTAGGCCTAATTCATTACACCATTAACCTGAAGGATACTTTCGAGTGGTTTTAACAATATTGCGAATCCACCCTGATTAATCTTTAGAAACTGAGGTCCTTTACGCAGAATTTCGCAACCTTTTCTTCGAAAAAGTGAGCCCTGCAATTTTTATTGTTGAAGGTTTCTTTTGTGAGAGTAAATACATTTAAGGAGATTCAATACTAAGTAATTCAAAATGTGCATTTTTGGTTTCGAAAATTAGATCACATAGAACAATTTTAGATGCTTTAATAAAGTACTGTGAATAGAATACACTTGCCTTTGAAATAATCGACCATTTTTTCTTTAGTCTTTTTATAAATCCGGAAAAAATAAAGAATCAATTCAGTAGTCAATTAATTTCTTTAGAAAATTTGGCGTTGTTTTTCATTGCATAAATCCAAATAGGGGGCTTTGACGGCCGACATGGTCTCGCAAACCGAAGGTCGCGGGATCGAATCCCGGCGTGGAAAATAAATTTTATTTGGTTAATTTGTGTTATTTCACAAGTTATTCATTTAAAATAATATATAGTATTTTTGCGGTACGTTCCAGAGTGGACGATACTCTCAGTATCGCCATGTTGTAAGATCACCATTCAGAATTGAAACATTGCTTGAAATTGCTTTAGCCGTGTTTGGTGACCAGATGTGAATAGCCACGTTCCTCTTCCTATCTCCTCCCCCTCCCCACTACCTTCAGCCTCACAATATACCCCAATTGGGGATGCCATAGTCTTACTTACTCCAGACGGAAGCAGTTGGGACTCTTGTGCGGTATTCTTATAAAAATAAGTTTGGTCTTAAACAGGAATTTAAACCTCATCGCCATCTACATAAGGAGTTTTTTATTGTAAATAGCCCGATTCAAAATGTTACACGACGTGGTGTTTGGTTCATGCAAATATATTTCCTCTTTCGATTTTGACAGTACTGCAAATATTTTTAAAAATTTAATGTAGCTTCTAATACAGATAGTAAAAATCGAGAAGGAGAAAAATGGGGAACACAAAACTTCGATTTAGGTAGTATCAGTCTGAAATGCAGTCGTCCCTTTCGCACAGTATTCGGGGAGTAAGAGAGACAGTGACAGCAACAGCTTGGTAAAATACCTGTTGTTAAAATTTCTCGGTGAGCGGGTTTCCCATTAATTGACCATAAATATGCATGATGATAGACCACCTATAGTAGACCAATAGTAGAGAATACCGAAAGAAGAAGGAAAATCTTATAGGTATGGCGTCAAACCACCATTTGCTGTAAATCAATAGTTAATATTTTGTCTTAATTGCGCTTAAATTTTTTCCTGTTTTAATCCAGTCACCGTGTACCGAATAATAATCAAATTAAACTTGTACAGTCAATCGTAGAACTTTCTATGGGAGTTTATAGCGTAGTCAGGCGCCGCGCCGTGTGGGGGAATCCAACAAATTGCTTTGAACGACCTTCAAAAGCGCGATTCTATTAAGTACTGTAACTTTGTATGATCATGCAATTTATTGATCTGCATTTTTTATAATAAAGTGGCAAAACCAACATTTCTGAAGAATTATTATTGTGGCACTGTCACGCCAAAACAATTAAAATACTAAGGAAGGGTTGTTTCACAGAATTTGAATAAATCATCAAATTTCAAAATCAAGTTCTGTTATTATTTCTTCATGGGTCAGTTGTTAATTTCGTTTGTTTTTGTACATTACGTTGTAGGCAGGTATATTAAAAAATATTACATTTAAGGGTGTTATTGGTCATGTTTATCAGAAAACACGAACTCTTGTGCCTGATAAGGGAGCCATGATTTTCACCTTTGTTGGCAAATAATATGTTTCTTATTTCTCAGGTATCAAACTATCAATCTAATTTAGAATGGTTTGATTTACAAGAATTCGAATATGAAATTGATTTTCTTTTTTAAGTACTCATAATATACATAAACGAAAATCAGACACTTAAAAGCACTAATAAATCAGAACAAGTGAACTATGCAATAAAATTAGTACTGGTTTTCCGTCTTAATATTTAAGGTTAATGCAACTCTTTTAAGCTTGCAACGTCATTTTTTTAAATATCTTTTTTTTCTAGATGTCTCAAAAAGACAAAGTTTGTATGACTAAAAGTCAGGCCTATAAAAACGGTTTGAAAGTTCAAAATCTCCTACTTCGAACCCTTTTCCCTTATGGTTATTGCATAACGTAGCAAATTTATATTTTTTTGAACGGCGTAGAATATGTTTTTTTCTAGCGTGAATCAGAACAGGCGGCTGGTGTTACGGGAATTTTTACCCTATGGCCATCTACATAAGGAGTGTTATTGTTACCGGCCTGATTCCAAATGTTACGCAACGTGGTGCATCGCCTTAACGACTCTTTCAAATGTTCAATAAGAAAAAAACATTTTAATATAATGATTAGCTACCTACTTACGTAGCTAAAAAGCAGTTAACGCTATAGGTACTTATAATTTATAAATCGTTTTACTTCTGACCAGTAAAATATTTGAACAAATATTTTAAAAATACAAACTAGTAAGCTATCCAACTACCCACTCATCCACGCCAATTTACAATGTTTTTGTGTTACTAACGTATGTAGGTGGCAATAGATTTTTACAAGCGCCAATCAACAAACCAGACTTCTAAACCAATTAAAGATAAAACATTTTAGTAGATTATAATTTAATAAATCAATATTTTTCGCGATAAGGTTGTACAAAAAATGCAACTAACAAAAATAATAAAAATCGTTTGTGAACTAAAGGAACCTTTTAGTTTATGTTTTATTTATTTAAATGATAGATACCATTGTTGCAATAATAAACATAATACAATTGCGTAACAAAGTAGTGAAACATACGTTTAAAGTATTTATACGCCAATGAAGAGAACTATAAATCTCTTGAGTTTGGTGTGGGAGTAGAAAAATAATATTGTAAAGTGTGCAATAATACATCTAAAAGTATTAGGATGTGGTAACATTAAAAATATATATTTATGGTTTGAAATGAAGTAACTGCATTTTATTGTATATTATTCAATTTATTTAAATAGTTTTATTTTTTTTAAATTCTGTTACTTATTCTTTTACTTCTTCAGAAAGACCATTACAATAGCTTATCTCTTTGTGAATATAATATTTTTTGTGCATTTGTTGTGTAGAAAATAATTTGATCGTAGAATATTAATTTGTATCATTGAATCTTATTTATAGACGTCTTCAATTTTACACTGCACTTTTTAATTATTTTAATACGTTTTAAGCACCATTACCAACTGCTGGGTCTACTGTAGAGGCCCGCAGATAGATACTTTAATATAGACCGGGAGGGGAGATAGGTAAACCCTACGTCATCGACTACACGGATGAAACTACTTTTAAGTGATAATGGGCATTTAGAAAACCTTAAAAAAGCTGGTCTGCCGGTGCGCCTCTTGGCAGGAGCCGCGCAGTCATGGAAATAGTCAGCGATTTTTTTGGTCAAAATTACGTCATCGACTACACGAACGGGAATGGTCTCATATGATAAAGGTCGATTAGAAAATGAGAAAAAAGCAGGTCTGCCAACCGGCAGCCTGGCAAGTTCGGAGGCAGCCGGCGTCAAAGTGGGGAAAAAATTGGTCGATTTTACGTCATCGACTACACGAATGAAACCAATGAATAACTATAGTCCAGATCATTCCATATAAGAATTTCGCGGTCTGCCGACCAGCAGCCTGGCAAATTTTTGTGTACGACTTTTTAAAGTTTTTTTTTTTTTTTTTTTAATTTTTCGTTTATCTTTATTATTATTTTTATTTCACTATATTTTTAAAAACTTTGAATGCCATATTTTAAAAAATAAGCGAAAAATATTAAAAAAAAATAATTTAAGAGTTCCCGGTGTACCCATCCGTCAGGCGAGCCTTTAGACGCCAAACCACTTACGAAACCTGCCGCGGTGCCCCTCACCGCTGTCGCGTGTTAATATTTTTGTACAAATTTATAATAATAATAGTCCTTTTAAAATTTCCAAATAGTCCATAGTAGTTGGAAGTTCGAACAACCAACCCACCGTCGCCGTAAGAGCTGCGTTCGTCCGAAAAACGACGGAAATTTCCGAACCCCGTCCATTTCATATCGGTTTCGCTTGCCCTCTTGCATCGATTACATCGAATACAAGATCGAAACTAACAAAAACCTGTAGTCCATATTATTTCATTTATGACTTTCTTGGTCTGCTGACCAGTAACCTGGCAGTTTTTTGTGTACGATCTTTAAAAATTTTAAATTTTTTTTAATTAATTTTTATTTTTTTTTAATATCTTTATTATTATTTTTATTTGAATATGGTTTTATAAACTTAGAATGCAAGATTTTAAATAAAATAAGTTGTAATCATAAAAAAATAAATTTTGAGTGTTCCGATTGTACCCATCGGACGGGAGAGCCTTTAGACGCGAAACAATTTACTGGAAATTGGCCGCGGAACCCTTCGCTGCCATTGCGTGCCCATATTATAGCCTGGTTGGTACACTCGAAACATTATAATTAATTTTTTTATCATTGCCACTTATTTTTTTTTTAATCTGGCATTCCAATTTTGTAAAACCATATTGAAATAAAAATAATAATAAATACAATGAAAATAATTTTAATAAAATTAAATAACTTTACAAATCGTACGTAAAAAACTGCCAGGCTGCTGGTTGGCAGACCAAGGAAATCATGAATGCAATTGTCTAGACTACAGTTTTTCGTTAGTTTCGATCTTGAATTCGAAGTAATCGGTGCAACAGGGCAAACGAAACCGATATGAAATGGACGGGGTTCGGAAATTTCAGTTGTTTTTCGGACGAACGCAGCTCTTATGGTGATGGTGCGGTTGTTGTTCAAACTTCCAACCATGGACTATTTGGTTATCTTAAAAAGACTTATATTATTATAAATTGGTTTAATAATATGGGCACGCGTTGACGGCGAAGGGCTCCGCGGCCAGTTTCCAGTAAGTTGTTTCACGTCGAAAGGCTCTCCCGTCCGATGGGTACACTCGGAACACTCAAAATTTATTTTTTGATGATTACAACTTATTTTATTTAAAATCTTGCATTCTAAATTTTTAAAACCATATTCAAATAAAAATAATAATAAAGATATTGAAAATATTTTTTTTTAATTAAAAAAAATTTAAAACTTTAAAAGATCGTACACAAAAAACTGCCAGGCTGCTGGTCGGCAGATGAAAGAAGTCATAAATGGAATGATTTAGACTACAGGTTTTCGTTAGTTTCGATCTTGTATTCGATGTAATCGATGCAGCAGGGCAAGCGAAACCGATATGAAATGGACGGGGTTCGGAAATTTCCGTCGTTTTTCGGACGAACGCAGCTCTTACGGCGACGGTGGGTTGGTTGTTTGAACTTCCAACTACTATGGACTATTAGGCAATCTTAAATGAACTATCATTATTATAAATTTGTACAAAAATATTAACAAGCGACAGCGGTGAGGGGCACCGCGGCAGGTTTCGTAAGTGGTTTGGCGTCTAAAGGCTCGCCTGACGGATGGGTACACCGGGAACTCTTATATTATTTTTTTTTAATATTTTTCGCTTATTTTTTTAAAATATGGCATTCAAAGTTTTTAAAAATATAGTGAAATAAAAATAATAATAAAAATAAACGAAAAATTAAGAAAAAAAAACAAAAAACTTAAAAAAATCGTACACAAAAATTTGCCAGGCTGCTGGTCGGCAGACCGCGAAATTCTTATATGGAATGATCTGGACTATAGTTATTCATTGGTTTCATTCGTGTAGTCGATGACGTAAAATCGACCAATTTTTTCCCCACTTTGACGCCGGCTGCCTCCGAACTTGCCAGGCTGCCGGTTGGCAGACCTGCTTTTTTCTCATTTTCTAATCGACCTTTATCATATGAGAACATTCCCGTTCGTGTAGTCGATGACGTAATTTTGACCAAAAAAATCGCTGACTATTTCCATGACTGCGCGGCTCCTGCCAAGAGGCGCACCGGCAGACCAGCTTTTTTAAGGTTTTCTAAATGCCCATTATCACTTAAAAGTAGTTTCATCCGTGTAGTCGATGACGTAGGGTTTACCTATCTCCCCTCCCGGTCTAATAGTACACGACTATACAAATCGCGAATGGGCCCCACTGTTGAATTTGTCGGCGACCTCTGGTCTGAAACCCTAAAATACCAGAAACACCCTTGACTGCAAAAACGGGTGGTCTGTTTGATACTGTTTTATGCGTCATAAATCCCTTCGGCACCGGTGCACAGTCGGGAAACTCGTCAAAATTTGACCAATATTTGTAGCTAGGCTGTGTAGTGATTTGGGAGCTTCTGCGTTTTTTCCCTCCAACAACACGACTCTCTTCAAGACTTAGGTTCACACTTTCTTTTTCTCAGAAAGACCCTCCACACAGCATTCGCAAAAACATAACACAGACCTCATGGGAAATTATTTTACTTAGGGTCTCCGGAACAGATAACCTTAAAAAGTGTAATTTATACCGATTTGAAAGAAAATTGGCGAACGGAAATTAGTAGCCTCAAACAGTAAGTAAACAATAGGCCACTTGCATGGATTTCATAACGACTTGGAAAAAATAGTGTGGATATATTTTTTTTACTAAAATTACGAAAATGTTAGTAAAAATTTTTAGAAATGTACAGTTCTTTATTTTAATAATAAATCCATTATTTGGGCTCGTGACGTCACTACATGAAAATGTCCCGTCTCCGAAAATGTACTATTAATTTGGTAAAATTCTGCACTGATTTATTTTTTTATATGGCAACACTTTATTCAGGCGAATTTTTGAATTTGACATTTAACGTTCACTAGATTTATTGTTTGTTCTCTGCGAACTTATCATTTGGTTTGACTTTTTGACAGATGTTATAAAGAGAACCCCGTACAATTTATGCTGTCTGTAGGTATTTTAGGTATAATGGTAATGGTGCTGATTTTAACAAAATAAAATTTTACAATATTCTTATTATCATTAAAATTTACGAGTACAAGTATATTATATTGGAGTTAGTAATATAGACGTTGAAGGTTATAATGATTTATGATCAATAAGATGGATCAGGGAAAAAAATATTTATGAGATGTATTATTTTTGGTATGCCTCATTATTCTCCTGTGCCATTCGTGTGGAAAACGTTATTTTTTATGATTTTCGGCTATGTAATTATCGTTTTTTCGCAACCATAAAATGATGTCCCGTTTTTCCGGTTTATAAAAAATGGTCTGATTTTTAGGATTGAAATTTTCGAAAAATCGCCAGGGTTTCAAAAATACAATTTAAAAAAAAAAACAGAATGTCTTAGAATATTTGCCTAAACTGGAAAATTTTTTTAAAAACGTGATGCAAGTGGCCTATTAGCTTTTTTGGCACACGGACCCACCCACTCGGTTGTATCGGTGTAGTGATTGTAAAATAAGATCATTTGTATGGAGTAATATTCGGAAAAGCTGAATGAATTGTAGATGTTGCCATCATTTCCACAAATTAGTGTTACGCAATATGTGAACAGGTAAGCTGCTAAGGTTATTGGTCTGTGGTGGAAACCGGAGCTGAGATGCAATCAAGGTGTCCTGGTTTCGGGGGAAAACCAAAGAAATAAATGCAATCTACTATCATGGTCGTTGACTGCGGTTTACCTGGTAGAAGGTGTCGAAATTTCTTTAACGGTTTATCAACCGGAGTTATCCGTTGGAGTGAGTATCTGAGGTAATTTTTTTTTCTTTAGCAACGTGACTTCATTCAATTTGGGAGGCGGGTATAAGTACTGCTGCCCCATGAACCATTTATTGGATAACCAAAATCCCTGTCATAGGTCACCAAAAATGGTTCGCTACGTTTAGTGAATTTGCAGGGGTGCCCGGGTTCAAGGAGTGAGGTTTGTCTAAGTCTTGACGGCGGATCCATTTTCCCACCTACTGCGTGGCGGGCCGGATCGGATGAGACTGGTTCACGGAGACCTTTTGATTTCTCCAGTCGGATTCTTTTTACCCCCCGTCTTGCATCACAGTGGGAGGAATGGATCCATACATTCGTCACTCCTGGACATATCGACCCCCAGATTCCTAACCACCCCTCATACATTTTTCCTTCCCAGAACTTCCTCTTCTTTTTTTCCCCAAAAATACCCTCTATACAGCATCCCCAAAGATGACCTAGGCCCCGAGGGAAATTGTATTTCTCAGGACCTCAAGTGTAGAGCTACGGTAAAAAAATACTCTCCTCACAGTATCCCTAAATATGACATACACCCTAAGAGGTATCATTTTTCCTTCAAATCAATCTCCTTTTCGAAAATTAATCATAGGTATCATAATGATCGTAAAAATAACACGCCTGGGTTTAATACATAAGGAAATAAGAAACAAAATTGGTTGAACTAAATACATATTATAAATTGCTAAAATTGACATGGGTTTATTCCATAATGTGGGAAGGTAATTCCAATCCCAAACATCCAGTAGAGAGAGCCAAACTTAGATTAACAAATTTGCAATAAGTAATTCAATATTTGAAAAGAGCTGGGAAAATAATTGGCCAGGCACCAATATTGATCTGAAAAATTAAAAACATATTCAGGAAGAGGATATAAATTGAAAAACCGCACCATATAAACGCAATATCAAACAGTAATTTAAGTGTGTAACAAATCGTATAATTTCCTAGGATCCATATTGAACCGGATACAACAACATTTCAATCAGCGAAGATCAAATTAAACCATCTTCACCACGAAAACTTTCACAACGCGTACTATTTCTAATAAATTATATATACAGCGGGACAGCAGATTGAGGTAATAGATGGGTTGGTAATTCAACCTCCAAGTGAAGTTAGTTGAAAAGTGAAAGTGACGGGTTTTTTATTCAACTTTGCAAGAGCCGGAATGATTCTTAGCTCGTATGGGTACATTGGCTTTACTTCTTGGCAGTTACCTAAACATACTAAGGTCCGCCTGTTAATTATGCCATGAAGAAGAAAATATAGCTGGTGGCATTATGTTTTTTAAAGGTTTTTATTAATTGCAGTCGGGGTCGTCTTTAACATGATTTGATCCCAGGGCCAGAAATCATCCGGGTCTAGCAAGACAATCACACATTTTTCGAATAAATTACAATATTATTTTTATTTTTTGAGATGTGAAAAAGACTACACTTACTTTGAAATGTTTACTAAAAAGATAGCATCCTTTTAGAATTAAGGGAAAACTAGACCGTAGCATTGGTCTACAACAATACTGTTGATTTTTTTTGTTATTTTTATCTATTTAAAGTATCTTTACATTAGGTTTTTCGATGCCTGTCTCACTAGGATATACATGTGTCGAGACAGGCGTAGAGTACATAACTGAGTATCATGGTTACAAGAATATTTAAGGTTAAATTCATATTAATTTGAATACATTTAATGTGTATTTAACCTTAAATAAGACTGACTGCCGGCGTAGTCCAGTGGTAAGGCTCTTGACTAGCACTCCAAAGGTTGCGGGATCGAATCCCGGCGTGGCAAATAAATTTTATTTGATTAATTTGTGATATTTCACAATTTATTCATTTAAAATAATATATAGTATATTGCGGCACGTTTCAGAGTGAAAGATACTCTCAGTATCGTCCTGGTGTAATTTCAATTTTGATTTTTCAACTTTCAATTCTGACCACTATTCAGAATTGAAAAGTTGCTTAAAATGGCGTTAGCCGTGTTTGGTGACCAGATCTGAATAGCCAGGTACTACCCACCTCCCTCTTCCCTCTTCCCCATCTCCTTCCCTTCCCCATTACCTTCAGCCTCACAAAATACCCCCATCGGTGATGCCATAGTCCCACTGTCTCCAGACGGGAGCAATTGTGACTCTTGTGCGGTATTCATGTAAAAAAAACAAAAAACAATTAGAACAGAAAGATGATTGGAAGTGTGGATAAGTCTCACTTATAAATATATATATAGGAAAAGATGAAGTTAAGTAGTAAATCCTTTCAAATCTATTTGTGGAGTTAGATTATACAAGGTTCTATTATTTTAATTCGTTTTATATGGGTAAGGGTGTATGTAAATTCATATTTCTGTCTATTTGTAATTTATTTTACAGATGTTAGCAGTAGTGTGACGTTCAATACTTATAATCCATTTCTTTATATGTATATTGTTTGAATTTGGTCATTGATTCAGTTTGTGTAATCGTAGCTGGTAGTGAATTTTGTAGTTTGCAAGCTATGTATTTAAAGTGTCTTTGTCCAAAGGTGGTTTTAGAAAACGGAATTTGGAGAAATTCTTTGTTTTTGGCTCGGGTATTGTGTTATTACTAAAAGTATAATTTTTTGGCAATAATAATAATCTTTTTTTTTTTACAGTGAATACCGCACAAGAATCTCAACTGCTCCCGTCTGGAGCCAGTGAGACTATGGCATCCCCAATTGGGGTATGTTGTGAGGCTGAAGGTAATGGGGAGGGGAAGGAGGTGGGGAAGAGGAAGGTTGGGAAGTACCTGGCTATTCAGATCTGGTCACTAAACACGGCTAAAGCCATTTTCAAGCAACGTTTCAACTCTGAATGGTGGTCTTACACCAGGGCGATACTGATAGTATCTTCCACTCTGGAACATGCCGCTTCTTCTTTTTCTTTGCCACTTCCCACTTTAAGTGGGGTCGGCTCTCCTAATCAATCTGCGCCAAGACGACCGGTCTTGGGTTGTTGGATTGGGGAAATTTTGAGCTATTTTTGCCATGCTGGTCCACCATGTCAGAGGGGGGCGTCCTCTTCCTCTTTTTATTTCAGGTATAGCTAGCGCTTTATGGCACACGTGTTCTTTGTCTCTTCTCATTACATGACCATACCACCGTAAGCGACTTTCTGTTAGTTTTTCAGGAAGGGGGGCTACCTTGAAACTACCTCTTATATGTTCGTTTCGTATTTTGTCCAGTTTCGTAACCCCACCTGACCATCTAAGCATTTTCATTTCTGTAACGTGCAGTTTTTGGACGTGATTTTCCTTCACTGTCCAACATTCAGCCCCATACAGCATTGCTGGTCTCACTGCAGTTTTGTATATTTTGCCTTTTGTGCGAATGGGCATGCTTGAATCGCACAGTACTCCAGTGAGTGATCGCCACTTCTGCCACGCAACATTTACTCTGTGAGAAACATCGGCCTCTACATTTGCATCTTTTGTTATTACTGAGCCTCTGGAACATGCCGCAAATATACTATATATTATTTTAAATGAATTAATTGTGAAATAACACAAATTAATCAATTCGTCAATTCGATTCTGATGATCTATTCCAGATTGGAAATTACTCAGTACAGAGGCAAGAGGTCCATATGGTGCTGCAGCAGATTATACTAGGATACATTATTTTAAACTTTAACTCCATACAGGAGGTCCCGAGGAAAATAAATCTCTTCATTATCTTTGGGGATGCTGTACGGAGGGTCTTTTTAGGATAGAAAGAAGAGAAAGTTCTGAGAAGGAAAAAGATTTGAGAGGTAGCTAGGAATCTGGGGGGTTATGTCTCCAGTCTCCACTTGTGACGGACGTATGAATCTATCCCTCGCACTGCGGTCTTCCGAGAGAGTCTTGCTGGAGAGGTCGAAAGATCTCCCTCAACAGTTTTTCCAGGTCCAGCCTTTTATTTAAAGAAATACAAACATTCCCGGGTTACGAATAAACCCGACAAAATTTGAAAATCTCCTACTAATACCACAGTAAGCCTAAAATGTTGCTTGAGTCGTCATGGAGGACTTAGCCAGCCGAGGAATCGGATACGGGACGCCTGGGTAGGACTTAAATGCGTCCGCCACTAAGATCCACCAAACCTCACCACCCCTTGAACCCGGGCACTCCAAATAAGTCATAAAACGGAACACAATAAATGGTTTCCGCTTCGACATTACCCATACACGCCTCCCAAATTGAAATATATTCATAAGCGATAAAAAAAAATTGCATCGCTTATGATAGCCTTTCAAATAATTATTTCTCTAAAAAGTCACTCCACACAGCATCCCCATACATGACAAAGGCCCTGAATATTTTCCTCAGGGCCTTCTGTGTGGAAATAATATTAAATAACCGTTTTAAGATTTTTATGGCCAAAAGTATTTTTGTAATTTGTTTTCGGGGTATTACGCCGTGTCGCGCTACCTCCTTCTTTAGCCAATGTTTCGGACAGCGTTGCAGTATCCGAAACGTTGGCTAAAGAAGGAGGTATCGCAACATGGCATAACACCCCAAAAAAAAAACGTGACTTGTATTTTTGTAATGCCATTCGATGGATGATGTCGTAATTTTTCAAGTTAAAAAGTAAATTACTTAATTTGAAAGGCAATGATCCTGATGCAAACTTTCAGCTTCAAAAATTCTTCTATTATAATATCCCGTGATTCTTCACGGGTCTATATTAGTAAATTAGTTATCTGTATTATTAATTTCCAGATCAATACAATACAATATTTATTGTGATGCCGGTCCATTCATCAGAATAATATTGAAAAGATTGAACAATTTGACGCGATGTCTGGTAGTATCGATGTGTTGTGGCCCGCAGCTGGTCACATTCTGATCGGCCGACCCACATGGCGGTACCGGCCGGCGGAGGCGAGGTCAACGAGGGTCAATTAGAATGGTCCTCGGGAACCATCCATATAATATAATGTTATTCATTCATACTGTGTTTTATTGCTTGAATTGGATAAAATTCATTTATAATTTCAACTGTGTTTTTCGTTGGAAAATGGGTGTGAAATTCTGTTGATTTTAATCTGGGTCCCAACCCAACTGCTCCCAACCGCCTGGAGCCAGTGAGAATAGTTGCATACGGCATCCCCAATTGGGGCATGTTGTGAATTTGAAGTTAATTTGGGAAAGGAAGAAGATGGGAAAGAGGAATGTCGGGAAGTCCCTGGCTATTCAGATCGCGTCACCAAACACGGCTAAAACTATTTCAGGCAACGTTTCAATTCTGAATGGTGGTCTCACACCAGGGCGATACTGAGATTATCTTCTACTCTGGAACGTGATGCATATATAACTAATATTATTTTAAATGATCAAATTGAGAAATAATAACATAATTCAGCCAAACGCGACCGTCGAAATTTGAACTCGCAACCGTCGTTGTCGAGGGCCATACCCCCCGACAACGGAGATATTCACTATACTTGTACATATATATGAAAATGAGGTCGTATGATAATTTTTACTTGGCTAATTAAAATCTAACATTCTTCACATACCCAGAGAACGTTTACTGACAAACTAGTGCCAACTGGGATAAGAGTGCTCCTGACTGGGACGATACTTTAATTTGTTTAGATAACCGCATAAAACAGAGCAGTAACAAAACAGAACAAAGAAAGAAAATAAGTTAGGTTAAAATTTTTTTGTGTTTTCCGTTTGCGTTTCAAGAAGGTGACTGTCTTAATGCTTGAATAAATTATTTTTTCATTTGTGAAATCGTCTGTGGACTATGTGGACTTTCTGATTCGCATTTTTTCAATATTATAGTTCCTAAATATGCCTAAAGAAAGTATGGAAAAAGAATTATAATAGTCTCTTAATAATAAAAGTTACTATGTTTTGAATTTAAAAAAAAAACGATTCGTTTGATTTTTTGCCAGAATTTCTCTAGTCAAACCGGTTCCACATCGGTTACTGGAACTGCAGTGACAGCCCATTTCAGAAATCATCCTTCTTTAGAGGTTAGGGTCGCCTTGATTTATTTGAACTTTTACTTCATTTGTATTGAACTAGGGAGGCGGTTATGGTGCCGCCGCTCCGGGAAACATTTATTGGAAAACCAATACCCCTCCCATTGGTCACCCGAAGTGGTTCACTACATTTGGTAACTTGGTAGGGGTGCCCGGGTTTATGGAGTGAAGTTTGACTAGGTCTTGGCTCTACTACGGACCGGGAGAGACTGGTTGAGGGAAACCATTTGACCTCTCCAGCCGGACCACGGAAGGAGGGATGAATTCGTAAGCCGCTCACTCCTGGATACAGTGACTCCCAGATTCCTATACACGCCTCCTCATAACTTCCTCTCCTTCCTTTCCCTAAAAAACACACTACATACATTATCCCCTAAGATGACATAGCCCCATAGGGAAATTTTTACCTCAGGGCCCCCTGTGTGGTATTGTAAAATAAATCTATTTTGTCATGGATTCATTATTTGTATCGAACCGTAGTTTGCCGACCCCTGGACTAGATGAACAGCGGAAATTGTCATGTGCCACTTTGACCCGCGAGTCCGCTGTCGCCACACTCCGGGGCCACCAACCATCAATCCGGGCGCCCGGGGCTGTCTGCAGTCAGCAACCTATCGTCTGCCTCTAACTACCACATCATGCGTGACGCGACAATGGGCACACACAACACTGACCACACCAGTACCTACCTAGTTAAGTACCTTCTCGGTGAGGGGGACACACACCCATCGGCACAGTAAACACTTTGCTAATTCTCATTAATTAACTTCACCTACCATAATGTTTATCCTGATATATAAAACCATTGTGAGATGCGTGAGTATAACTCTACATTATGGTCTCCCTTTTTCAATATTCGTTCCGACATAAGTTCCTGGGTACCCAGCACTATTATTATAACACACAACTAATAAAGTAGAATGTAAAATACCATTGGGGAGTGTAATAAATAAATAAATAATTCAAGTAATATTATTGCGTAATTTATTTATTAATTAAAGGGTCTGACCTCCCTTTTCAAGTGTTGGTTGAGATTGTTTTGGTAAAGTTTTGTTTCTACCGCTTGTAAACTGCACTCGATTTTTTTTTAAATATTTGTAACACAACCAAAGTAACCTTTTTAACTATTTTTTTTCACTTTCAACGTTTTTTCAAAGGTGTGATGAAGTTGCACATATGATACTGATAGTTCGGAAAACATAACCCAAATAATATCGACTACCCCTCGATTCGAACAAGAGACCCATATTGTGTTAATGTGAATAGGCAAATCGTTCTTAAGTAGAGCTGTTGAACTCAAGAATGAGTCATAGAAACGTACGTGACAAAAGTAAACCATACACAGATGTCGTTTCCCGATCATGCACTTGTGCAGAAGGGATCAATGACGCTAGTTCTACGGAGCATCTTCCATTGGAATAGCGGTAGAACAAGATCAGCATTCCCATTTGACGCCCGTTAATCAGTTTGTTAAAATAGAGAATCTATCAAACGGACCGCCCGTTTCTACATATTGACAAGGGATTTGTTAAAATTGCCCGGCATTCCGAATTTATTCCTATTTATAACATAGGTAGCTGGTTCTCGGCATGCGTTGCAATTCCATATTCAAAGAAATAAATTGTTTCTCCCTGCATGTCCTTTTCCGTGCGTTCCCGTTCCCCTCCCGCGTCCTTCTTGCCTCCCGCGTTCCCCTTCCACCCTCCCCGCCTTCCCTTTCCCCTCTCCCGCTCCACTGTCGCGCCAATTCCTCTCCAACAATGCGCGAAACGTCAAACGCGTTAAAATAAAAATAAAATAGTCATTAAATTTTCTGAAATTATCCAATTTACTGCGCAATTTTCTTATTTTTTCATTCCGTTAGAACCTTCTACAAAGTATTAGAAAACTTAAAAAATAAAGATGAATGAAATAGGTAAGGCGGCATACATTAATTATGTCAACTTAAAAGGTGGGGGGGTCCAGCAAAATATCACGTTACTTGAAAAGAATATACGAAGTGGCCCAAATTTATCTCACCAAGGGGGGGGGGGGGTCTAGATTGGAAGAAAAGCTGCTCACATTAATAAAATAAAATGTATGTATGCCCCCTAAAGTGTTCTGAAGTTATGGCGTGACCAAGGGAAAGAGGGATTCATTTTTATATATATATATACTCGTATAAGTAGATACTTTCCTTGAACACTATTTTTAGTCCTTAAAAACTTCAATGTTATTTTTGACAATAATATCTGTAGATATATTTGTTGATCCGAAACGGTAATTAGATACATGAACTTTTCTCGTTAAAATAATCGCAAAGTATGCTTCGAAAATTATAAAAAAAAACATTTTGATCTGTTATTTGACATGTTATAGGTTTGAAAAAATTCACAGTGTTTCGTTAAATGCTAATTTAGAAATTTTCCACGATATTTTTGCTCTATTTTAAACCAGTCGGGTTTTATTAATTTTCGCAATTATAATAGTTTTTTTTTAATATTAGGTCCTCACATATGAAATTGGCGTTTTGTATGGGAGGAACATAAAGTCGATTTTTTTAAATATAATATATTTATTTAATCAAAGTATGTACCATGCTATATATGCACTTTTGCCATCTCATAGGTAGTTCATCGATCACTTTACTAAAAAAAACCATTCGGACGGGAATCAATAAAATCTTTGAAGGCGGTTCGGACTGCCCCATCGGAGTTGAATTTTTTCCCTTGCAAGAAGTTATCCAAATTTCGAAAAAAATGGTAATCTGTTGGGGCAAGGTCCGGAGAGTACGGTGGATGTCTTAGACATTCCAATTGAAGCTCCTCTAATTTGGTAGCCGTCTGTTGTGCAGTGTGTGGTCTAGCGTTCTAACGCGCGTTTGTTGATTTACTTCACTCAATTCGTGAGGTACCCACCTTTCAAGCTTTTTCACCTTCCCAATTTGCTTCAAGTGGATTAAAACAGTTTTATCACTAACACCGCAGCCTGCAGCTAACTCGGACGTGGTTTACGGTGGATCCGCTTCCACAATAGCCTTCAATTCTTCATTATCAACTTTGGTCTCCGGCCGTCCACGGGGCTTGTTCTGCAGGTCGAAATTTCCAGAACGAAAACCTTGGAACCAAAAACGCACTGTGTTTTCTTTTGCGGCACCGTCGCCATACACATCATTAATCCTTCGAGCCGTTTCTGCAGCACTGGTGCCACGGTGGAACTCGTACGCGATATTTCAAGTTTTCCATTTTGTAAACTAAGTGACGGAAAGAAAAGAAACAATTAAGGAAAAAACAAATGAATTATAATTTTCGAAACACAAATACATGAGTAAATAGCTGTATGAATTTGAATTTGGAATTCCTAATCAAAGATAAGATATTTGAGATCAAAGTTGCTAGTACGGCAAAACGCTAATTTCATATGTAAGGATCTAATATTAGCGCGCTCCCTCCAACATTCGTATTTTCGTGTCTCCCTTTTCTAATTATCTTTTTTTTCTTTTTAACGCTTACTACTGGTCTTGAGGATTCAGAACAGAGCTTTAAATCCTACAGCAGGCCGCACTTGCGATTTGCACAGGGTCAGCAGTTGTGTATTAAAGTATCTTTGGGCCATGTACTGCGTACAGTACGCCCAGCTTCTAAGAGGCTAACTTGACTTTAATTTCGACGGAGTCTCCGTGCCTGAGCTGGTCACTTAGAATTACACCAAACGCATCAATGGAATATATTAATTAAGTAGTAATTATTCTTAACATTAATGGTTTACGAAACAGTCGCCAGAGTGCGTTTATGGAGTTTATAATTATTTAGATTGGTAATGATAATGAAGACGGGAACGCCCGTAATTAAATTTAAATAGGTTAAGGAGTTCTTACCCGTTCTAGTAACTGTTAACAGTAATGTGGGTAGCATAATAGTATTATAACATATTTACTAGAAATTTAAGTACACGAATAATTATAGTACACAGACATTGTATGGTTTGGGAAGCAGCGATCAACAAACTGTCGCAATGCGGAAATTTATAACATTTTTATTTATTAAAAAATAGCAAGTACCCGGTATGCGTTGCAATGCCACTTAATGAAAAAAAGGGTTTATGTTTTAATTCTGTTTAATATTTCTTTTTTTTTGAAACTGACAATTCGTGGTGGAATTCCATTACAATACATTATAATAAAAAAATATAAAACTTTGGTCATTAATAATTCACATTACTTGTAAGGTTTTTCCCTAAACAATGTTGAAGTGAGCTACAAACCCAAGATAATTAGCCTACTGAAATTATCAAAATATTTAGAAATTCGACTAAGTCTAAAACGACTTAGTAGCAAATATAATTAATATAATTTATTAAAATCCTCGTAGACCACCCCTCTCCCCCTCCCCATATGTTATGTTTATATACATTTCATTCACCTTGTAACCCCAGAATATTTTAAAATAATTTTTATCTGTGGACATAGAAATGTCACTTTTGCCGCGTCACAATTTATGCGTGTTCCTCGTCTAAAACATCGTAAAACCTATCAATTTACGTAATTAACGCAAGCAAGGGCGGATCCAGGATTTTTTTCTGGGGGGGGCACAAGGGGCGGACGGCCAAAAAAATGTTTGATAGAAACAGTTTTCTGTACTGTGATGGAATCTCCACAGTACAAAAAAATACTTTCTGGGGGGGGGGGGGGGGCAACGGGGGCGCGTGTAAATCCGCCCTTGAACGCAAGTAATGTTGTTTTGATACATAGTTTATTGTTATAGGAATAGGAATGTGTTTTTGTTTATATATACGTAGACTAAGAATTATTTGTACCAGCCTGAAGATGGCTCTAACGAGCTGAAACCGGTTACGGTCAATAGAATTAAGTAGAATAAAGTTTTATATTTGTTTTATTATAATATATTAATTCTGTTTATTGAAGTGCTTTTGGATTCACATTTTTTCCGTCGGGTACGTACACGAATAAGTGAGAAGCATGAATTTTCCAAATTTACCCCCTGCTAACCCCTACCGCTATTATGTCTCTTTTTGCGATCTCTCCCTCTGCCCGCGGATGAGTAGTGTAGGAAAGCATAAGGGCTAAATAAAGAAACATTCATTTTTGTATATAAAGATTTGAGTCGTTGTTGAACCTGAAATTGGATAAAAATGCTGAAAAATAATTTTTATAAATCGTAACTACTAGTATTTGAGAGCTTCGTCGACCTATTAATTCGACCATTTCTGGGCTCACCCAACTATTTTCAGCTTCTGAATTTATTTTCAATGAGGATTTAAAAATTTTCTTTTAACCGTAAACAAATTAAAACAGTCAACTGAAACAATAATTACGGAGCAATACTACCATAGCACGGGAACGTGCCTAGCATGGTGGTCGAAAAATCCACAAATTATGTAAAACATCTTTAGTTTATTTTTGTTATTTATTTTTGGAGTGTTATGCAGTGTTGCTCCTACTTTAGCCAACATTTCAGACAGCGTTACAGTGTCCATCATTCACGTGTGATGACACTGTAACGCTGTCCGAAACGTTGGCTAAAGGAGGAGGTAGCGTAACACGGCATAACACCCCAAAAATAAACAACAAAAATACTTTTGGGCGTGAAAATCTAAAATCATATCATTTTTAGTTTAATTTATACACCACGCATTTTGTTTGTTAGAATAAGCAATCTGCCTAACTAGGGAAACGTTGGCTAAAAGAGGACGGCATAACACCCCATAATAATAAATAACAAAAATATCCTTGGCCGTGAAAATCTAAAATCATACCATTTTCGGTTCAATTTATGCACCACGCATTTTGTTCGTTGTATGTAGAATTAAAATGTAGAATTAAAGGCCACAGAAGACATCAACACGCTTAAGAATTTTTTCGACACTAATTTACTATCACTAAATAGTGAAAAGACATTTGTAATTCCATTTGCAATCCATCCAAACGATGCTCCCAAAAATTTTAACATTGTCATACACGATAATACTAAAATTCATAGCCAAAATTATTGCAAATCAAACTGTACAATATTAAAAACAACAAATAAAATTAAATATCTCGGAGTAATTATCGACAAAAATCTGAAATGGAAGGAACAAATATGTCAAGTAGTAAACAAAATCAGAAAATTAATATATATATTTTTAAGAATTAGAAATTTTCTGTCGATAAAAAATCTATATTTAATCTACTATGCCTTAGTTCAATCCACTCTACAATACGCTATTATTAGTTGGGGATCCGCGTATAAATGTAACCTTCTTCCAATAGAAATTGTACAAAGGACAATTATTAAAATTATATTAAAAAAATCCTTAGACTACCCAACAGAACGCCTGTTTGAAGAATTTCAAGTACTTACATTTAAAGACTTATATATTAAAAATTCATTGATTCAAATTATAAAGGAAAAAGATAAATATCCATTTTTAAATGAAAACAGAACTCGACTTAAACATGTTTTTCTATGCCCAAAACTAAATACGTCTTTTGCACAGCATCATTATACTTACCAGGGAAGAACTTTTTTCAATCGTCTACCAGAAGAAATCAGAAGCATTAATGATAAAACCCGAATACTGCTCTCTATCAAGAGACATTTTAAAAATATTCTTAAGAAAAAAACTACTGTCAATTAATCTTACAAATATCCTTAGTTTTCCATAACATTCTTTCTTTTTTAAAAAAAATTCACACCATTATGAAATACATACTGCAGCTCACATATATTTATGTACAATTAATTATTTAAGTACTAACTTATAACTAATAACTAATAGCATTTATGTACACTCCCCTTCCATACACAAGCAAATGCTTTAAATGGAAGGGTAGTAAAAAAAAAAAAAAATACCTGTAAAAAAATATATATATTTGTTGTAAAATTGTAATTATAATAAATAATTCAATAATAAAATAAAAAAATAAAAAAATAAGCAATCTGCCTAGCTAGGAACACAAAGACAAATTGTGCAATTGAAAAACAAATTATAATATTTACATGTTTTGTTGTCTATCTAGATTTTGAACTGGTAATTTCTGGCTTCTAAAACTAAAGGTCTAACTTACTAAAGTATAGGTATCGTCAGTAAAAAAAAAACTCAAATATTTATATGTTTTAGTGTTAAATACTTGCGTAGGCCACGTTTTTGCAATGTGTATGAAATACCTCACATATTGAGATGAGGAGTTGCAGTGTCTCACTTCAAATATTGAAATTATGTTGTATTAGTGCTCTATCTCAAATATCGAAATTAGACGTTGTATTACTGTTGTCTCAAAATTTGAATTCAGATATTCTATTATCCCACCTCAAATGCAAATGAGGTGTTGTGATCTTCTACCACACAAATTGAAATGAGGCATTGTATCTAGTATTCCAATTCTAGTTTGAAGAGCACTGGTGACATATACTGGTTTACAGTCGTTCCGAATAGCACGGATAATAAGTAATAGGTCCAAGAGCAAGAACTCCTCGCATAGCGGCGCGGCGCATTTAGAATAATTCTCGGAAAGCATTGGGAGATCCACTACCGCTTACCGCCGCGCCGGGAGAGTTCAGGATTGCATAAGTTTAACAGTTATTTGGGTCAGTTATAGTTTTAATTGTCAGTAACAGTTAATACATAATACACTTTATGGATACCAAATTTATATGGAACAAAAAGATTTACCAAATGTACAACAAATATATGCCAAAAATATATTATTGAAGCTCTTCAAAAATAATGAATCCTCTACTAGACCGTGTATGCATAACACTAGATCGAATAAAATGATATAAAAAATATTCCAACACATTTGGACAAAGAAACTATACATACTTTGCAACAAAACTCCATAACATCCTTCCCCAAGACATAAAACTAATAAAAAATCCAATTGAATACAAATCAAGAATAAAAATATGGCTTAAAGAGGTCAATGAGAAAACCCTAGGGAAGACGCTAAAAACGACATAGAAGACAAATGAACTATATTTAAATAACTTTAGTCCGCCTCGGCACAGGACCCCCTAGTGAGGAGGACTAAGAAATACAATATTTTATACTTAATTTCACATTACATTTTGTATGTAAAATGTTTTCTATATAGTCGCTATAATAATTTTTTTATTTTATTTAAAAAATAAAAAATAAAATACGACTGGCTGAAAAGATGAATTTTAAGTTTTGTACGGTTATTGATTCCACCGTGCTAGAGCTCCCGAAGTGCTGAAACATAAAAAATAAAGTTTTTGAAGTGAAAACTTCTTTAGCAGTGTTGTAATTTGAAACTCGATGAAACGAAAAAGCGACACTAAAAAGAGACAAGCACATACATCTATAGGATTTAGCCTGCGAGAGGATGAGATAGAATACTTAATCGGTCTCGTGTTTGCGCGGTGCTTCGTAGCCTCCCCTTTGTCTTTTTTTTTTACAATAATTCCACACAGGAGGCCCTGAGGAAAATAATTTCCCTCAGGGCCTATGTCATCTGAGATGCTGTGTGAAGGGTCTTTTTGAGAAGAGGAAGGAATGAACATTGGTCTTGAAGAGATCCACGTTGTAGGAAGGAGGAAACACAAAGGCTGGAAATCGTTCCACAGCCGAGCCGTTGAACACAAGAACGAATCGAAGAAGCGACTCGTTCTCATGTGACCAATGTCAACCGTGTACATATGATTGCGTTTGGCGTGTTTCCCGACTATGCACCGGTACCGAAGGGATCAATGACGCTAGTTCCTCGGAGCATCTTCCATTGAAACACCGATTGAACAAGGAAGCATTCACACCCGACGCCTTTGCTCTAAAGATTGCAATCCGTCTGTTAAATTAGGAGAATCTATCAGACGGACCGCCCGTTTTTGCACAGAGTCGAGGGTTTTTTCAGGTATTTTGGGGCTCCAGACCAGAGATGGCTGCCAAATCATCTTATCTACATTAGTTTTCTAAAGGTTTAACTTCTCCCGCGTGTGAACTGCACATTTGTATTTTTTATAGATATGTGGAAGTGTGTTGTGTGCCGTCCAAATAATTATTAGTATGTTGGAAGCACACTTTACAATGAAGCAAGTTGATAGCCTCGCTGGCTGCGTGGGCGCGCGCTTGCCTGCGGTTGCAAAGGTCGCGGGATCAACTCCGGCCCGGCAGCAAGAACCTTTGAATTAAGGAATTTTCATAGTTCAACTCGGCCAACTTACTCCAATTAGACGCCATTTAAAAACTGTAATAATTACAGTTAATAATGAAATTATGAAGAATCAAGGATCACAGACATTACGGGCCGGAATGCTCTCAAGGCGGTTCTACCACTGTAGCGAAGATGTCAGAAAATTACTATTCAAGACATACTGTACTGCCCTGTATATGTCTGAACTGTGGACACAATACCCAGCAGCGCAATGGGACAAACTGAGAGGGTGCTACAATAACGCATACAGGCAACTTATGCAACTACCGAGGTTCTGCAGTGCCTCCACGATGTTTACCGAGGGGAGGGTGCACTCATTCCCAGCCTTACTTCGCCACCGACTAGCCAGCTTCTGGAGCAGGATACGAACTTCAACCAATATCATTGTCGTGGCTGCATCCGAGTGGCTCAGTTCCCCAATAAATGAGCGATGGATGCAGATGATGAGGCGACCTCCATGATGGACGATCCCAAAATATCTTTTTATCTTTTTATTTTTAATTCTGTCTACTTATTATTTATTTTAATTTTATGCTTATTTTTTTGTTATTTGTGTGATGAATTTTGTTTTCATTTTATGTTTTAATTAGGTACTTACCTAATATTTAAACTCTTTTTTTTCTTTTATAGTTGTTTATGTAATATGGCAGGCTGGGATTGCATTACCCTCCCAGTCCTGCTGGAATAAAAACTTAAATAAAAAATAAATAAATAAATTAAGGGGTAAAATATTTTACCATTATTATTTGACAACTACTGAAAACGATTCTTAAATTATTTTTGATCTTTTCTGCAGAATTAAAAATATTTTGAGACAATTGCGCAAAAATCCACACGGCATCCTCATGTTGGGTTTTAATATATTTATTTTATTCAGGTTCTCCATAAAACAGTTATGCACTAAAAATTATGGAGAAGATTACAATTTTAAAAAAAAGTGCACGGAGGCAGTTTAACTATGTTGTGAATTATGTCAAGAGATAGTTACTGAATTCTCTGTAGGTGACATTGAAGCAGTCGATGCCTAATGCAGAGGGCTCGCAACCGTGCTTAAAAATAAGAAGATGGAGAGATAAGAAATTACGAATGTTAGAGGAGAGCGCTAACATTTAAAGCGTCAAAATCGATGGGAAAATTGCGAAAATGTTTAATAAAACACGACTCGTTTAAAATAGAGCAAAAATCTCATGGGAGCATCTTTCGTATCATTTGAAGAAACATTGTAATTTTTTGCACAAATATAATTGATGAGATAATAGAAACAGTGCTGTTTTTTTTCTATTTAGGGAATTTCATATAATTTGCGTTTCGGCGTGGGCAGCATCTTCAAAAATAACATATATTTTTTTAAGAGCTTAAAATCTTCAAATGGGGAGATATGTAAGAAATCGGTAGAAATGCGGGTAGCGGTGCCTTAAGCAGTTGAGTCTCCCTGTTTAATGGTGCATTCTGATAGGCAGAAGTTCCCGCTTTCGGAGCATAAAAAAGGGATCTCCCACGAGTATACGCGTTACTGACATATAAGTTGATCTCTTTCAATATTGGCGGATTTAGTATGGTACCGGAGATTAACTTAAAAAAATGTTTGCCTAAAAATATTTTTCAAAGGGCTTCTAGGGTATTAAAATCGAGCATTCCTGTTAAGAACAATGATGGATACAGGAATGGGTAGTACCTATGTGTATTCCCTCATTTACAGGTCGCATAAACCTTTTTTGCACTTTTTCTATTTCTAAGATATGGTTTTGTTCAGAAGAGGCCTAAATAATGGAGCTATATTTTGTTTACATTAGCTCCACGCAAGAGGCCCTGAGGAAAATATTTCCTCTCAGGGCCTTTGTCATCTTTGGGAATGATGTGTAGAGGGTATTTTTAGGAGAGGAAGTTCAAGGGAGGAAAATGTATGAGGGGTGGTAGAAATTTGGGATTCACTTTATCTGGACTTCGTCCGTGGGTTTGAGTGACGGACTTATGAATCCATCCCTCCCATTTCGGTGCAAGGCGATGTTCGGAGAAAGTCTTGCCGAAGAACTCAAACGGTCTCCCTCAACAAGTCCCTCAAGATCCGGCCTGCCACGCAGTTGATGGGCAGATCCCGCAAAGACCAGCAAACCTCACCCCCATGAACCCGGGCTACCCTGTAAGTCATCAAACTTAGCGAACCGCTTGGGGTGATCTAAGGCAGAAGTGTTGGTTATGCAATAAATAAAAAAAAATGTACCCGTATCAGCCACCCAAGTTTGTTTGAAGTCAAGTATCTGCTCTCCCAACACATACGATAATTTTAATTTAATAAACAATATTTAATTTGCTCCCGTTATTGGCCACACGGATCAGCAGATTTCCTAGATTGGCAAAATTGGCCGATTTCGCAAGAAGTGCCTACCCACACCTAGAGAGTACTGCGTCGGCGATTTTTTTAATCGTCTACCAATTGACAAAGAGCATTGACCTCCCGACACACGACACCCAACCGCTGACATCGGGTCTATTGTACCCACTAGAAACAGCGCACTAAGCACATTTCTCTTATATTAGGTTCACTATTTGATGGCATATTTCATAATATTATATACTTACGATACTTTCTATCTGTACCACAAAGAATGAATTTTACAAATTTTTATCTTTTTGTATGCTCCATACTAACCAAAGTACTACTTAAAGTAGGTATTTGTTTAAATTTTATGTAGGGGGGGGGGAGGGTTTAGCAAGTTCTTTAACCTTCCCCCCGTTGGTCACAGTATTTATTTATTTATTCATAAATTACATGATAATACATTAAAACATTTTCATATATATGATACATTACATCACAATATTAGGCGGCCGCCTGTTTCATGGTGACCCATGGAATATAGTTACTTTGTGGTATCTAGTGTGAACAAATGAATTAAATATATAAACATGCATGACATACATACATGCATACGCACATACTTACATTTACGTAAACATGCAAATTAACACATATATAAATGTATATATATTATATAAATTTCGAAACGGTACTAAGATTAACATACCTAGGCTCCCTGATAACAAACGACAATAATACCACAGAGGAGATCCAGAAGCGCATAGTGAACGCAAATCGCTGTTATTTCCGCCTACATAACCATTCTGCTGTCCAGAAACACGAAGATATTAGTGTACAAAACACTTATCAGAAAAGTACTTACGTACGCAGCTGAGACTTGGGTACTAACTAAGAGGACTGGACGTTTTTGAAAGAAAAATTTTGAGGCGCATCTTCGGACCGGTTCTAGAAAATGGATTTTGGCGCAGACGTTATAACAATGAGCTCTATACTTTATTTAAGGAGCTAAACGTCGCAAAATTTCTAAAACTGGGAAGACTTCGGTGGCTGGGTCATGTGGAGAGAATGACCGAGCATCAAGCACCAAAGTCCCTGCTGAACTCAAGACCAATAGGGCGAAGGAGCCTGGGAAGACCAAGACTAAGATGGAGCGACAACGTCCTCAAAGATATGTCTATCTTAAAGCTTCTAAACTGGAGAGAGCTGGCAGAAAACCGAGATGAGTGGAGGAAGACTCTCGAGGAGGCCAAGACCCACCAGGGGTTGTAGAGCCAATAGTGATGATGATGATGATAGACAATTGTTCTCTCTGAGAACGAGAAACAAGCCACTGGCACTGTCACATGCACTCATCAAAAAGTCCCTAATCGCCTTCCTTTTTGCAAAGGAAAAAAGAGAACAGTACTTGTGGATTACAATGGAAATTTCCACAATAGTATTGCACTATCTCTTTTGCCAAAGTGACGTAAATCATAAATTGCGTGAGTATCTTCTTCTTCTTCGATGGCGCTACAGCCCATATCGAGCTTTGGCCTCCTGCAACAGTCGCCTCCAACTCCTCCTGTCCTCAGCGGCTGACTTCCAATTTGGTACCTGGAGAAGCTGTGCTGCATCCCCTCTTACTTCGCCTTCCCACCTCAGTCTGGGTCTTCCCACTTTTCTCTTTCCACCTGGGTGTCCAGTCAAAATTCTTTTTGGGACGCGTGTATCCGGCATTCTCTGTACATGCCCAGCCCATCTCAGCCTAAGGAGTCTCATATGTGTTGAGATGCTAGGAGCCTTATATATATCATACAATTCTGTATTGTGCCGGATGCGCCACTGTTCACCCTCTTTCATTTCAATTGCGTGAGTATAGGTTCCAAAAAACCTTCTAATAGACATTAGAACCTTACCCCCCCCCTACCGTTCTCCCTTGCCTCCTCCTTCCTACAGGATTGAACCCCAAAGGTCGAACCCCATATACATAAAGACAGATATACAATATATTTAAAAAAAAAAAAATACACACGTATTTAAAAATATTCACTTTACAAAATGTTATTGAAAAAAAATCACCGTATTCTATTAATGTTTTTTATTAAAGTTTCGAATCTGTTCAGTCAATTCTGTTTCCTAGCATAAGAACCTTAAAATTTGGTGATTAGTCGTTGAGCAATTATCATTTTCAATTCTCGTAAATTTTCTAAATAACTTCAAAAAGCATTGCAATGGAAAACATTGCAAAAAAGCCGCATACATGCAGTGTTTGCTTACATCAAAATTCAACCGTTGAAAAAAAATGTTAAATCAAAGAACGAATTATAGAGTTTGTTTACTTTGATAGTACCTACGTTCAGCACTCGCCTAAGTTTTTATTCAACCTGTTTAATATTCCGATGGGAAAGTGTCGTGTTGTACCGTGTATCGATGCTCTGCGCGGCGATATTAATTTAAATATCGACAATAGGCAGAGTCTTTAATGGATTCGCATAAATTAGTCCCGCCTAACGCGGCTCGCAGATGGCATACAAATCGGGGGTCTCCAGTACGGGAGGACAAGCCGAACCCTGCCCCCGCACACCACACATCACACATCACACGTGAAGGGGCTGCTAATTGCAGCAAAGTTAGCGCCATAACCCCCCAACCTGGGGATAACCGAATTCTATTCGTCAGTGGCAATTCAAGACAAGTTACCAACCATTTTGACACCATACCTATTAAGGTGGGTCATTTAAAAATTTTTATTTTTAAATTCTAGTGGTGGGTTTCTTCATTTACCGAGAATGCTAAATGCAATGCTAATTGTAAAAGTAAACGGTCAAATGCATAGAAATTTCGTTTAAATTTTAAATTTCGATCGTATACTTTTACAATTAGCAAGTTCGAAAAAAATGATAAACTTTGAAAGACTTAATCTCGGAAACTATTGGGTCTACAGAGACAGATATCGTATTGTAGCAAATTTAGTTTATTTTACAAAGGTCCTAAGAAAGTTTTTTCAAAAGCTAGTGCGTTAGGGTTATAATCGCCAAAATTTTAAAAAATAACTATTCTTTCGATTTTTGACAAAGTTCGATTGTTCGGATTATTTATTAGGCCAACATCATAAACAAGTCTACAAAAAATCATAACTATCGGATTTGACGCATACTACCCCATACTTTCAGGCGACAAATTTACTGGATTATATCGCTTTCCACTTTATTTAAATACTTAGAGATGTCTGACTAATCAACCGGTCGATCGATGTGGAAGAATGTTTGGGGAACATCTCTTGAATTAGATATTATTAACGAATCGTCCTCAAACCTATGATGTCTAACACGAAAAGAAATGCCTAAATAAATCTTGAGATACACAATAGGCAGGTATCTACACAATTTTTAAGGAAAAAAACTATTTGCGTTGTGTAGGTAGGTATTTGATATAATCTTATCTACTTCTGGTCGTCCTCAAATTTAACCAAACCGGCAATTTTAATCTTTTGAGGGA
The DNA here is from genome assembly GCA_917880885.1 of Limnephilus marmoratus. Taxonomy (NCBI): domain Eukaryota; kingdom Metazoa; phylum Arthropoda; class Insecta; order Trichoptera; family Limnephilidae; genus Limnephilus; species Limnephilus marmoratus. The sequence goes on from OU862924.1 coordinate 13,191,461, forward strand.
TCAATGGCTGACATGTGTGTTCCTTTGGTTACCGGCCTGGTACCTAATCAGCTCTGTTAACCAGAGTTGTGTGGTTTACTGAAAACTTGCCGGAAGTGCAAAAGGTTGGCTTGGAGATAAACATCTTCCGTCAAGTCTAACAGGTGCCCGGTTACCGCTAAATATTAAATAATATTACTCAAAACTTTCGCGGAAAATGCACGTACATTTCTTGAAACAGATATGTAATATTAGTAATAAGTATTTGATTAGTCATGCTTTCATTAACTTAATATGTGTAGTGCAGGTATTATTTAATCTTTAACCGTCCTCCATGCAAAGGCTATTAATGAGGAAAATGTTTAAAAGTTTAAATTATGTAACGTGTTCCCCATACATAGTAGGGAAGATTACCGATTGCTGGATGAATTCTGGAACACAAAATTCAAAAAACCTCTGAACCACAATTACCCTACTATCTCTCTATAGGCACAAAGAATTAATCACAAAATGTTTACGGAGAGAGATCCAAGAGGCATCAAATTCCTGTAATGTTTAACGCGTCACATCTATTTCAAAAGGGCATATATTTCAAAAAATCAAAACAAAAGTCAGGTAATTCTATCTTCGTAGAACATGGAAACAAATACCTACCTCATTATATATATTTTTAACTAGCTGGTCCCGGCATGCGTTGCTATGCCATTTAATAAAGAAATTGTTTCTCCCTGAGTGTCCTTTCCCATTCGTCCCGTTCCCCTTCCGCCTCCCCTTCCCCCGTCCCGCGAACCCCCTCCCGAGTTCCCCTCTCCCCTCCCAGGTCCCCCTCCCCCCTCCCAGGTTTCCCTCCCCCTCCCTGGTTCCCCTCCCCCATCTCTCCCTCCCTCCCGCTTTCCATAGCAATTGCCGCTTCCTCGCGTGCCATCAATAACAATTTTTTCGTACAAATTTCATAATGCCAAAGCTCACCGGAAGTTTTGTAAAACCTTGACCTGACAATAACGAACACATAAAAAAAAAAATTATCCAATTTGGTGCAGTCGTTCGAAAGTTATGCGTTAGCAACACTTTCAGTAATTCATTTTTATATCATAGATTAGATATATTTAGTTCCAACGTAATGGGTCGTTTTAGTTCAATAGTCGTTTACGACTGTAATATCTGCTTCTATTTTACGTTTCTAGTAGTTAGGTTTTTACATACTCGTACACGGTTGTTTATCAATTAGTTAAAATGCACACCACGTAACACTGGTAATCTTAAATATTTTAATAACTTACGCTACCCGAATGTCTACCAATTTATTACATATCCCCCTTAAACAATTGAAGTTATTAAGCTCTTAAAAAAATATATATTATTTTTGAAGATAATATCTACACATTCCCCCTTCCCCGTGCCGAAGCACAAATTATATGAAATTTCCTCGATAGGAAAAAATCGCAAAGTATGCTCCTAAAATTATTATTTTCACGTCTGTTTCAGTTATTCTACAAGTTATATGTGTGAAAAAAAGCACAGTGTTTCTTTAAATGCTGTTTTAGACAGCCCCCAAGAAATTTTGCTCTATTTTAAAGGAGTCGTGTTTTATTAAACATTTTCACAATTTTCGCTACAATTTTAACGTTTTAAATATTAGCGCACTCTCTCCAACATTCGTAATTGTAATTACATATCTCTCCATCTTCTTCTTTTTGAGCGGGGATACGGCGCCTTAAGTATTTTATTAAAAATGAGATATTTCGTACAATCAAACTGATATGTTCAGTTTTGCAAGATTTATTAAAAATTTATTGTTAAAAAAACCAACTGAATAAACAAATTATTTTTTAAAAAACACTTATTAACTACAAAAAGTTATAGAGAAGCAAATGAGTACCCTCCTGCAAATATTTCAATCAATAGATCACAGTCAATAAAGCATGATTTTTATTGTAATGTAATATTTTGTTTTCATACGAAACGTGCGTACGTCTTCGGAGTACTTGACTTTTATCGCACGTTCTGTTTATATCAACACGGCGATAATTAACGTCTGCCTAATTCGATTTACAACGCACTATCCGAGGGGAGTACATCGGGTACACTTATAAGGAGATGGAAAAGGCGAAGAACGTGGGGATAGTTTTATGGGCTGTCGGGGCGATGACCCGAAGTAACTCCAGAGAATTATCTCAAGTCAACATTCGGTATTTGTCCACTGAACCAATTCACTTTGATTAGGCAAATATTTGAACGAGATGAGACAAAGCAAGCCGACGTCTTTTTTTAACAATGCTCATTATTATGTTTTTGGAACAATGTGGTAGGTACTGCAGTATTTTTTAATTTTTTATCATCACCGTACCGCAGCCCGAGTCGACATACGAACACGTTTCCTGCTCGCGCATCACCCATACACATTGCTTACATACAGCAAATTTCAAACATGCTGATTTACACGTATTTATTTATAAAGCATAATCTATCTTCTTCTTCTATCTATATATATAAATAAAAATGAATCGCCGAAATGTATGTACGCACATAACTTCCGAACGACTGCACCAAATTGTATAATTCTTTTTTTGTTGTGTTCGTTATTATCAGGACAAGGTTTGTATAAAACTACTGGTGAGCTCTGGCATTATAAAATTTGTATAAAAAAATTGCAATAGATGGCACGCGAGCTGTTTGAAAACTGAATCCATCGGGAAAGGGGGTGTGGAGTGGGGAGAGGGAAGGTGGAGGAGGTGGAGGTGGAAGGAGAACGGGACGAATGGGAAAGGACACGCAGGGAGAAACTATTTCTTTATTAAATGGCATAGCAACGCATGCCGGGAACCATCTAGTTTATTTATAAATTTAATATGAGTTACATTTTACATGTATTTTACAAAATATTATATTTAAGGTCATCGTTGGTCGTGCATACATTATCAGAAAAGATGAGCTCTTGTGCCTGATCGGAGATCGGCAATACTTACTTTTTTTAACGCAGACCCGTGAAAAATCACGGAATATTATTATTGTGGGATTTATGAATCTGAACATATTTATAAAACATTTGCTTCAGGATCCATGCCTTTCAAAAACAACTAATTTTGCCAATTTTTCATCTGATTCGATCAGAAAATTACCATTCCAAAGATTGCCGTTAGTAAAATTGAAAAACACTAAATCTGAAAATGATTAAACAAAAGGAATATACATTGTAAATACATCAAACTGTAACTGTAACTTTGATGTAAATACATCAAACTTTGCAAATATAATTACTGATCAACTGTTTTGCCAAAATTTTGGCTCAATACTCCTCAATTGCACAAATACGCTTTTCCCAACGCAACTCTCCGACTATCAGGCGAATCGGGCGTTACTAAACAAATCACTTAGCTGATCGGAGACTCAGATTGATCAATCAAAACTTTGGGAACAACGGCCGTAAGTGTGTATCTTTTAGGTACGTTACTATTTAGTACGTAAGTGTGTATCGTTTACCTATTTCAGAAGAATTATTCCACGGGCTGCTACTTCTATTTATCTTTTGTATAATGTTAATGGAAGTACTTGCGTACTGCTTACTAACCCCGTATGCATGGACATTGGAGGGTCTAGAATCGTTCAAATAAATGTAGCTTCGTTAAAAAAAAGTAGAGTCTTGACGTGTGCGGTGAACGCCGTTGGGAAACTTGTGGGGTCCCCTCCAATGTATCGTTTAGGTCAACGAATTATGCGTCGTATAAACATACGAATTTTTTAGCACATGTCTATTTCGTTCCATTCCCCACTCTAGGGATGTCGGAAGTGAAAAAAAATATTAAAATATCAATATCGACGTCGATATATCGAGGAAAAAATATCGATATATCGGTCAAATTTTCAAGAGATTTTGCGTTTTTAAAATAATAATGTATTCAGCTCAATATTATCAAGAGTAATTTTTATACACAATTTGCTTTTATTAATGTACAAAAATCTTAATAAAAATGAAGGTATTTTTATCACTATTCATTTTTATTACGTAATAATTACAAAAAACTAAAAAGCTGTCTTCTAACTTATATGTAAACTGAGACGCATACAAAGTTTGTATGCGTTTACAAAGTTTGTATGCGTCTCAGTAACATTCTATTGACGTACCAATCTGTCAAAAAGGACTTCGTGTTTGGAACTAGGTATAGTCAATAATCATAGACAATTGGGAACCAACAAATAGGAGTGGCTTGGAAAAAAATGGCGAAAAATAGCATACATTTCTATGTATGCTATTTTTTGTACCTACACACATGAGCTAGTATTGGTGATCACAAATACTAATGCAAAGATAATAGATTTGTAAGCTATTAATAGTTAAAATTTCAACCGCCAGATGTCATGACCCAATACAGTTACTTTTTTCCGTTCGTTCCTATACGGTTTTGGATTCTTATGACTTTAAATACATAAATTTAAAAAAATATCGTTTTTGATACAATTTTCGATATTGGATATTTTGTATCGATATATCGGATCAAAATATATCGATACAAAATATCGATATATTGAATTAAAAATATCGATATACCGATACTATTTCAACAAGCCTACCACTCCCTTCAACCTCACAACATACCCCGATTGGGGATACCATAGTCCTTCAGGCTCTGGACAATTTTGAATAGTGAATTTTGAAAAAAAAAGATCATTAGAGAATCATAATTGAAATATTCACATGGCACTTACCTGCTTAAATTTATCTAAAAACTTATTTCAACACATGACACAGATGTTTGATTCGATACTTTGTGAAGTAAAAATAAATACAAATACATTATATTTCTTTTCAAAAAATTGGTGTCAAGGAATCTTGTGTTACTACACGTAGGTGGCAGTTGATTATTCGCTGAGAGATCAGTCGGAATATCTCTTTCTGTTGCATGCGTCGTAAATGAGAATGAGAAAGAGGTCGCAACGGAGCAATCCGAGGTACAAATATAGTAATTGCCCTGACCTCTGGGGTCGATTCGTGGGATCTGTAGGTCACGCCCATTGTTTATTATATCAATGGATCCTCTTCGTCTCATCCGTCGATAAGTTAATTATTTTTAATTGACGATAATCTATGAATTATGGTATCTATGCATGAAGCTATCAAGGATCAATGGTTTATTTATGTGTTGTGTGCCGACTTTCGAGATGTCGACAATTGGATATGGTTATATTCATGATATCTCTACTAAATAATCGTCTAACTTCTCATTGTTCATTAGGACAACTGCAGATCGCTTAAGTACAAACAACAGTTGACATCGAATATATTAAGAACACTTAGTCATCGTGAACTGTTACTAATTCGCTGGAGATCTGCAATCATGCTAGGGAACTATGAGAAGTTACCGAAAGTTATCCTATCAACCCTTATCGATCGACCGTGCTAGGGGGCCTGGAATCAGCTTTTTCCGAAATCCGACATATCTAAGATTCTTTTTTTACCCTGCTTCACATGCACAGGAGGTCCTGAGGAAAACTGACGGTATGGTGTGGAGGGTATTTATAAGGAAGGGAAGGAGAGATAGTTCTGGTAAGGAAAAAGATATGAGGGGTGGGTAGGAATCTGGAGTCAGTGTGTCTAGGAGTAACGGAAATGGGTCGAGAGAGTTCGGCTGGGAGAGTTCAAAGAGTCTGCTTATCTGTTTTCCCTATTCGGCCCGCCACACCCCTGTTGGGCAGGAGCATCATCTAAGTCGAGAGTCCAGCTGAGTCAGGAGCATCATCCAAGAGTCCAGCTGGAGAGTTCAGAAGGCCTCCCCAAACCAGTCCTTCTCGATCCGGCCCGCCATGCAGTAAATGGGCAGACGCATCCACCGCCAGTATTTAAACAACCCTTTCATTAACCCGGGCACTTGTACGCTCTCAGCGAACCACTTGGTGTGACCTATGGCAGAGGTGTTGGTTATCCCATATCCGCCTTCCAAATTGTAGATTCTACACTTTTAGGTCCCCATGAAAGGCTTAAAATTGTTGACATTATCATCGTTAAAGGCTTTCATCAACAAAATAGGCAAGTAATTAGGATTAAGGTGTTAATTAGTAAGTTAGTACACACTTGATAGCATGAACGCAAATTGCGCATGACATTTGACAGTTGACATTTGACATCTTCTAAAATGTTTAAGTTTGTGGAGCCCATTCGTTCCAAAGATAAGTTTTCTTTACAAGTCGATATACAGTACAAAAAATTCTGGACTTGTAATTTAAATGAACGGTATCAGATTTCAACTTCAAGAAAACGGGTTTTATTTTTTATTATTATCAAGTTAAAAGAAATATAATATTTCACTATACTATATACAGAGCGTATATAGTATAGTGGCACAAGTATTTTTAATTTTTTTTAGTAATAAAATTCTTTATTATTTATTTACAGTTTTTTTTAAATTTTTAAATTAAGTCCCGTTAAACTGATTGATATCAGTTTGTCAACGGGTTCTTTTGACATTTACTTTTTTTTAAATTGAGACAGGTACATAAAATATACACATTATTACATTTCATATATACAAAAAAAAAACATGTATTTTGGAAAAAAAATGTTAATAAATTTTTATATAACAAATACAGAACAGAGAAAATCAAAAAAAAAAAAAAAAATTAATAATGGAAAAAAACATTAAACGAAAAGCGGAAAAACAGAGATTAGTACAAAAAAGTTCTTTCACTTAACCATTTTTTAGCGTACATTTCCTTCTGAAACTCAATTCACAGCTTTTTATTGCGTTGGGTAACATGTTATAAATTATTGAAACAAGGAATTCTCGGGTTCTTTGATTCTGGGAATTATAAGTCCATCGTTTGCAGTTAGTCTTGTTTTATGAACATGAACCACTAGTTTATTATATTCAGATTGAGATGTATGCTGACTCGCAATTTTAAGCCACAATATAGCACGAACAGATAATAAATTTACAAAGTTGTATAGTAACGATTTTTGTTTATCATGTCTTTGTTCGTATTCAGTTTTTTTTATAGTAAAATTTATAGTAGTAATATTTTTAATTTTGTTCCAAAATCTTAAGTTTAAATAGTTTTTTAAAGGTTTTATATTTTTTTCCGTTTTTAGGTTATCTGGAAGGAGATTATATGTATATGTGAACACCCTCGTGGCCAATACTTTTCTTTCCACTTTCAGTCTTGACAGTATTTGTGTACAATTTATTGTGTTGTCTAGTACAATGTTCGTGTACTTGTGATGTTTTTATGAATGTTGTGTTTGTGTGTATAAGTCCATTTTGTATTTAGTAGATTAAAAGGCATATGTTATATTAGTACAATGTTCTTATTTTCAGAAGGTTCATTTCCTGGTATAGTTTTTTTGTGGGAGTATCTGGGTTATAGTTGAAGAGTTTTTTAATAACTTTGTTCTGTATTATTTGTAAGTCGTTTATGTACGTAATGTATGTGTTTCCCCATATTTCTATTAAATAATTTAGGTGGGACTGGATTAATCCAAAGTATAAGCCCCTCTTTACCTCAGTTGGTAGAAGATGATAAATTCTACCAAATTCACCAATTAATGGGATGATTTTTGTTTTTAGTTTTTCTACGTGTTGTTTAAATGTCAAATGTTTATCAATATATAAGCCCAGGTATTTTTCCCTATCTAGAATATGTAGGTCTCTTTTTTCTATTTGTAATGGTTTATGCGATGGTATTATTCTTTTAGGTGAGCTTAAGATCATGTAACCGGTTTTATTAATATTTACTGATAATGTATTTTTTATTAGCCAATCGGGTTTCTGTGTGAACGTCCACGATATTTTCCAAATATTCCTTTCCAAGTAGTTAACTTCATATATTATTCTCCCAACCTCTTGAGAAAATTTATTTAGCAGAAGCCTCCAGAACTTTACAAAATTTCTCAAATATATTTTGATTCATTTGACCAAATTATTTTTAACTATTGGTTTTGTTTTTTTTTACTTTTACATACTTACCCCCTTACCAAAAAAGGGGTTTAAAATTTTACACAACCTGGTACACAACCTTTTTGTTGTTTATTTTTGGGGTGTTATGCCGTGTTCCGCTACCTCCTCCTTTAGCCAACGTTTCGGACATCGTTACAGTGTCCATCATCTGTTATGTACAACACATCAGTCCTGACAGGTATATATAACAGATGATGGACACTGTAACGATGTCCGAAACGTTGGCTAAAGGAGAAGGCAGCGCAACACGGCATAACACCATGTACATGCATGTACAACACATCTGTCCTGATAGGTATATATAACAGATGATGGACACTGTAACGATGTCCGAAACGTTGGCTAAAGGAGGAGGTAGCGAAACACGGCATAACACCCCAAAAATAAACAACAAAAAGTTTGTGTACCAGGTTGTGTAAAATTTTAAACCCATCATCATCATCAGGGCAGATGTGTTGTATATAACAGACGATGGACACTGTAACGATGTCCGAAACGTTGGCTAAAGGAGGAGGTAGCATAAAACCCCAAAAACAAACAACAAAAATACTTTTGGCCGTGAAAATCTAAAATCATATCTGGCACACAACCATAATGGTTGTTTACCGGTTGTTGTGTAAATTTTAAAACACAAGGCCCTAATTTTATTTTATTCTCACTCCGTTAGGGAACGTACCCATACTACGTGACACGTTTTGGGGGGGGGGGGTCTTCAAAGGCTTTTGGTCACCGGGGGGGGGGGGGGGTTAAAAATTGCAAAAAGTTGGTCACGTAGTATGGGTACGTTCCCTTATCGGACGGTGAGTATTTGCACGCATGGGAAAGGACACGCAAGGAAGGTCAAGAAGTGATGGAGGATGGGGGACGAGGGAGCGAGTAGACGTAGGAGGGGTAGGGGATAGCAGAGGGTAAATTTGGAAAATCCATGCTTCTCACAGAGGCATATATGTGTCCTGCTCATGCATCGGAAAATATACTGATTTATTCGCCTTTGCACCAGATGGAAATCAAAAATATAATGTGGATCCAAAAGCACTTCATTACAGAACTCAAACTCTAAACACTCTCTTTCTTTTAACGGCTGAATCGGATATTATTTAAGAATGTTTGTAAATGAGTGTAATTAATATCCAATCTCTACATTAGTAAAGTTAATTTTGTGGGAGGGAATTCCCTGCCATTAATGAAACCACAAATACGTGCGACTTTTAATTGAATACTGAACGACTAATCGAAGCGATAACAACAACGACATCAAATACAATAACAATATGGCCTTGTGAAATGTGTACCTAGTGTGGAGGGCACGTCGCAATAACACTGCCTTGTTATTGCACAAGGGGCTATTTGGTTTATTTTTGTTTAAGTACGAGAGGTTACAAGTTGAATTACCCATAAGATCAAATAAGTTTACATTGACTGGTCGGTGGTTGAGTGGGCATAGCCCTTGGATCCCATCCGGGCGTCGCGTGTTCAATTCCTCGGCTGGCTAAGTCCTCCATCACAACACAAGCAACATTTTCGGCTTTCTGTGGTGGTGGTAGGAGATTTTCAAACATCGTTGGGTTATTCATAACCCGGGAATGTTTGTCTTTCTTCAAAAAAAAAAGAAAAAAAAAGAATGTACCGATGTGAAATAAATTAAAAGTAGAAAAAAATATTTAAGTGGTGTTTTTTGCACTGAACAGATTTTCACTAGAAGTGTGATTTGAAAGAAGCCAGTTTACATAAGACTCTAATGAAGTTGATTTTTTCTTTTTTACGTAGGTAAGTTCCACACAGGATGCCCTAAGGAAAACAATTTTCTCAGAGCCAATGTCATTTTTGGGGTTGTTTATTTTGTTTGTTTTTTTTTGTTTGTTTTGTGAAACGAAGTTTTATAGAGGAAGTTCTGAGAAGGAAAAATTAGATGTGGGTAGGAATCTGGGGGCATCAGTGGGTCTAAGATGGAAGTGGAAGGACGCATGAATCCAACCCTCCCACTATGTTGCACGGGTCCCGAACCGGCCCGCCACGCAAGTGGGAAGACGCATCCGCCGCAAAGGCCTACACAACTTCATCCCATGATGATGCCCAGCTGGAGAGGTTAGAAGGCCTCCCCAAAACAAGCCTCTAATCCCCAACAAGATCCGGCCCATCATGCAGTAAATGGGCAGACGCATCTGCCGCAAAGACCTAGACAACCTCCACCCGGATGAACCCGGGCACCCCTGCCAAGTCATCAAACGTAGCGAATGTGAGGTGAAGTATGTCGGAGGTGTTGGTTAACCAATAAATGATTCCCGAGGCAGCAGTACCAATATCCGCCTCTCAATTTGGGTTTTTCTGAAGTTCAAGAAAGAATTTATATATTTGACAATGTTTGTTCAATTTGACTAGAAGTAAGGAAAAATTGTTCTTACTTTGGGCACACAAGCATGCCCAGAACTCATTTTCTTTGGCTTACACAACATTCTATCAATGTGCACGGATGCTTGAAATGGCTCTAGCCGTGTTTCGTAAACTATGTAATCTGAATATGAAGGTACTTCCCCCACCTGCCTCTCCTGGGGATGTCGTAGGGCCACAGACATTCTTGCAGTTGGGACTCTTGTGCTGTTCGCGAAACCTATACATAAACATACAAAAGGTTTTTTTTTCAATTTATGCAAGGCGCAGTCCACAGTTGTTTCGCTAAATAATTTACCTATGATACACGGCGTCCGGGAACTAGTGGTGCCTACAATCTGGAAACTGGTGAATCCACATCACGTTTGAAGTCGATTTCGTGAGTGACCGTACAATTCAGAATTAAATCAAAGTCATTAAAAGTGATGAAAAAAATGGTTCAATAGATTACATTAGGTTAGGGTCATGTATTTTTCATTGGTGTTGTGTTGACTTGATTCTGCGTTGGCATGAAACCGATTTTGTGGTATAACTTTTTTATTTGAGTTTTTGTTTTTCAAGTAAATCCGAACTTGGAATTCTTCGGGTTGAATTGTGTGAAATGTGCGGTTTTTCAATAGTTCTGAAATAAATTATTAAATGACACGTTTTTATCAAAATGATCAGTACCAGAAAAATAGATTTTAAATCTTCAAGACATTTTTAACGGCATTAATAGTCTTACCCAATTCCTGTAGTTTATGAGTATTTAAGTTATGTCGAGGGTGAAGGAAATACGAGAGAAAAGGAAATGAGTTGTTTTTAAAAAAATATTTTCCCTCAGTATTCCCTATGTAAGCGTTGCTAATGTTATTTAGGACATAATTTTATACCACAGGATAATAATTTATTTTCGTTTCCTTCCTTTTAGTTCTATTTTGACACCCATTCAGCGGATACCGTAAACAGGTAAAAATGAAAGGTCGTCAAGACACAGGTGTAACCACAAACGCTTCATTATCCCTTGATGCCAAAACCAACAACATTATTTATCTGAATTCTGAGAAATGTGAATATTTGTATCGGTTTTCCGCGTGTAACGACCTTATCATTAACCATTGATACGTGCGGGATAAATGATAATGTACATAACAACACTTACTTAATACCTACGTGTGAACTCCGCGTGTAGTCCGTTTTGTACCTACCTGTCAATACCACAAACTCGAATGAAATTTACGAAACAATAGACGTCATTACAATAAGACAACTTTATGCCAGATCTGTATCTTCTACTATACTTCTTCCAATATAAACTCCTTATTCCAATGCAACCTCAAACTGCAATTAAAACCAGGACCTCTACAAAACGCTTACCTCATACGGGCAGAGAAACTTTAAGTACTTCGCAACCAAACTACTTATACTTATAACTGTACGCTCACCACACTGGTACTGAAGCATCGACAAATAAATCTACAATTTAAAAAAAAAAACATATCACAGACTGGATCAAACAACAAGGTATTCACTTTACTCGAAACATTATGACATCTAATCAAACATAATGCAAACATGTATGCCTCTCCTACATATATGGAATCCTCTCTATAATAAATACGGTTCCATGAAAGTTGATCCGGCGACATTTGGTCCGGCGACATTTGATCCGGCGACATTTGATCCGGCCGACATTTGATCCGGCCGACATTTGATCCGGCGGACAGTTGATTCGGCGGACATTTGATCCGGCGACAATTGATCCGGATCAAATGTCCGCCGGATCAACTGTCCGCCGGATCAAATGTCGGCCGGATCAAATGTCGGCCGGATCAAATGTCGCCGGACCAACTGTCGCCGGATCAAATGTCGCCGGATCAAATGTCGGGTCACCAATAAATACACAAAACGCATAGAAGCTGTCCAGAGAAAATTTGTACATCACTTGAACGTCAAGAGTCATGTGCGTTATTATGACACGGACAGCTCTATAAAACACTATGGACTCAAAACTCTAAAAAGTAGGAGAGACATTACGGATACGTAGACATACGAATCTTGAATGGTCCAATGTCCAGCTTTTTTGTCATCACAAAAACGAAATTATAACGCTCATTCCATTCCTTTATTCCTGACCATCCTAATTTCCAATATTGGCTTATTTTTTTATTATTATTATTTCAATATCTTTGGGTTGCCATGTATAACGGTCGATTAAACTCCAACCTCCTTCCTAGCATGTGTTCCAAGTCCTAACAAATCAGTGTCCCCTGTTGTACCGGTCTCACCGGGACAGGAGTACTCCTGGCTGGGGTGGTACAATCGTATCGTATCGTATCGTATCGAGTCCCAAGTAAGGAAACTAGGGACAAGTCATTGTTTCATGTCGAAATTGCTTCAACTAGTGTCAGGCAAAATTCTTTCTTATTGAGAATTTGCAATCATTATAACAAAATATATAACAATGCTGATATCTTGTCGTGTACTTTAAGCTCTGTCAAACATAATATAGTTAATGGAGCCTTATAATAACCAAATCATTACTAAATACTCTTAGATTAATTCAATTTAACAAAACTAAAAAATTGATACCTTACTTTTCATGTTTTTTTTTTGCATTTGAAATTTAAAATAATTTAATACGTATAGGTATGTGTATATCCGTACATGTGTTTTTATATATTATTTTTCCACTTTACGTCTGGCATTTTTTAATTTGGGAGGCGGGAATGGGTACCGCCGCCCCGGGAACCTTTATTGGATAACCAACACCTCTGCCATAGGTCACCCCAAGTGGTTCGCTACGTTTGGTGATTTAGCAGGGGTGCCCGGGTTCATGGGGTGAGGTTTGTCTAGGTCTTGGAGGCGGATGACCAGAACAAACTGAACCCCAGATTCCTACCCACCCCTTAAATCCTTTTCCTTCCCAGAACTCTCCTCTCCTTCCTTGCCTTAAAAAAACCCTCCACACAGCATCCTCAAAGATGACATAGGCCCTGAGGGAAATTATTTTCCTCAGGGCCTCCTGTGTGGAGCTCAAGTTAAAAAAAAAAAAAATTTTGTTGTTTAATTTTTTTTTTAAGTAGCCATAAAACTGGCACACTACATTTTACAATTTTTTTGAGAGTACTATCACTTTAATTTTATTTTCTTTTACTTGTTTTTATATAATGTAGGTATATATTATTTCTCGATCCTACGTCTGGTGTTTTTCAGTTTTCATCATTATTATTATATGCACGTATATTTATTTTTTCTACTTTTCTTGTTTTTTATCTCATTTTATTTGTATCTTTTATGTATCACACAGTATTAGACAGTATATATTTGTCTATGTTTAGATAGTTTATCTAGTTCCTATCTCTATAGGTATTATTAGGAAAAAAATAAGTTAATAATTATTGACTTTTTATTTATTATTTGAGCACGATGTGAACATTTGTTATTGGGTTGTAACCTGATTATTATATTTTCTTGTTTTCTGTAATGCATGTAATGTTATTAACCTGTAAATGTTCCTAATAAAAAAATTAAAAAATAACCAAACCCAAACATAATTAAAAAAAAAAAAATAAAACTTCGTTTCGGGACACAAAATATTACCACAATATTGTTTATACCAGTGGAGTGTGATCAATAAAAATATACCCAGTTGTTTATCAGGACAATTATTTATCTAACCCAAACCGCTAATAATCTTAAATTTATGTATACGATACTGCCGCCATGGGTCCACCCACAGTGCCTTCTTGCCAATATCACAGAATAGCATTTAATCCTAAACATGGGAATACCTTAGCACAGGTTCTCCTGGTGAGGTGTTCACAAAACACTGCTACTAACCTATTTACGTATAGTTACTGATCAATAACATTTTTTTTATTACTGAAAGTTATTATCTATATAAACCACTGTAATAATCTGTAAACTGCATGTTCGAGAATATAAATAAAATAAAGATATAGTAAGATTAAAATGTAGGTAGGTAGGTAGTCTTGGAGTCATTCTAAATTCAGCTTGGTAGCTAATGGATTGCTGGCCGAATCGTGTGGTTGATGGAAGTACGTTTCTCGTTCTCTCCTCTGTTATTAATCCTATGTAGATATATAATAATTTAATAATGTATGATCCACAAAAAATCTTAAACCCGAGCGTTGAATTTATAATTATTTTTAAATCGTCCTTCGCGGGGGCGGGAAAGGAGTCTTGCCTTATTGGGGCGAAAGGATACGAAACGATATTTAAATTCCACGGGTGCTTGGGTTTAACGAAGGGCTATAATTATATATTGAAAGTTCTGCCCACCGTAAACCAAATGCCGGTTGCGGTCAGGGTACCGAACAAAAAGAAAACTTAAAGTGTTTGCCGTATCAAAACAATGTCGTTAATATCCTTAATAGCTCTGAGTCTTAAAAATGACACAGGAACCAAAAATTTTGGTTTACGAAAACATTTATCAAAAAGAAAATGCATCTCACAGTCAAAAGTTCGCAAAAGCATCGGTTTTTACATTTGGTTAATCTGCGTGGAGCAAACTTGTCTTCCAGCAAGTTCACGGCAACAAGCTTTGAAAAACATTTTTCACACACGTTATTGAGACAGTTAGGTTAGAAGTATGGGCTATCGCGGACTTTACGTTGCTGTGACTAACGAAACCTTTATAACCAACGCCATCTGTTAAATCAAATCCACACCGCCCGTTTATCAGCAGGCTGCCCGCTGCCGCTTGGCCAGATATATTATGTATTTCAACCAATTTACACAAAATCTTGACAAATTATATACCTAAAAACCTTCCTTATGAATCACTCTATATATTGGTGAAAACCGCATGAAAATCCGTTCCGTAGTTTAAAAGATCTAAGCGCACATACAGCCTGAGCGACTTCATTTTAAACGTAGTAAAGATATGAATACTTAAAATAAATATACGTAATAAATAGATTCGAGGCAGCGATGAATGAAGAAAAGTAAAATTTAATAAAAAAATAATAATTTCATCCAAACAAAACAACTACGTCACGGAAGAGATGCGACGGAATTTGATGGGTAGTTGTAATTTGTAATATGAAATTAGTCGTAGATGGTGTTACTTTTGGATTGAAATTAGATATGGGAGGGCTAAACTATATTTATTATGTCGATGGGGAAGACTGACGTGAAGGCGCAGTAATGAAAAACGGTTTAACTCAAGGCTTGTACGAGTGCAACTCCGCTATGCAGTTCCAATCTGAGGGTCGGAAGGGTTGAGGATGCTGTTCCGGGCTGACGATTACCCTGATGATAGCCAACCTCCAAAAAGCTACCAGAAGAAGTAGATATCTAAAAACCAAAGCCTTACAAGTTACAAATTTTCCAAAAAAGGAATAACCGACCTTGGGCTTCTGAATTTCAGATTCAACATCATATTTTGTTCAGTCAAACAACTCAAGTTCCCAGAACCAATAAAGTTAATGCTTGGGCGTCACGAGTAATTCAAATATCTATAATGATCATAAATAAAACATTATCCCATACCAGCATGCTTTCTTCTCACATTTAGCTGGAGACAGGGCTCGTGTCATAATACGCTAATAATGCTCCCATGAATATTAAACATTTAACTACCGACTACTAGCGAACCTTCCCGCATCACTTGATTACAACTGGAATCGAGCATGTTTTAACTACGCACTCAAGTGAAAATATTGTCAAGGAAAGGGAATTGTTGCAGCTGAGTGATGAGAATTCAAAAAACCGATTTTATTATTAGAGTAGGTAAATTACACATTTTCGTACAATGTGATCAATTAGTGATCGTCTATCTCTTATGCGCGTGCAGGTTTCAACTTGTCAGTCGAGCGAGTGCTGTGTCCGCGGTGAGACTGAGACAGTTTTATTTTCTGAAGATACTCGAAGAGAAACCTGGATCAAATACCTCATGTGCATAATGATTGCGCTGGTGCAGAATTCGACACCTGGATTTGTGATTATTGAAGTAGTTAAGTTCATTTTTATACCTACTTGAACAAAGCTCCTAAAGTATCTCACAGAAGATAAGATTGATTTTTGGTAGTTTTTGTATTGTTCTCTTTCCGTAATTATATAACTTTACGTTGATTTTGTTTTAGAGAAATTATACGTAGTAGGTACTTATAATTACTAAATATACAAGGCTGTTACTATGTACAGCGCCCTTGAGGTGATTTTTCACAAAAACGGCGCTTTATAAATTATCCAATTATTATTATTATTATTAAACGCAAAAATGTATTACTGATTGTAATGTAAAAGTTTTTGATTTTCAAATTTTTTTAAAAATTTTTTTATTATTCCATATTTGGTTACTTCTATTGTATTTGTTATTTGTGGTTTATAGGATTATGTATGTAGTTTCAAAATCTTTCGAAAGATATCGCTAGTTTAGGTAATTATATGTGGTTTTGAGGTGTCTCAACAGATGTCAGTTAAATAGTACCTACCTTAATAGAGTGGCAACTGTTGTCGTTTGTGTCAAATACCCGAAGGGTTATGGAAGTGGCCGATGATGTACGATCGACATCTGGGCACCTTCAGTATCGAGTTTTCTTGCTTCAGAATTACACAGAGCATCCATTATATTGGACGTTTAGTCCAGTTAAATATTCATTGTAAAACACAGTATAACTTAAAAAAGTAAGTTATAATCTCGACGAACCCCGAGCTTTATTGAAGATTCCTGAACACATACCAAGTAGCCCAGTGTTTCTCAAACTCTTTTGTCCCACAGATCCCTTTTGTGGAGACCCAGAGAAATCCATCTCACCCCATCCCATCCCATTACACCCCCCTCTCTTGTGGAAACCCAACTCACCCCATTCATCCCATCCCATTACGCCCCCCCCCCCCGTTGTGAAGTGGGCGGTGGGAAAAAAAAGGTTGAGAATCTAGCTCAATTTTAATTTTCCGCGGACCCCTTGAACGATCCGAGAGAGAGAGAGAGTGAGGGAGAGAGAGAGAGCGCGAGAGGTTTTCGGGTTAAAAATAATCTGACTAAATTTTAATTAATTCTTCTACCATAATAGTATGCGGAAAACGTCGCTTCTTCAATGATGGAGGACTTAGTTTTTTTTAAATCTTCATCACCGCACTGCTGCAGTTTCAAACAGAATGCAAAACAGACCGTCTACCGAATCGTTCTTGACATTTATACGATCTTAAAAATGCAAAACACTTGACCTGGATCTTTCCGTCAAGCTGACAGAGCCGCCATTGTGTTGTATTTGATTGCCGCCGCCATCTTGCTGTCCCCCGATTGAATACCAAAACGGCGGGAAAATCAACAAATACCAAATAGTCCGAGCTCTATGGTTATGTCAGGAACTTGTGAAGAATTTTAATCGGTTCATTACAATCCGAGCGGTTCGCTTATCACGACCAATAAATTAATAATAATTCTGCTCTATTATTCTCAGAAATCTGCTCGCATTTGGAAAAATAAAAGACATTCGAAATGGACTGAGAGAATGAAATAAACGTAATTGATTCACATGCCGATCAGCGATCAATCTGCCATGTTTAACTAGTTGTAGATTGGCTAGTTTAGTACCGATAGCGCCCGATAGTGTTATCGCGGGTTTTCCGTAGATTATAATGAAAACGTGCAACTTTTAAGTCACTAGATTAGATTATTAGAAATGTTCTAGTTTTAATCGCTAGTAAAAATACGTAATAATTTGACTGTAACTAAATTCTTTGTTTCTAATTTCCACCTACTTTGAAACAGCCTGCTATTAATTCACCAATGTAAGATAGATAAAAAATATTATGAAGTAAACTTTCTACGCGAATAACGCACAAGAGTCCCATCTGCTCCTGTCTGAAGTCAGTGAGTACATGGCATCCACTGGCGGCTCGTGACTTTTGTACTTTATAGAGTGCTTACTTAAAAGCTCCACTACACTACTCGCGAAGTTGATCGATTAATCGAATACGATAGTGTAGACACGAACTTCACTTCGCTACGTCCAACTTCGCTTCGCTTCGCCTGACTTCCGATAATTGTCGGTATTTGGCCCGAGTCAAAGGATTAGAAGTGCTCCGAAGTTCGAAGCGGGTAGTGTAGACACGCGCTTCGAACTTCGGCTAACTTCGTCGAGGACTTCGTCGAAGCGTCGAAGCGAGTAGTGTAGTGGACGTTTATAAAATGACATTGTTGATTGTGTGATTGTTGAAGCGAGTAGTGTTGTTCGGATTTCGAACTACTTAAAAAATCGACTGCAAGTCGTAAAAATAAATCAGATTAATAGCGATAAAGAAATATCAGATTTTGGAATCCCGCAAGGTACAGTAATCGGACCAATCCTCTTCACCATATATGTTAATGACATTTTTTTTCAACCACTACATGGCCAAATTACTTCATATGCCGATGATACGGTACTAATTATTAACGATAAAACTTGGGAAAAAGTAACATTTAAAGCCACCGAAGACATAAATATTTTAAAGAATTTCTTCGACGTAAATTTACTATCACTAAATGGTGATAAAACATTTGTAATTCCATTTGCAATACACAAAAATGATACCCCTAAAAACATTGATATCATCATCCATGATAATTCCAAAACACATAGTAAAAATTATTGTATCCAAAACTGCATAATATTAAAAACAACAAACACAATCAAATATTTAGGAGTTATTATCGATAAAAATTTAAAATGGAAGGAACAAATTTGTCAAGTTGTAAAAAAAATTAGAAAATTGATTTATATATTTTTAAGAATCAGAATTTTGTTATCTGTAAAAAACTTATATCTCATATATTACGCTTTGGTTCAATCAACTTTACAATATGCCATCATTAGCTGGGGATCCGCATATAAAACTAATCTCTCCCCTATTGAAGTTGTGCAGAGACTAATAATTAAAATCATTTTAAAAAAACCTTCTGACTACCCAACGGATCAATTATTTAAGGAATTCTAAGTACCTTCTTTCAAAGATCTGTACAATAGAAATGCTTTGATTCAAATTATAAAAGAAAAAGAAAAGTATCAATTTATAACTGAAAACCGTACTAGACATAAATATATTTTTTCATGCCCAAAATTAAACACTTCCTTCGCACAAAATTATTATACTTATCAAGGAAGACTTATTTTCAACCGATTACCGGATGAAATAAGAAAAATTAATGATAAAATCCCGTTAATAAACACTGTTAAAAAATATTTCAAAGATAATCTCAAAAAAAAAAAAAAAAAGTTTCCGACTAATCTAATCTCAAGAATAACTTATAACTCAGTTTCCAAGTGATACTCCGTTCTTCAAATAAGTTAAATTTTGTTTTGTTTTCAACAACTAATTACAATAATTCTAGATACATTATCCTAATAGTAAAATTGTTTATTAGTAGATAAATACCTATAATTACATATCACCGAACTTACAACTTATTTTTTTTTACATTCACATTGTAATTTAAGAACTTATAACATAATATAGCATAAAAAAATGTACACTACTCTTCCAGACACAAGCTAATGCTTCTATGGAAGAGTGGTATTAACATATTTGAACATGAACTTGTACGCAAATTATTACATCATCTAAATGTGTATTATATTTTATATGCTAAAATAAAAAAAAAAAATAAAATAAAAAATAAATAAATAAAAAAAATTTCAATTCGTTTTTTGTATGAAGACTGAAGACACACTGAGTTTCTGAAATTGGTATCCCAATTGGGGTACGTTGCGAGGCTGAAGGAAGTGGGGCGGGGAAGGAGATGTGGAGGAGGAAGATGAGAAAGCCTAAAAAAAATGCTAAAGCCGTTTTCAAGCAACATTTCAATTCTGAATGGTGGTTTTACATCAGGGCGATACTTGGAGTATCTTCACCCTGGAACGTGCCGCAAATTTACCGTATATTATTTTTTATTAATTAAGTGTGAAATAATGAATCCGCGACCTTCGGATTGCTACTGAATTTGATACGATCCATTATCGCGCAGGTAGTCACTTTACTGACTTTACTACGACCGTAAGCGAAAGAGAAAGATGCATAAAACATATGTGCGATAGAGAAAGGCGTGGGCGTCTGTAAATCAAGCCACTTTGCGGACCTTAAACTCGCTTATTGCGACGATTTCTGTATCAACGTCAGGTCGTATTAAAGTATAGCGTGTACTAAAACATGTTCGTAGAAACTATTATCTATGTAAACTGTATGTACGAGTAGAGAAATTTAAATATGTAAAAATGAATGTTTCTTTGTTTGTCCCTTATACTTTTCTGTACCATTCATCCGATTGCGATTAAACTTTGGTGATTTGTTATGAAATAGCTTAGCTCAGGCGTTATGAAATTTAAAGAAAATTCAATAAGTGGCACGTGAATTGTTTGAAAAGTGAGTGTATTATTAATGTTTATAGTTTGGAGGCAGGGAAGGAATGAGGAGGGATGGGGAGGGGAATCTGGAAAGGGGAGGGTAACGAACGGGGGATTCACGGGAAGGAGATGAGGGAGGGGGAAGGTAGGGAAGAAGGGAGAAGAACACGGGAGAAGGAAGGGGGACGCAGGAGGAGAGGAAGGCGGGGAAGGTAAAAGGAACGCGTGAGAAGGGGACGCATGGGAAAGGGTACGCAGCGCGAAACAATTTCTTTCTTTATGTAGCATAAATAAATAAATTAAACATCAGATTTTCGTTATTTGTTTTTGGGGTGTTATGCCGTGTTGCGCTACCTCCTTCTTTAGCCAAAGTTTCGGACATCGTTGCAGTGTCCATCATCAGGGCAGATCCGGCAGATCCGGCAGATTCGGTAGACGTTTTATTTATGTCCTGATGATGGACACTGCAACGATATCCGAAACGTTGGCTAAAGAAGGAGGTAGCGCAACACGGCATAACACCCCAAAAACAAATAACGAAAATGCTTTTGGCCGTGAAAATCTTAAAACTTACAAAACATCAGATGTCTGTTTTTTTAAATGCTATCTAAAAATGTTCTAAAAGAATAACATTTCACAATTTTACCTAGATAGGTGCTGCTTATGCCTAAAATACTCGAAGAACTCTTTTTTCGGTGAACCTGCAAATTATACAAAATTACCAAAATAACACAAGCCAACGCACATTAAATTTATGCAAATCCTCAGTTACGGACCTAACAACTAACAAACCCATCTCATTCCGAAACAAAGAGAACTGAACGTCGTAATTTTTATTGTACATTTAAGTGAGCGTTCTTGAATTTAATGGTCCTCGCGGCCATTATTCCACTTCTGCAGGTTGTAATTTATAAAATTGTCTAATAGTTGGAAACTGTCGAGTGCCCTAAAACGTTTTTGAATATAAATTTGTGAATTAAAAGCCTTAATGCGTTTCATCTATCCAACGACAGACATTTACTTGGAATGAGGCGTGTTTAGTTGTCTAATAACATGTAACTAGCAACGTGAAGTAATTCTAATAAAACGACCTATGTAGGTTCTTCGGTACGAACTTTTTGTCTAGTTATGTCGCAATATCCATGTTTATCATCATATGTTATCTGTATTGTAAAAAAATTGTAAAATGGGTCAGCTGAAAGAATTTCAGTCCTGCCAGAGGCTTTTCCTTGAAGATGCGCGGGTAGGATTGGGAGGCAACTAAACTTTCTCGAGATACCGCAAGATCTTCATCTGTAAGGCTGAGCGGCGGGGTGCAAAATCTAACCAATAGCATCTCTTGCTCCTTATTAGGAAAGGACGAAGCGATGCGCGAAAGAGAAAGCATTCGAGATTGAATAACTCTCATTATACACTAGTGGACTTAAGTATGGACACTTTTCGAAATTTCTTGTATCTTGTCGTTTGCCTTATAAAAAAACAACTTATTTTGTCGTAACGAACCCTTCTAAGTTTTTTTCGTGTTCTTTGTGCTATAGTTGGTTAATAAAAGTACCATATGCCATATGGTGATAAAAAATTCGTATCACTCTTTATGAGAAATGGGAGTAAACTCCTTTAAAACAACCAATTTTTGAGAATAATGTCTTTGAGTTTTGGCAACCCTAAAATATCTCGTCTTCTGTCTAAACCAATCACAAAGTACAGAGGATCGTTGTGTGCTCCAATCAGGACACTTTAAGATGCAACACGATTAAGTTTTACACCCGTATTAGTCAGTCATCCATTAAAGAAAAGTGATATTGTTTTTTTTTTTTAATAAATATTATTAAAATGGTTCCTAAGGTGCCAAAACGTGCCGATTGGTCGCCCAAAGAGAAGCAAAGCTGTTGCACTTCGTGAAGAAGGCTACACATACGAAGAAAATGCAAAAATATTGGGTGGAGGAGCTACCAAGTCTGGAGTAAGAAAGGTTTGCCAACGCTGCAAGGAGTCTAAAACTACAAAAACAGTCCGAAAATCGTCCAAAATCCAAAGGTTACACCACAAAATGAAAGAGCATGTGTTGCCTTACCCTGCAGAACCATCGTCAAACATCCAGAGATATTAACAAGGTCGTTAAAGCTGCAGGACTTAATATTACTGACATAACATTTAGGAATAAATTAGGCAAGAATAATAAAAGTTTTACCAAAACATGAAACAGACGCATAAACGGCTGAAATGGGCTGTAACACATAAGGAATGGACCTCAAAAGACTGGGCAAAGGTGATATGGAGTGATGAGACCAAAATTTTCACTTTTGGGAGTGATAGAATCAGATTTGTTCGTTGCCATCAAGTTGAAGATGTGATACCATAATGCACTACCGCGACAATGGAAATTCCTCTGAGTATAATGGTGTGGGCTTGCATGATAAGGGATAGTTTTGGACGTCTGGGAGTGGTAGAAGGCACAATTAAGGCTAAAAGTCATCAAAATGTGATTCTGGAGCCAAAATTATTGCTCAGCACAATGATTTGTTCGAGGGAAACCGTGGTAAATGCAATTTCCAGTAGCATGGACCCCCATGCCACATACCAAAACGAGCATGAAATGCTTACAGAACCACCATATTGTTGTTCTACCTTGGCCAGGGAACCATCTGGACTTGAATCCTATTGAAAATTTCTGATGTAGAATGAAAATACTGGTTTCAAGTCGCAAATCCAGCAATAAAAGAGAAATAATTGAAATAATTTTTTCAACATGGTTCCATGTCATCAAACCTGAAAATTAGTGACGTTTTGTGGACTCCATGCCTAGAAGACTTTAGGAAGTTATTAAACTTAAAGAATTTACAACGAAATACTAACGTTAAATGCTAATTTGAAATATTATGCAAAATCTTCGTAATTAATAAATAATTTGTGTTTTTCCATGTCGTTGTTTTATTCAGCATTTTTGTTATTTTTCGAAGAAAAACTTTTAAATCTATTCAAAATATAACAGTATAATATGTTGTTGAATCAATTAGCTAAGAAAATTATACTTAAACCCCAACGTGATTTAAAAAAGAGCGAATGAACATCAAATATAAGAAATTTATGAAAAGTGTCCATACTGAAGTCCACTAGTGTATGTACTACGCTCGAAATAATAAGACGGTTTTGTTACAAAATATTATTACAATGTTATTTTATTTTTTATTTTAACTTTATGAGTAAAACTTAACTAAGTAACTTTATTTATTTAAATATTATAATGTTTTTCATTGTCTTTATTATGTATTATATTTATTAAGTATTATCTTTTTTAAGAAAGCAAACATTCCCGGGATACGAATTGGCAGTGAGCGGAAAATGTTGCTTGTGCGGTGTTGGAGGACATGGCCAGCCGAGGAATTATTGAATTAAAGACTGGTTGCCTGCGGGGAACTAGACGCGATGCAAACATTCCCGGGATGCGAATTGGCAGTGAGCGGAAAATGTTGCTTGTGCGGTGATGGAGGACATGGCCAGCCGAGGAATTATTGAATTAAAGACTGGTTGCCTGCGGGGAACTAGACGCGATGTATAACTTCTGTATGTATAAATCTTCTTTCTTCTTTCTTATGTATGAATTCTGAACTTTTTTCTTTAAAATGAAACAAAAACTAAATCACATGTCGTCATCAGTCACCCAGCCGAGTAATCAACCAACTCCTCACACCGCCCCTAACTGTCCAGTACCTACGATTTTTTTATGTTTCTAGTTGAAAAAAAAAACATTTTTTAGTCAAAATAATGTCAAGAATCACTGATAAGTAAAGTATGTCTCTTAATACCCCACATTCCTAAACAAAGTGGCCGAATTTATTTCTTAATGTATTACCGTTTAGCTGTTCTTATTGTTTATTTAATATTTTGTTTATTTTGTTATTGTTTATATTGTGGTATACGCATCGAACAAATTTCGACGAGTAACTTATGTGTAATAAAATGGAACTGGGCGAGATCCATTTTTTTGGTTTATCATATATCGATTTTACACATTATATTTATAATATAAATATCTAGATTAGAGATAAAACGGATAGTGGTTTGGCCGAATACCGGATACCGGATATCCGGCGAGTTGCGAGGCCGGCTGGCCGGATATTAGTCCCATTGACATATTAATTTTGAGAATTAATTCAAAATATTCTCTTTGGTAAGAAGAAGAACAAGAGGTATATTATGGTGCTTCAATGTCAGTATTTAATCCTTTCATCTCTGTGTTTTTTACGATTTTCAGTTCACTGTAATGGTGGTTGTGATTAGTTAATCATGTTAATTTAAGTTTTCGCTACTCTGCGAGGTTTTTGCAAGTTTTTACTAAAAGTTTTTAGTTTAGATATTTACTATTTATGTATTTATCATTAGAGTGAATATCTCAGAAGAAAATTTTAGTTTTTTGGAAGGCCTTAAGGCTTTTTTGTAACTTTTTCGACTTTAAATAAAAGCCGTCATAATTATAAGCCATTTTATTGATATTTACCTCCCAAAGATTACTGTATTGCATGTGATTATAGGAAATTGTCTTGGTTTTTGAATATCCGGTATCCGGCCGGACATTGAGTTACTATCCGGTATCCGGCCGGATAGTAAATTTTGGCCGGATAGGCCGGACGTCCCCACCCCCACTCAACACTCGGTAATATCATACGTTGGATGACCGGACAACTCCTTCTTCCTTTGAAAAGTCATTAAAAGCGATGAAAAAATATATTTAAAAAAATCGGTTAATCGGTTAAATAGGTTAATTAGGTTAGGTTATGGGCTATTTTCCTTTTTTTCAAAACTTTTAATGACTTTTCAAAGGGGTGTTGAGTTGACTTGATTGTGGGTTGGCATGGAACCATTATGTTGCGTAAAGTAAAGTTAACATATTTTGCCCTGAGGAAGGGAATTATAGTTATTCAAACAAAGAAATATTGTAATAAAATGAAGACAATATTTGCGAAACTTAATCGAAAATCTGAAATCAGAAAAATCAGAAAAAGATACGGTTTCACAAAAGAACTCCTACCTACGCCTTGTAGGGGCGGAGCTCTACCAACTGAGCGAATGTGTTCCTATCCGATTCGGTCCTATTTAACTGAATCATACTTCGACTAAGAACTACCAATATTATCTTCATTTTCTTGACCCACATTTTTATTGGCTGCTATCTTTATGATTGCAAGATTCAAACCCGAACTAAACGCTATCTAAATTTTATCCATTATTAAATAGCTGGTCCCAGAATGCGTTGCTATGCCATTTATAAAGAAATTGTTTCTCGCTGTGTGTCCTTTCCCATTCGTCCCGTTCCCCTTCCACCTCCCCTTCTTCTCCTGCGTCCTCTTCCCCTCTCGCGTTCCCACCCCGTCACCTTCACCTTCCCTCTCCCCACTCCACTCCCCCCCCCCTTCCCCCGTACCGCGAACCCCCCTCCCGAGTTCCCCTCCCCCCTCCTAGGTCCCCTTCCCCCCTCCCAGGTTCCCTCCCTTTCAAACATCAGAAAAAACAAACCAATTGTCGCCTTGGAAACGACGTTTGTTTTTAACTAGGCAATTCACCCTAAAAAGAGTGCTTTGTTGGTGGGGGTAGTGGAGTGGGGAGAGGGAAGGTGGAGTAAGCTGAGTGGGAATTATGCGAGCTAAGCCGCGGGAAAAAGCTTGTTATAAATAATTGGTTGATTCCTAAGCATAATAAATAAAACACAATCATTAAAAAGATGTACGTTTCAGAAACCGATTCCCGGAAAATTTGGTAGTTTTCTTGGATATCGGAAAACTGTATACCTATTTGTTGATTAAGAGCATCATCAAGGTTTAACAGTCTGCTGTTTTTCATCGTGTCAAGACCGCATAATACCGTTTTGTTTGAGATATATTTAGGTAATGAAAAATGAAAATGGCCGCTAAACGAATGGATTGCTTATTTTTCTGGTTTGTGGAGTGGGGCTGGCGGTATACCTCCTGGGAGATTTATTGCTCTGTCAGGACTTTAGGAGAGCTGGAATTACAAAACAAGAACACGTATATTATTTTAGCAATCAATATAAATCTACTGGGTAAATAATTTTTTTCTAATTAATGTGTTGGGAACTGGGAACTTTCGATCATAAATAAAAAACGGTTAACATGCATAGAGTCCACCTCACGGATAACACGGAACATTCGGGTTGTCGAAGTTTGATGCACGGTTGATACGGAATGAATATTCCTTTTTTAACTAATAGACAATCAAATAAGACATTAATTTGTCGGAAGTACCAATCTTATAAAATAAATTCTCGTCAAAATAAAAACAAAAACAATTCCGGCGTGCGCAGTAAAATTTTATTGGATTCTTTTGTGTTTTCTCAATTTAATAATTTAAAAATTATAAGGTATCAGTCGGGAGCAGTTAGTACCTACTCTTGTGTGGTATACACATAAAAAAGTGAAACCTTCTGAACACTAAAGTAGACCACACAAAGAGTAGACCGTTTATGCTATATCATTCTCTCACAGGTTAAATCCGATAGCTGGATATGTTTGTCTCTTTTTAGTCTCGCTATTTTTCGTTTCATCGAGTTTCAAATCACAACGGTGCTCAAAAAGTTTTCACTTAAAAAAAGACGCGACGTCTACTATTCGCAGTTATATGTTGTTAAAGAGATTTGTTCTGTGATTCGGCAGTCGAAAGTGTTTGGTGGGTAAGTTACAGTGTCTCGGGCTCCAGCTATACAATTATACAGGGTATAGTGGTATATAGTAGTAGAAGCGGGCGACTGAAACTTGACTGAAACATCTGAAAACAGAACAAAAGTTCCCCTGACTCACTCAACACTTATAGGTGCTATAATACGATCAAGTGGTTCAACTTTATACCTACTAGGTATTACATTTTCGTTCGGCGAGATTGTTTATTTTTCAAATCAATTTTAAAAGATTGTGCTAACGCGTCAGTCTAAAAAAAATAATTTTCAACCTTAAGACCACACAGATGGAGAGGTAAGTAAATACGAATATTAGAGAGAGTGCGCTAATATTAAACGATAATATTCATGCGAAATAAAGCAAAAATCTCATAGGGATTGTCTAAAATAGCATTTAAAGAAACGCTGTGAATTTTTTCACACATATAACTTCTAAAATAACTGAAAAAAACGTGTTTAAAATAATTTTCGGAGCACCCTTCACGATTTTCTTCTAACGAAGGAATTTGCAACCGTTTCGGCGTGACGTTTTACCTTCGAGAATAACATATATTTTTTAAGAGCTTTAAAACTAAAAGTATTTAAGGAAAATATGTAGTAAGTCAGTAGAAATGCGGAAAAAGTGTGAGGGGTGGTAAGGAATCTGGGGAGTCCGTGTATTCAGGGGTGATTGACCTATAAATCCATCCCTTCCACTGCGGTGCAATGCGATGGGTCGCGAAAGGTGGGTATGGGTACCGCCGTCTCGGGAACCATTTATTGAATAAACAACACTTGTAACCTGTCATAGGTATCCCATCTGGTTCGCCACGTTGGGAGACTTAGCAGGAGTGCCCGGGTTCGTGGGGTGAGGTTTTTTTGAATCTTGGCACCATCTGCGTAGAGACTTGCGGAGGGAGACAGGACTCTTTCGAAATATTGTCTCGCACTACGTTGGGAGGGATGGATTCGAAGGTCATCCCCAAAGATGACAGACCTGAGGAAAATAATTCCCCTTCTTTATAGAGCAAAAGTAAAAAAATGAAAATTGGTGGATGTACGAGGAAATATTTAACGATAAAGGAAATCAAATATTTATTTCGGATCGTGTGTGGAGTTGAATTAAAATAAGATAATGATACAATGTGTGAATGAGAATGAAACAAGGGGTGTTTGCATTTTTAAGGCAGAGTTGTGTTGCGATTCATCCTCTCTGCATATCTGTGCGGGAAACCGGGTTGTGCAATTAGTATCTAACTAATTATAATATGCAGCAATGCAGTTCTAGTAACAGAGGCGCAGCTAGGATGTTAGTCAAAGGAGGAGGGGGGGGGGGGGGAGTTTAAAATTAAAATAAGCCGTGCATAATATTATTATTTTTTATTGTTCAATAAAAGTCATAATCATAATATATAGGTTTTACAGATGATCTTATTTGTGTACGCGTGAACAAGCCAATTTAAAAAAGTTAGGTTACATTATTGGGGACCTAAATATTTAGTTTTTTCTCACCGCTCAAGAGTCCCAACTGCAATATTGCCACTAACATTATTTGTATCATCATTTAACTCTTTCTCTCGATATATCATATTGCGCCGGTTTTACGGACATATTAATTTACTGGTGAAATACATTGGCATAGAAGTACATTCGGTTATTTAATTAATAATTTATTTAATTTAAGTCAATTATTCCCCTAACCACCGCACTTTTCGGCACAGATTATGAAAATTACACGTCGATTCAACAATTAATACAAGAAACAACTATTTCCGTGCACAAAATAGGCTATTAGGTTCTTAGTTTGGGTCAATTATCGTTAACAAATAGCATCTACACAAACAATATCTAAATTGGCGGCAAACGAATCGTTTTACAAGGAAATTTTGTAACTCTGAATACAAATTTAATTTTTCGTGCATCTTTTATCATCAATCTAAAAGTAATTAGTTGTTTCTTGTAGTAATTAAGTTGAAATGTAGCGTAATTAACTGTGCCTAATAAAAGTGCAGCGGTTAGTGGAATATTTGCCGAAAAATTCTATTATACTCGCAAGGTGCTGTCCGTTTCTATAATTTTCCTGCCGCGGAGTCTCCATATTTTTGATTTAGTTTCGCTAATATTATCTTTATTTAATTAAAATATTGTTCATCACGAATTTCCCATTAACTCCCATAATACACAGTGCTTGGGGCACTTACCAGTTGAAGTAGGCTTGTTGAAAAAGTATCGATATTTTTAATTCAATATATCGATATTTTTAGCCGATATATTTTGATCCGATATATCGATACAAAATATCCAATATCGAAAAGTGTATCAAAAACGATATTTTTTAAAATTTATGTATTTAAAGTCATAAGAATCCAAAACCGTATAGGAACGAACGGAAAAAAGTAACTGTATTGGGTCATGACATCTGGCGGTTGAAATTTTAACTATTAATAGCTTACAAATCTATTATCTTTGCATTAGTATTTGTGATCACCAATACTATCTCATGTGTGTAGGTACATACATAGAAATGTATGCTATTTTCGCCATTTTATTCTAAGCCACTCCTATTTGTTGGTTCCCAATTGTCTATGATTATTGACTATACCTTGTACCAAACACGAAGTCCTTTTTGACAGATTAATACGCCAATAGAATGTTACTGAGACGCATACAAACTTTGCATGCGTCTCAGTTCACATATAAGTTAGAACATTATAAGTTAGGACAGCGAACCCTTGAGTATAATGTGCCTAAAATATATAATACTACCTGGCAATATTAAGAAATGCGAATTTCCAAATAGAGTCAGATATTTGCTGAAAACATGGCTACTAGGTAGAAATAATTTGTATTAGGCGATTTAGTTTTACTATTAATGTGTAAGTTTATTGTTATTGTATAAATTAAGGTCTAAGTTGTAATCTGTAAAAACTTGTAATAAAAATCCTGTTGACAAACTACTTAACTGTAGTTTAACGGGATATATATGAAATAAAAAAAAAATAAAAGACAGCTTTTTAGTTTTTGATATTCTTGTAATTATTACTTAATAAAAATGAATAGTGATAAAAATACCTTAATTTTAATTGAGATTTTGGTACATTAAAAAAAGCAAATTGTGTACAAAAATTACTATTGATAATATTGTGCTGAATACACTATTATTTTAAAAACGCAAAATCTCTTGAAAATTTGACCGATATATCGATATTTTTTCCTCGATATATCGACGTCGATATTGATATTTTAATAAATATCGATACATCGATATATCGATTTTTTTTCTTCACTTTCGACATCCCTAAGTTCAAGTAACAAACGAATTGACGAAACCACTGACGAATTTAGTTAATATATTTATAATAAAAAGTTGCTTCAACCAGTGAAGTATTCACCGTGTTTATTTATTTATTTACGCCCTTTTACGGGGCTTTTACGTAAGTACGAAATTTACAAAATACGCTATGATTAAATAATATAATAGTATTTATTGAACATAACTGAACTGCCTCAGTAACAGTATTTTGTATTTGTTTAAAGATAAATTGAAGATGTCCACTGACTTAGTATAATTATTTCCCTCCATTACGTGTTACTCTATGTTGCATGCTATTGAGAGAGGAAGACATGAATTATTATACATTATTAGCACACCTACAGAATCCACAATAAAAAAATCAAAACCAGACTTATTAGCATAATGTGTACTCCCGTACATCAGATGATAGCTGAAAAAAATATAAGCAGGATAATAAATGTGAAACAGGTTTTATAACGAACAGCAAGCATAAAATACATATAATATATTATTATGGTAAACTTTGTTGTTATTTTAGTTTTCAATATTATTTTATAAATAGACCAGTGGATTTAGCATGGACGATCGATAAAACCCAACGTTAATACGATATTGACCAAATCCGACATCTACTGTCAATTATCAATATTTGCGATTACGGTCAACGATTGGTAAGAGATTTTCCGACCGACGATTGATAAATCAATTTTTGCCCGGACTCGATAGTATCAGGTAGGTACGTATAGGTTATACAAAATTTCTGGCTTATTAATGAACGGAGTTCAACTAACGAAGCTCTTAGAATTGAAAGAAGTCATTTGCGCGATCCCTAGACTTTAATATTTCAACTAAGACGCCACCTGTTTATTCCGCCCGATCTATGATAAACTAAAATGGGTGAAATATGACTAAAGATCTCATCAACAACTCGAAATTAACTCCCGTTTTGTATTAAAAAGTAAATGGGGACTGCCAATGCATATTTTGGTTAGTATTTCAATTCAACAATGCTAATTTATTAATATTTTTACGTAATTGCTCGGCGTTTAATATTTCGAAGTGTCAATTCATAGAAAATAACTTTAATGTTGCCAGCGTGTATATATTTCTTATTTATTCCTGTCAAAATCGGTTCGGTTGTCAACGGTGAGACCGTGCTCGGGACATCGATATAAAATCACAGGAAGTTACGCTTATCGAGTTTACTGTGCTAGAGATCCAGCAGATGAGAGGAAAATATCAGTATTTTAGAAAAAAAAATCGCTGGTTTTGGTCAATGCATTGTTTAGATCAGTGGGTCCCAACCTTTTTCTGACCCGGGACCACTTGTACGTTTATTTTTTCGACAGGGACCACAAGCAGTGGCGCCCCGGGTGCCACCCAACCGAGTTTCAGGACCAATTTTTTATGAAGTCGAAATTTGTGTTTGTCAACTTTATTGCGTCATGCCTAGTCTAAGCCAGTAGTCAGTTGTGGTCACTTGTGGTCAGTGGCGTAGGCTAGCATGGGTGGCACCTGGGACGGATAGCACAACGGGAGGGGTGTAATGGGATAGGGTGGGAGGGGTTCTAGCAGAACATTTACCACAACGGAGGGGGCGGAATGGGATTGGGTGGGACGGATTCCAACAGAATATTTAACACAACGGAGGGGGTAGAACGGGGTAGGATGGGGTGGGGTGAAACGGAATACCATAATGGCCACTGACCACTGACCACAAGGTACAATAATGATAAACTGAATATTGTCCCGATTTTTTTTTATTCACACTTCTCGACCAGGGACCGCCCGTGCACTGGCTCGCTTATTGACCGGCGGACCATCACGGACCATCTTCTAGCCTCTTGCGGACCACTGGTTGGGAATCCCTGGTTTAGAGGATAATGTATACATACATCATAGTGTCGTTTTTTTGGATTTCTGATATAAATCACGATAATACTTTTGTCAGTGAAAATCTCAAATCATATCTACGTGATAATGAATCAAGGAATTTTAAATCATCTTTGTCTTTGAACGGGAAATGGCGTATTATTAGTTTATTTTTTCCTAAATCCTCTTTACTTAAAGAACGTAGCTTAACATTCTCCTAAATACTAATTGCATTATGTACATAAATTTATTAAGTGCATTATTTATGAATCTCACATCATTATAGCATGTGACGAGTGTGAATAATATTGATTAAAACACATATTTATTATAATTTAAGTACGTATAATACGACACTAATAAAACAGGTAATGAATGGTGATTAACATTCCAACGAAAGAGAAGCTCATTATTATTTTATTGTATGTATAAACAAGTACATATATAATTAATATAGGTAGGTAAAACATTTATGTACCTACATTATAATTTTTTATATATCTTGATATATTGTTTTATATTCTAATTTAGAATTTCTAAAGTATAATTTAATAATGTTGGCCTCACTGTGCTTGGCTTACCTGTGCTGACGCCCCCATTTTATAATACAGAAAATTTAACAAGATGATGTACATATTACAATTTGATAAAATATATAAAATTGGTAATGAAAAAACTAGCATTAAAATCGGCATATATTATGAGTGGTGTGATACGTTTGTATGGTAATCTAGAAATCCCTAAATTTAATACGAGTGCTTTTCAACAACATTATACTTATCAAGGCATAAAATTTTTTAATGCCCTACCATATAAAATCAAATCCGAAGAAAATTATAAAGTCTTTAAATCACTAATAAAACAACTGCTTGATCAACCAAACACTAATTATAAGTTTTAATTTCAAAGAAAGAATTTCTACGTATATTTTTTGATTACAATGTACTAATTAGAAAAAATTGATCAAGTCTTAATTATAATTTTATGTACTTTATTTCAAAATTAATCACTTAACTCCATCATTAATTAACAAAAAATAAATTATAAATTAATGTAGTCTTATTGATTGCACATATCCTCTTAAAATATTTCATCAACTTTTGAACTGAAATGTAAGCGATTATTGTCGTAAAATAACATTATGTACCTACTCCTGCAATATTATCAGTTAATCCCATTGTCAGAATCAACTATATGTACTTACCATCTCAACACCTACATATTAAGAGAAATGCAATAATATTATTTTTATTTTTACTACTTCTATTGTATATTATTACTTTTAAAATATTGTTATGGTACGCCCTAAACGACAGAATTCGAGCCCACGGGAGCTCCACCGCGGACAGCAACACCCCGCTCCCCCCTGTTTCCTGCTTCCTACCTCCTCCCCTCTCTGCACTCCCGCGCACACCAACGCGTCCCGCCAGTCGAGAATTGCAAGCGGCCTCGGGAACACGTTACGCTCCCCCGGATCGAACACCGAGTTCGCGGCTAATTTCTGTCGACCAATTTGAACGCAATTACATCTGCGATGTTAATTGAAGTACATACGGGTTTTAGCGCTGGTATTCTGCCATGCCTGTGTGAACTTCGGGTCCTGTCCTAGACTCGGAAGTGCCCCCTGCTGAACCCGGAAGGCGTGGATCCCCGAACATCATGTAAGCTGTACAAATATTCCCTCTTCTGTTTGTGTCCTTTAACGATAGACTGTAAACCCTCGCGAAAAGCCATCACTCAGGGAGTTTCGTTTCAGAGATCACGAGGTATAAACACGATAGCTAGGTTTGTGTAATATGCATTTCTTGTGTTGAATTGTACTGTAATAACCTATGAAACTGTGTTTTAAATTTGCAATACATGAATCTATTTAACTCAATCCTGTTGTTATTCTGCCACGGCAGGAGCATTTCCTAGAGTGTATTTCCCGGACGACCGTGGGGAGATGAGAGTTCCGAAGCATTCGTGCGACCTGCCCCTGGAATAGAGGGTACTTTTGTCTCTGCTGTGAGCTGGCCTGGGACATGTTTAGGGCCCATCATAACAACGGGCGCGCAACGTGGCGCATAACAACTGTCGCCATAGCGTGGGGCCTCGGAATTTTTTTCTCTCTATCACGATCGCTTCGCGGAGTGCAACTCGTCGAAATCCTCCCTGTACAGGAATTGTTTTGTGAACATTAATTATACCTTGATATTCTACACCCAGTGTACAGTGAATTCTGTGAAAAAACCATGAACCACGCCGCAATTGAAAACACGGCCATTGTGGAAGCTACTAGAAAGCGCCAATACTTTTAACCGCGAACTTGACTGCGCAGGCGTGACCCTTTTGTTCACCAAGCTACGGTCAATTTCGCGCCAATCTCAACGGCAAATGTTCACGCGGTAAATACCTATTCTCTGGATTGCGCGCGCAAGGGTTTTGTCTCGCGCCAAAATTCCAACGGAAAAAACCCGTCGGAAAGAAATAATTAACTGTTGCTATGCAGCGTTTATAATCAAATCGCCTTTTTTATGACTGAACCGGATAGCAACGGAAATTATTATAAATTTGATTCTGGAACCCCAGTTATTTTGCGAATTCCTGAATCAAAATTTCGGACTTACGTTTTTTTGTTGTTTCTGCACAATATACCAATTGGCCCATTTGTGTCTGTCAAATGAGTGCAACTTATATTTCACCAAATGGACAAAATAATTACTTTTTTTTCCCATTCTACATTACAGGTACCGTTTTTTTTCAGCATAAGTGTAAAGTGAATTGTTTTTTTTCCTTACATAAAGAAAAGTGAAATAATAATAAAACAAATGATTGATTCCATGAATAAATAAAATAATTTTAATGTGGTTGTCGTAACGAATCCCATATTCAGTTATTTTCATCCGGAAGTTTGTTCTTATTTGACAGAAGAGTGCCTTTTGTGAATTTTAGTGCCTTTCTCAGTGCAAAGTGAAGTGAAAAAAATAAAAAAGCCGTTTTCTAAAGGTCAGTCCTGGCAATTTTTTTTTGAAAATAAATAAATACTTGTGAATTTCACAGTTTTCTCAAAAGTGGTCAGTGAAACACAGAAACCTTTACTACTAAGGTCTTTCCACGCAAAATTTTTTTCGTATGCCTTCCTTTGACAAAGATTCTGGTGTCATTTATACCAAATTGTAGTGTGAAATACAGTTTTCTATAACTATTTTAGAAGTGCCAACCAGTGGTTACCAAGTGAAAAGTGCCTCACAAAATTAAATTTTGCGTTTGCTAAAGGAAACCCCTGGCAAAATTTTTTTCACCACCCGGGAAACTCACAATGGAAAACAATCAAGCTATGGCATCATCCAATTTGGGTATCATTCCCAACGTGCACAACTTATCCAAAACTCACTTACAAACTGCTTTAAGGGATAGAGGACTCTCGCCATCAAACAAATCTAAATCTACATTAAAGGCTTATGCACTTCTATTTAACAAAAAGTACATTAAGAGAATAAACCTCGCCCCCTCAAGCGAAATAATTCACGCTCGGCTACGCAAGTTTTGGATAATCTTGTTCCTAACAAAGAACCTATACCGCAAGTAATGGTAAAACAGGACATCGCACCCACCATGACACAAGATAAAACTTACGATTTATCCTCTTGGAAAGTCAAATATAATGGCGTCTCCGATGTGCTGGATTTCATCGACCGTATCGAAGAAACGGCTACAATCAAAAATATCCCATTCGAGATTCTACGAAAAAACTTCATAGAACTCATCTCCCCAGAATTGATACCCTGGCACCGCATTCAAAAAACTAAATGCAAAGATTGGAATAAACTCAGATCTGCCCTAATCTCGAGCTTCGGAAAAACAGAAGCCCAGCACAGGATCAAATTATCTTTACTATCTATTAAACAGCTGGTAAATGAACCTGTAGCAACATTCATAGAAAGGGCTGAATCCATTAACATCAAGCTTTCACATCCCGTTTCGGAAGCTGAACTATTACCAGTCATAACTGATGGCCTTTTAAGCAAATACGAGAACATCATCACCTCGCAGAAAATTGCATCCCTGGCCCAGTTAAACGAGGTCTGTCTCCTTCTGGAATCATACCAGGATAGGAAGAACATAAAGAATGTGTCAAATAATGTAGTTGTGCCAAGCCGTTCGTCTGGTTTAAAACCAGAATTCGACAACAAAAAAGTGTGCTCTTTTTGCAAAAAAGTAGGCCATCTGGCCACTACTTGTTTCAAGCAAGCGAGGTTTCTGGAATCCAAGGAACCCCGAACTTTCAAGAGGCATCACTCTAGGGACCGCGCTCCTCCACGCGACGAACTGCGCAATATTTTCAAGAAATCAAGGCACAACATGGAAAGGTTACAAAACCCAAGCGATGTCAGACCTCAGGTGGATTTCTCCAAGCCCCCACCAAATTTCTACATGAAGAGGCCAAAAAACTAAATAATAACCTCTCAGGCACCCATTCTGAACCAAGGTCTAAAGAATGGACTGATTGGTTAGCACACATTAAGTATTTTAACCAGACCTTAAATGTTTCTTCGGTTTGTTGCAAACAAGCTAAAGATGGGAGACCCTATGCTTCTTTCTCTGTTAACAATGTGACCTTTTCCGGATTACTCGATAGTGGGGCATCTATCAGCTGTCTTGGCAACAATGCTCACTTGCCTTTTGTTAACAGTGATTTTAGAATTTCGCCCCAATCGACACACCTGACGACTGCAGATAATGTTTCTCAGCCGGTCATCGGTGCCCTTGCCCTGCCAATTAATTGTAACAATAAAATAGTTACAATCAATTTTCTAATAGTGCCCTCTATATCCCAGAATTTCATCCTTGGCGTTGACTTCTGGAAGGCATTCAATGTTGCTCCCCAAGTATTTAATACTCTTGGCGAAACCTCCACTGCCGCTCAAATTAGTGAGATCCGCACAATAATACCTCACGAAAATTTAAGCACGGACCAGGCTCTCCAACTAAAGGAAATGGTCAATAAATTCGAATCAATATCCTTCGAAAAATGTGGACTAGGTTTGACAAATTTGGTGGAACACCATATCAAAACCAATGGCCCACCCATCAAGCAACGTTATTACAACTTAGCCCCCCAAAAACTTAAACTTTTAGAAAACGAACTTGACGAAATGTTAAAAATGGGTGTGGTGGTTCCCAGCAGAAGTGCATGGACCAACCCAACTCTTTTGGTTTCTAAAAAAGACGGCTCTGCACGTTTCTGTCTCGACAGTAGACGTTTAAACTCTTGCACGGAAGCTGATGCGTATCCCTTACCTCACGTTCACGCAACCTTAGACAAGCTGCGTAACGCCAAGTTCATCTCTTCTGTCGATCTCAGCAAAGCGTTTTGGCAAATACCCTTGGACGCAGAATCGTGCGAAAAAACTGCTTTCGTTGTACCTGGTAGGGGAATGTTCCATTTTAAAAGATTACCCTTTGGTCTAAAAAACAGCCCCGCCGAGTTACAAAGACTGATGGACAAACTTTTCGGTCCTGAAGTCGATAATAGCCTGTTTTGTTACCTTGACGACCTCATGATCGTCAGCGATACCTTTGAAAAACACCTATTAATGCTGGAAAAAGTTTTCCAACAACTCAAGTTCGCTGGTTTAACCATCAACTTGAAGAAGTCTGAATTCTGTAAGTCCCGTCTACGTTATTTGGGATTCATTGTCGAAGAAAAAGGTCTAAGAACAGACCCCGCTAAGGTGGAAGCCATGGCAAATTTTCCCCGACCCAAAAACGCGAAGGAAGTCAAGGGTTTCCTTGGACTTGCAGGTTACTACAGGAGATTCATCAAAGACTTTTCCACTATTGCAGCCCCCTTAAATAAAATTACCGGCATTCGTAAAGGCGTCAGCAATTTCCGATGGTCTGTCGAAACTGAAGAAGCGTTCACAACTTTAAAAAATGCCCTTCAAAAAGCTCCCGTTCTGAATTGCCCGGATTTTGCACTCTCTTTTACCCTCCACACGGACGCCTCCAATGTAGGAATCGGTGGAGTCCTTACTCAAGAATTCCCAGATGGCGAACACCCTGTAGCGTATTTTTCCCGTACACTAAACAAACACGAGAAAAACTACGGAATTACCGAGAAAGAATTATTGGCTGTATTGGATTCTGTTCACCATTTCCGCGGTTACATAGACGGTAGCAAATTTACTGTAGTCACAGACCATAGTAGTTTGAAATGGTTGATCTCTTTAAGTAATCCCTCCGGTAGGCTCGCTCGCTGGTCCTCCCGTTTGTCTCAATACAATTTTGATGTTGTTCACCGTAAAGGCGCGGACAATATTGTTCCCGACGCCCTTTCAAGAATTGAACTAGCTTCATTAAATGTTGACACAATTGCCCCCCCTCAAGTTGTTCACGGTTCTCTACATAGGGACACAAACTTTCCTACGTCAATTGCCGCCACAAGCAACCCTACCGCGGACTATGCCCATCGTCTGGAAGAACTGTCGGCCATCTACAGTGAAGTCACTGATGCTTTACTCCTGGCTCATCAAAAGAGCGCGGACAGATACAACCTACGTAGGAAACATGTCACCTTCAATACTGGAGACATAGTTTGGAGAAAGAACAACACACTTTCCCAAGGAGCCATGTATTTCTCTGCCAAGCTGGCACCACGTTTCGTGAAGGCCAAAGTTCTAAGAAAGATATCAGATCTAGTGTACTCTTTGTCTGACTCCTCTGGAAAGCACATTGGTAATTACCATATTAAGGATATTGCAAAGACTGGAAGTGAGGAGTCAAGTAAAACTGCCCCCACTATCTCAGCAAACTCAAAATGATCCAGTGTGTATCACCACAACCCTTTGGTAAGCACATCAAGTCTTACAATGACTGGCGTGTAAAGTGTCAATTACATGTCCACCCTTTCGTTGATGAAACGAATATTGTTAAAAAATCATTTTTGTAAATTTATGTACACTCCACGGCGTAGTTTGCCCCGTTCATGGTTATGAATTGGCAACCACCGTAATTTTTGTTCCACACGTTTTTTGTTTTTTTTCTTTTTTTCTCACCTGTTCCAAAATTGATCACTTTAGAGCAGAGACACCCCTCGAGTCACAGTGTTTGGGAAGTCATGAACCCAAATCATTGCCTCTCAACCCCTCACACTACGCAACGTTCATGCCATGGCACGCTTTGCTATGTAATGCAATATTGTAATTTTCACCATTTTTGTTTGTTGTTTTTTTCATCATATCGGAAGGAATCTCTTCAAAAATTTTTCTTTTATGTTCTGTAAGTACTGGAGCGTCGTTCTAAAGTCGGATTTGGTAAACTCCAAAGCGTTAAATCACGACCCAGGACTAGTAAACCATCTTAACATGCTCCATATTTTACTCATCATGGTAAAAATAAGTGGTTACTCACATAATCACATTCCTTGTGTACAGTAGTTTTCAATTTTTCTCAAATGTTAAAAAATTGATGGCGTCCTACCCGAGCTCTTTGCTAACAAATTGGATTTTGACACGTCCATTTTGAAATCATATGTATATAAGTAAAGGAAAAGCCTTTAAATTGGTCTTTCCACCCTTATACAAATCTTCTTGGGCCCGTTTCAACTAAAGTACGTAAAACCAAATACTCGGTCTTTTGTTGTTATAAGAAGTCCTCGATTTGTCCCTCTTCACAACATGTATGTCTTGTATTACATGCCTCAACCCTGACGGAAAAGGTTAATAAAACCTAACGGCAGCCCTGTTTTCCGTACATAAATAACCGCAGTTTAACGTAAATCATCAATGTTTTGTTTGATCATCGTTTTGCAAACATAGGCATTCAACTCTTGTTTCGCCATTTAACCAAGTATTTGCAACCTAAATTGCACATAACCTGGTATGTTGTAACTGCACAAAGGGTATGTAAAACCACAATTGGTCCCTTTTGTTTGTCCCCACCGAAGTTGCTACAATAGACAGTATGTAAAACCATATAGGTCTGTCTTTGTTTGTCACATGGTGTAAACAGAAATGTACTCTGTCATCACCCCGCCTTTATAACATACGAAGTGACATTAAATTGTTTACCTCCTTGTTATTCTATCGTACGCTCCTGGGCTACGGAGTTAGTTAATCTAACAAATCTTCATATACTGTGTTAAAAGAAGCATTGTTAACGTTTATTGTGTTGTATTTAAACGCAACCCTGTTACATTATAGGAGGGATCCTTAAAATACCTGCCACAATACGAGAAGTTCGTCATAATCACTTTTGCTCATAGCTAAATGTTATTGAGTTGGTCGTGTGACATATTTGTCATGAGTACCGTTTTGTACATTCTATTTTGGTCGTGTGACATATTTGCCATGAGTACCACCCTTTTGTATAACCTGTTCTGGTCGTGCGTCATTTATTTGCCGTGAGCACCGCTTTTATGTATAATTGTGTATAAACTCTGTACACTACACGTGGAGACGTTAAAACACTTACCGTGATTCGTGTGAACGACATAATATCGGCTTTGCCATCTTCTTTAAGATGCATTGTATAA
Source organism: Limnephilus marmoratus (assembly GCA_917880885.1). Lineage (NCBI taxonomy): Eukaryota > Metazoa > Arthropoda > Insecta > Trichoptera > Limnephilidae > Limnephilus > Limnephilus marmoratus. Next base: position 13,232,460 of record OU862924.1, read on the forward strand.
GCTCCTTGACTTCTGTCTATAATTGAGTTATATCTTGTGTGTACTTACATATTTTGTACACCATACGTGGAGACGTTAAAACACTTACCATGAGTCGTGCGAACGAAATAATATCAAACCTTTTGTGTGCGATCTACGAAATGTAATCCACAACCCTTTGTTGTCATTCAACGCCGATGCCCGTGGACTTCCTGTTTTTTACTTCTTTGCAAAAGGAAAGAAGCCCAGGAATATCTACTATCCCAAAAGGACTAGTTTTCAGCTTCACTGTCAATTATGGGGCATAGTGCTGTGGGAGTTAATCGATTGAGCACAAAACCACCTAACTCGTTGTCTGGAGAACGAATAAGAAAACCCCCAGGTTTGTGAAATTGGAGCAAGGGTCTGTCTTTTCTCACAATCATGTAGAAGTTTTAAAATGACCCCTAATCTTTTGCCCAATACACGCGAAAGATTAGCCTCTTTGTTATAATGTGTATTCAAATTTCTCCTCACCCTTTTCTGATAAATGTAAAGAGTCAGGAAATCTGCTGGTTGATTATGTTTCATTTTCACATAGAGCTTGAATTGGAAATTAGTCCAGTCTCTAGCAAATTTCGTAACTCGTCTCCCTTCTCCCCTCCTCCCCCCCATTCCCCCATGTTCTCAGATTATGTTATGAAGTGAAAAATCTGTCGTTGACCATATTTCGCCCTCACTTGGAGTTCGAATAGGTAACTGTCCGGTTATCTACAGGTTTTCCCCCTCAATCTCTGCATATATCTCACCTTTTTTCTCTTTCTCAATTCTACGAAACACATTCATGAATGTTGGATATGTACGATATGCACTTGGCGTAACGTCTGTCTCCTTTTTGACAACCTTTATTCATGAATTGGTTTCCCTTTGCCGTGACTAGTTCACGATTCTTTGTCTTGTTCTTTGAAATTCAACGAAAATGTTACCATCTTATGTTAACATAGGCCATAGAGGGCCGGTTGTTTTTTAACCAAGACACATTGTCACTCGGCAAGCGCCAAGTCATCCTGGAAAAGGAAAATGTTCATGTAATCACAATTTAGTTAGGAATCTCTCTTCGTCACTCTCTGAGTCGGTGGTTAAAATTTCGTTTATTTCATTTTCTGGACACATTTTGTTTCTCTCCAAACCTTTTCTTCATTGGTCCCTAGGCAGGTAAACTTCAAGAATTTTGCTCTAATAATAATTTCTCCCGGATTTAAAAAGAAGCCCAGGCGGATGTCATCACCGACAGCCAAGCTGAGCTTCACTTCCTGACAGCACGCGCTGTGGTTACAAGGTCCCTCCTGCTGCCATTTTCTACGTATTTGTTCCTGAAAGCACAGACCATACCGCTCATATGTATGTTGTCTTGTCGTGCCACAGCAAGCTGAGTTGTCCCACCATACATTATGACACTCTAAACTACCTTTTGGGCACGCTAGCTCCTAGGTTTGTTCTTACTCTTGCTATCAATGCCAACCTTGCCGTCTCTTGCTCTGTCATGCAGTGACGCATATATCGTCATGTGTAAACCATCATTACCTTGACCCACCAGTATTCGCTGAATGCGTACCAATACAAGTTATCTTGAGCTACATTATGCTTCAATAACCATTATATACGATCCGTGTTTACCATAATAACACTTAGGATTCGTACTGGCATGTCTGCAGATACTGGATTCTTCTCTTCAATGGCCTCTGTAACCATAGTCGCGGCACAGCAACCACAGTCTCCACTTTGTGAACTTCAACGTCTTCAACCAAACCAGGTGTTTTCTAAGGCCTAAGTGTACTCTTGAGTGTTATCTCAAATGGGTCTGATTGCAGTGATAATGTAATCCTTAGAATCTGTGAAACCACGTCCTTTTCTTCGAAATTCTCCGAAACCAAACAAATCCACGCTTCGCAAACTTAGCTCCCAGACCAATGAAACCTTAGAATCACACCTTTTCTCTTCTCTTGTACAAATGTATTGTCATTTTTTTTTCAATTGCATAACCATGTGTATTGTCATTCTTTCAATTGCATAACCATGTGTATTGTCATTTTTTCAATTGCATAACCATGTGTATTGTTATTTTCAATTGCATAACCTTGTATGTTGTTTTACACCATGTACTTTCCCCAAAGTTGTCTTTTCCAAACATTCTATGTACCCCCATCCATTCCCTACAAACATTGTGACCTAAACTATAGCATAAACTGTATGTTCTAGCTAGGCAATCTCTCAAGCAACGAATCTCTCAAAAACCCCGATGGAAGCATAAGAGGATTTTTTTTCCCTACAGCTCCATTGCCACGTCGCTTTTTTTCCAAGCGCGGGGGGAAGTGTTATGGTACGCCCTAAACGACAGAATTCGAGCCCACGGGAGCTCCACCGCGGACAGCAACACCCCGCTCCCCCCTGTTTCCTGCTTCCTACCTCCTCCCCTCTCTGCACTCCCGCGCACACCAACGCGTCCCGCCAGTCGAGAATTGCAAGCGGCCTCGGGAACACGTTACGCTCCCCCGGATCGAACACCGAGTTCGCGGCTAATTTCTGTCGACCAATTTGAACGCAATTACATCTGCGATGTTAATTGAAGTACATACGGGTTTTAGCGCTGGTATTCTGCCATGCCTGTGTGAACTTCGGGTCCTGTCCTAGACTCGGAAGTGCCCCCTGCTGAACCCGGAAGGCGTGGATCCCCGAACATCATGTAAGCTGTACAAATATTCCCTCTTCTGTTTGTGTCCTTTAACGATAGACTGTAAACCCTCGCGAAAAGCCATCACTCAGGGAGTTTCGTTTCAGAGATCACGAGGTATAAACACGATAGCTAGGTTTGTGTAATATGCATTTCTTGTGTTGAATTGTACTGTAATAACCTATGAAACTGTGTTTTGAATTTGCAATACATGAATCTATTTAACTCAATCCTGTTGTTATTCTGCCTCGGCAGGAGCATTTCCTAGAGTGTATTTCCCGGACGACCGTGGGGAGATGAGAGTTCCGAAGCATTCGTGCGACCTGCCCCTGGAATAGAGGGTACTTTTGTCTCTGCTGTGAGCTGGCCTGGGACATGTTTAGGGCCCATCATAACAACGGGCGCGCAACGTGGCGCATAACAATATCTATACTACATGTATATCTAATTTAGCAACTGCTACGTTAGTATATTTCTTTATTTAATATTTGTTTTTTATTCATAAGTTTTATTTGTTTCTTAATTTAAAAAATATATATATATATCTTATTTTTTATCTTTTTTCTGTAATGACACGACTCCCCAATTTAAACACGAGAATTTTTTTCTCTTTTAAATTGGGTAGATTCATTAACAAGAAATTATTTTATTTGTAATTATTTTTAAGAACCATGTATTTTCCTTATGTAAATCTGTTATATGTATGTATATTTCAAATAAAAAAAAAAAAAATTAAAAAAATGTTTAATTATTTTATTTATTCATTTATACATGTACATATATTACAATACATTACAAAATGATACTTTGTATGTCCAACTGGGAAGGATACCCGTTTCAGGACAGCCAATTTGTATATTTCTCTTTTTCTTCTTCTTGTGCCCAGTCCGTTCAACGGACGTTGGCTATCATGTTGGCTATGCGAACTTTGTTTACTGCGGCCCGGAACAGCTCCACGGTAGGCTGGCCAAACCACTGTCTCAGGTTTTTCAGCCATGAGGTTCTCCTTCTTCCAGGTCTCCGTCTTCCGGCAATCTTTCCCTGCATTATGAGATGCAAGATCTCATACTTCTCTGGATGTCTCATCACATGTCCAAGATATTGAAGTTTTCGGATTTTTATAGTTTTAATTACTTCCTTTTCTTTATTCATCCGAAATATAACATCTTCGTTTGTAACCCTGTCCATCCAGCTTATTATAAGTATCCTTCTGTAAATCCACATCTCGAATGCCTCAAGTCGCCTAATTAGTTCTTCAGTAAGTGTCCATGCTTCCATTCCGTAAAATAATATCGAAAACACGTAGCATCTGACCATTCGCATTCGTAATCCAAGGTTGAGATCATGACTGCAGAACATTTTTTTCATGCGAATAAAGGTTGCACGAGCTTGCTCAATGCGGCATTTGATTTCAACTGAAGGATCCCATCTATCATTTACATTGCGGCCCAAGTATACAATACTCTGAACCTTCTCTAGTTTTGTTCCAGCAATATAAAGATTTTCATCCAATGCGTTATTTTTGCTTATGAGCATGTATTTTGTCTTATTTATATTCAGTTCTAGTCTAAAATTCTCGCAAGTCTTCACTACTTGATTGAGCTAAAGTTAAATTGTATATTTAGTTCATAATATTCTTAACAAAGGAATGGTTTCGTTCAAGATATCACAGGAATTTGCTTCTGTTAAGACAACTTTTGAGAACATTAAAAATTCTATTCTGAACGAAGGGATGGTTTCTTTATGTCTTTGAAAGAATCGCAAAGATGTGATTTTTTTTCAAGGTCATTTTGGAAAACATTAATAATTGCATTCAGAGTGAATGAGTGGTTTCTTTAGTGCACTAAAGAAACCACTCATTCTCATTACTTGTGATCTCATGAGATCACAAGTAGGAGATTCTTTTCAGACCATTTTAGAGGACAATTACAATTGCATAATTAGTATTGAAACATTTATAAACCAATATTTGACATATGAATTCCCAATGTTTTATGTTAAAATATTTTGGTAATATTGTTTTTTGGTTCTTTATTCCATTTTTTAATTTTGTTTCTGAATATATTTTTGTCTTCCTTAATTTTTGTTTCAAGTGAAAGATTATTGAATGCTTTTATAGCACGGTAATTGTGGTGTCTTTGTCAAAAGCTTGTGATTACCGTCGGAGTTTATGGGTGTTTTTTGTACGCTTGTTTTTTAATGATATTTTGTGTTTTTTGAAATTTTTTTATTATTAAACGAAGACTATATTAGCGAAACTCGATCGAAAATCTGAAAACAGAAAAATGATTTTTAATAATGATTTCGATTGAGTTTCGCTAATATTGTCTTCATTTAATTAAATATTACAATTTGAGGATTCACTTATAAAAGTTAAAAATAAAAAATACATTTTTTGTTAAAAAATGTAGATCAGTAGTGTGTTAAATATTATTGTACATTACAGATGGAAGACTTATTTTCAACGTTTATTTTAAAAAAAATTAATGGTTTTACAGGCAGTCCTGATTTATTAAGCATAATTACCTCCCATAAACCAAGAAGAACTACTCTATCTAAAATTAATTTTAATTGCTGCAACGGTATTAGGACCGAGTGATTTAGTTACTCGCTTGTACCTAAATTGCATGCAGTTAGAAATTCATTCTCAGAAGTAGTAGATGTGTTCAACTGCACAGAATAAAGTTACAAACAGGCTATAATAACATTCCTCAATAAATCATTGTTACTATTGTTAGCATAATACCTACTATTCTTCTGCATGGGTTTTAAACAATTTAATTAGCATATTTTATCTCGCTTACCTCCACAAAATTATTATGTATACCAATGCCCGTACAGGCGAATAATAATATAAATGAATAAAAATGCTCCTTCAAATTCGCAAATTTAAATTACATTTATTTATGTACACCACTTATTCAATAAAAATTATCAAAATGTTTTGAAACCAATGGTTCCTTTGTCAGGATAAAATTAATAAAAACTCTGTTTCAATCTATAGCAACATACGGCATTATAGGATGGGGAGGTTGTGCAGCATCCATTCTCTACCCACTAGTGATCATTCAAAAACTTTTGTTAAGGATCATCTTCAAATGTTCCCCTTCTCATCCATCAGAGCCACTTTTCAAAAAACTAGCTGTCTTAGACATTCGCCAATTGTACATTAAGATAGTTCTCATCCATATCTGGAAAAATGGTTTGATAAAATCCTCACAAAACGATATACATACTCGTTACTCAACTCATGCAAAATGCACAATCCCTACAACAAAAACTTTTTCACAAAGGCAATACTCATACATCGCACCTAAAATATACAACGAACTAAATAACGACATCAAATAATCTAGTACACTTACTCACTTTGCAACTGGTGTCCAAATATGGATATCCGTAAAGGGTCGACAGTTTTTTAAAGAATTTCTTTAGAAAATTTAGTTGAAGAGAATTATGTCATTGCCAATCTTTGATTTATTTAAATACAAGCTTGGTGGGAAACAAAGGTCACGTGTCATTATCCGTAATTCAAATTTAATTTTGCCTTAGCATTACATTATCGTTTTCTGATATTTTCTGCTAGAACAGGGACAGATATGTAATCCTATTATGAAGGTCAACTTTTGCCTAAACCGCTTTTGCAATATGCTAGCAGCTAAACTATATTTGACTCGATAAAATGATATATCGAATCATAAAAAATACTTCTAACTACTAGCACACTAAAATATTTTTTTTTCCACTTGTTAAGGAAAAATATTTCTTAATTTTATTTAATTTGTTGTCCTCTTCTCGAGCATACATACTTATTTTTTCTGTGAAAATGTGGTTTGCCATTGTAGAAACATCATCTGCAAATTATTGATATTTGTAAAATATAATTTGTCATTATTACTTCATTTATCTGGAGGATAGGCTCATCATTTTATTTTATTTTCATTGTGAAAATATAATAAAGCTTCAACTTTTTTTATAAAATGTGGGAGAAGAAAATCATTGCTTAACTCTTTCCACTCTAAGTATTCTTTGTTTTTATTACACCAGCGCTTTAGTTAAGCGAAATTGCGTTTTTCTTTTTTTAAAGTTTTTAGTTATTTTTTGTAAATATATTTGATATCGGTTTATATACCTACCGCTAATAATTTTTTTTTGGTTTGTAATCACTATATTATAAATAGCCAAAAGTTTAAATACTTTTAAAAACTAATGCTTTAAAACTGTTTGGCACCACTGTGTACTAGTGCCTACATCTATATGTTCATGTACTCAGAGCCCAGTGCCATCAGACAGCCCCGGATCTAATGGGGGGCAAGCCGGGGCCCATGCCCCGGGCGGCAAGTTCAGAGGGCGGCCAAACGGCCATATTAACTCGACTGATACCCAGAGCCCTGAGTGAGACGTGCTGCACGAACATTTATTATTCGCGAGGCGCGTAGACATAGTTCAAAATACGCACCCGACCCGCTCGCCCGCAGGAACCACAGATCGCGGCAGCACGCGTCTGCTCTGGTTACCGTGCGTGCGAAAGAGATGAAGCTATATTCGAAAACTCCCTCGTCGATCTCTCTCCACGACAGTGTTTTGTTTTAAAAATGTGTCAAAAGTGTGTTGTTTATTTTTACTCTTTAGTACTTGTTGATCAACCGAAGGTACAATACTGATGTCATTAGTGTCGCATCAATAAATCTATCACAGTTCATCGATCGCTTTTCTGGGTAAGTATTTTATATAACTATCTTATGCTTTTTAAGTTACTATATTTATTTTTTAAACTCAATTTAATACGTGCAATCACTTACGTCGTCAATTCGTCATTATTCAAACTTACTTAAAATTTTTACGTCGTTATGCGTGTCATGATTTGTTTATTACACGATGGCAGCCATCATATGACTGAGAAGTAAAACAGCCTTTTTATTTCAGCTTTTATTTAAATACAATGCAATGTAGCAGTTTAAAACGAATAAGCAGCCAGCAAGATAAATTTCAGTTGTGATTTCATCTGCTGAAGCATTTTGATGGAAACCATTCTCGTGTTCAAAGTGCAGTTTTAAAATTCTGGTTGCAGACTATATGCAGCCAGAATTTAAGGAAAACCATTTGCATGTTCTGGGTGTAGCTATAATTAAATTTCTTAATTAGTTACAGTAAAACCAGTTCTTTGATTCGAATATGCCCCCCCCCCCAGCAAGGTTAAAATAAATATAGATACCTAAGTGGGCGGGGGCGGCATTTTTCAGTTTTTGCCCCGCCTAAAAAAAAACGAAGATCCGGGGCTGCCATCAGAAAATCACTGTAACAATAATAATTTACTCTAGTGACCAGTATAATTCGCCGGACTCGAAACATAAATTTATTCCAAAATTTATTTGTACAAAAATTGGTTTGTAATAATGTACCTACCAATATAACCACGTACACACAGATTTTCATTATAATCGTTATCCTTTCTTATTTACATGCTCTATAAAGTACTTACTTAAACTTTATATATTTTATAATTATTTCATTTTTATATTCTTTCATGTATTGCTTTCTATGTTCTATACTTTTTATATTATTTTTATATTCAACTATATTCTTCCATACTCTTTTATACTCTATAGTCATTTATTGTTTCCGTACTCTTTAGTCATTTACATTCTTTTATATTGATTTGTATTCTTTAAATTTCTTTAATATTATTTTATACAATATGTATATTTTAATTTAATTTTTTTATATTCTCGCACATTTCTTTATATTGCGTCTGTTAATATACTAAATACGAAAATCGACCACTACAACACGGGCATGTGCTTAGTATGGTGGTCAAAAAATCCCCAATTTATGTAACGAACCATTTAAAGAATAAAGAAACTTTAAAAAAAATAATAATAATAATTGTCTGCAAGACCAAAAGAAACCAGGTACTACCAGAACTTGCCTAGTTATTACCAATGCATTTTTTGTATGTACCAGTATGTTTAATGGCCTGTATTTGTTTTTCAAGTCCCTATGTTATAGATTTAAGTAGGTACTTCGAAAGATAAAGTAAACAATTATTTTTATTTACTACTATAATTTTATTATAGAACTAAAATGAAGGAGATATTTTCCATTGTGAAAAAAAAAATATATATTTTTAGTTAGGAAGATATTTTTGTTAAAATTCACAATTTTCAACTTCTTTTTTAAATAGAGGGGATTTTTCGCAAATAAATTGAGTTTTCTTATTAATTACTTACTTGAATTTGCATTTAAAGATTTTCATTGACCCCAAATGATTACACACATTTTCTTACATTAACCACACACGGGAAACCCTGAAAAAAAAATTCCCTCAAGGTCTGTTCATCTTTGGAGATGCTGTGTGGAGGGTCTTTTTAGGGAAAGGAAAGAGAGGAAGTTCTGTGTGGGAAAAAGGTGTGAGGGGTGGGTAGAAACCAGGAGTGACGAATGCATGAATCCACCCCTCCCACTGCGATGCAAAGCGATGGGTCAAGAGAGTCCGGCTGGAGAGGTTAAAAGGTCTCTTTCCACCAATCTTTTCCGATCCGGCCTGCCTCGCAGTAGGTGGGAAAACGCACCCACAGCGGAAGACCTAGACAAACCTCATCCTTTAACCCGGACACCTCTGCGAAGTCACAAAAGTAGGGAACCCCTTGGAGTTACCTATGGTAGGGGTATTGGTTATCCAATAAATGGTTCCCGGGATGGCAGTACACATAAACGCCTCCCAAATTGAACATAATACTTTTGAACATAAATTGAATATAACACTGACCTAAGAAAAAAAAATAATTATGACATAATAATCTTTGTGAAAAAGCTCCAAATTTGTTTTATCTAATGTGTGAATCAAACCCTCTATAAGGTATAAGTATTTCTCATAGACATATGAATATTAGTAGACCAGAACATAAAGGTGAGGGGTAGACAACAACTATAGCGGGGGGCAAAGCGGGAAGATGACTTTGGAGATATGTGATTCGTCGATAACTCAATACGACAGTATATAGGCATCTCACATTATAATATCACCATTTAGTTCTTAAAAGTAAACTCTGCTTTTGAATGAATAGACTTTTTACATGGGAGCGCGAATTGCTCGCCGCGTAATGAACAAGTTGCGAAGTCTAAATATCCCGCAAATTAAAGTTTGCTTATTTTCAGAAACCAATATTTTGTTACCGTAGATAATTAGTTAGGACACTTTTTCAAATGTTTCATAAATTATTTACCCCGTAAACATCGACGAGCACACGCCGTGTATCTCGAGTGATAGTATATATTTACACGTTTCCAAAACACAAACCATGTTTTTGCGGTGTTATTTCGTAAAATGCACCTATGAGCGCTCGACGCTGGCTCGCAGAAGAATGATGACGTCACATTTTTTTGATTCACGCGAAGCCATTCTCAATCCCAGCCGGAATGGGGAGGGGGAAATAATACGTTTTATCACTTAGGGCAGGTCTACTAATATTCATATGTTTATGGTATTTCTTCAGATTAATTGATTGATTACACGGTTAAAAACCAAAAAAACGGTTATCTGAAATTACAGAAACAAACTCAATTTGTGGGATTTTCGATTTAACTAAAGGAAACAACAAACAAGACAATATTGGAATTATAGAGGATATCCGAAACACCACTGTAAATGGTCAACAGATATCCTATCCCAGTTTGTGCAAATAATACTATCGCGTACCCATACATTATTTGAAACATCCTCTATCACGCGGCAGAAATTCTGCGCACATGTCGCGATCAGTGTTCATGTTTGGCGCCATCGGCCATTTCTCTCATTAAACTTTATGGCTGACAGACATTTTTCTTTTTTTTGTCCACCAACTCTGGGCAACTCTACGAGGCGTGCTTTTGTGAATAATACACCTACATAATATTATTATGCGGTGAAGATTGTCGCATGGAGTGGAAAAATATTAATGTTTTCGGGGAATCGGATTTGAGCAGAACTTGAGCGTTTGTTGGATTTAAATTAGCATGTAGAGTGGATTCATGAGTTTTTTTGACAGCTCTGGGAATAAAATGTTTGTTTCTTTCTTGGTTTTGAATTCCATAAATAATATGGGTAATTGACCTGATGTATTACATCTTTTGTCGATCTGTTATAAGATTGATTATTTCTGGGAAATTGTTGGCAATTGTAGGCACTATTAATAAATTTATTGATTTGACGGTGCCAACATCTTTCGTATGATTGTTCACTTCTATGTATTGTGGGTTAATAGACCAGGTGAATTACATCTGTTGTCAATATTGTACCTACGGTTTTCTGGGAATTTGAATGCAATTGTACAATAGGTTTAATTAAAATGATGTTATGATTACTTCTTTCCTGGTGTATGAACACGATTAAGTGAAGAAATTTAGTCTTGGTGAATTACTATATGTACTGTTCTATCTCTGTCCCAATAAGTCAGAGGATCTTTGGTTCGATTCCCAGTTTCGACCGTTACCTTTTTTACCGTTATGTTTTTTCTCGTATTTTTTTAGATTTGTTAGTATTATCTTCTTTTTCAATATGGTTGTCTTTTTACTCCTGTTATTTTTCCATTGTTTACATAAATGATTGCTTCTTTCTGGAGGTTTGAACGCAAGTATTTCCTACTTCTGTTGACCTGCTGGTATATTGTAAGTTAACTACGAGTATATTATAACATAAAGATTGCGTCTTTCTGAGGAGTACATACAATTCAAACTATGGATTAATTGACCCGGTATATTAATAAGGTTGTAGGTATATTAAAGTTGTGGATCTATAATAATATAATGTTACTACTTTCTTTTGGGGCTATTTACAGTGATTAGTTAAATTTACCGTTTATTTACCGTGTGAAAATTTTCATCTGTGTTTCTGTAGAGGTCGTCTGCGAATTTGATGAGATATTGGTCGAGTAAGTTTGCAGGTATGACAAGATACGATATCTTATCTCCCAATTTAGATTTTCTCATATTTTGTAGGTAAATTTTAACGTCTCTTTATCGCTAAGCATTTACATCTATCGAAGATATATTATGCAAGATACGTGGAATGTTAATTATTCAGACATATCCTACTATTATCCGATTGTCTCCCATTCTAGTACGAGTACCTACATGATAACCGTTCTTGATTACATTTTATATCCTATTGAACTAATAATAACATTGTTTTTTAATCTAATGTATTGTCTGTATTCAATTCTTAGAAAATTAGAATTATATTGAACTTTTTAATTACATGTTAAGATAAGCCATTTCCTATTAGCTTTCTAATCCAATTCTATAATGCTTCCACATAGTGGGGAGATAAATAATGGCTGTCAAACAAATGATATAATAACCCAATATTTTGTGTTAATATTGTCTGGTAAATTTATCTAATATATAAAATTCTCGTGTCACGGTGTTTGTTACCATACTCCTCCGAAACGGCTGGACCAATTTTGATGAAATTTTGTGTGCTTATCTGGTAGGTCTGAGAATCGACCAACATCTATTTTTCATACCCCTAAAAGTGAAGGGTGTTCCACTCCGAAGAAAATTATTTTCCCCATACATTTTGTATGGAACGAATTCTCCTATTTTGAAAGAACTGCAGCAATATTGTAGGGGGTATAATATTGAACTGTGAACCGGGAGGGGGGAGGGGAAAGGGGTAGGGGGGAGGGGCGAGGGGGAGGGGGGGAGGGGGGAGGGGGGAAAGGAACTCAGGAAGGGGAGAAGTGGAGTGGGGAGAGGGAGAGGGAACGCGAGAGGGGAAAGGATACGCAGGGAGAAACAATTTAGATCAATTCAGCTAATAAGTTGACAACAGTTTTTGATTCTGAGGCGGTACGAAGTTCGCCGGATCAGCTAGTTATTTTATAAAATTATTAACATCAACCCAGGCCAGTCCTAGTGAGATTAAAAATTAAATTGTAAACAATAATACTAAACCTTCCCTACATCAAATCAACTTTCGCAAAAAACATGAATCGAACCTAGCTCCACACATTTTCAATATGTTTCTAAGACAAACAAAAACTTTCATCACCCCAAATAATCTGAACTGGCTGTTTAAAACTTTTGTAATATGGTTGACTGAAAAGGAAAGAACAGACATTCAAAATATCCTAAAAAACTAACAGAAGTACATTTTATAGACATTCACTTTTCATATGATTACTCACTAAATTATATAATATTAAAATATAATAAAATGTGCAGGGGCCGGCATTGAAATTGAATTGAATTGAAAAACACAATAAATAAATAAATTTAAATAATGTTAAGTTGCCCTTTCGTATATTTTATATGTGTGTGTTCATAGAAATTAAAAATTTTGTCTGTATGTGTTTGATGAGTTTTAACGTAATATTTGATCATAACATTTGCCTAAAGCCCAGTATAAGATATTAGCGAATATAAATACGAGAGTACCCATGTACTTATACATGCAGTTGCATTTTCGATTTTTGTGATTTATGATTTAGATCTTTGATTGAATCGTAAAACTTTTACAAGAATTTTGTACCTTGTGTGGAGGGTCGCGTCGTTTACAAACATGGACAATACCTACCTCCTCAGCTGGAGCTCTGCCCATTTTTTTCAACCATTAGTGGAAACATAATATAGCATATAAAATAATATATATAAAGCGTGAGCAACCATAAAGCATAACACATGTTACTAAATTTGTAGATTTTAGATTTTAGTAGAGTATTATTGTACTGCCCTGAAGAAGCTACGGTTAGAGCGAAACCCGGTCAAAAGTGGTGTTTACTAAGTTATGGTTTTATTTACATTATTATGCATCTGCTTCATATGAATAAAGATAGTTAATTGACACTATTGTTAAAAAGGGTGTGTATAACTGACTTAAGAAATAACCAATCAACGCGTACGTCTTATAAACATAGATGAAATCCACAGATAAATTAGCGCAATCATAATGTATTTAAATTAACCCCGCAGGTGTCGCTAGCAGCAATATGACACTGTTCTCTATTCGAATGATGACGTGACACTAATCCAGATATAGTCCAGACGTTGTCTCCAGATCCAAACTCTCGTCAGGTGGCTGTCTGCCGTCTAGACTCTGGAGCCAAGATCTTGGAGCCGGTGGAAGTGGAGGATACAAGTAGTCGCCACCTCACCACTTTACCAGATTACTCACGTGTGTCGCGTGTGATGATTGCCAGCTATTTATAAACGTGATGGTGCCGGTTGATGGACAAGATTTGAGTGGTGAAATGATACTGTGACGATGCGAATATGATTAAGTTATCATTGGAGTTTGTTTTCTTTGCAGTTTATTTGTGCGGTGAAATTAATGGCGTAATGCATTGTGTGAGCAATTGACAGCTTTCTGAGATTCGAGATAAACATACGAAAAATTATTGCGTACAAAATTTCTTCAATTATTTATTTATTTATTAGTTTTCGGGAAATCGAAAGTTAACATTTATTTCAGTTGGTACATAGTTTTAAATAGCCAAAATAAAACCAATAGGCCACTTGCATCACATTTTTTAAAAATTTTTTCCGGTTTAGGCAAATATTCTAAGACATTCTGTATTTTTATTTTTTTTTTAATCGTATTTTTGAAACCTTGGGGATTTTTTGAAAATTTCAATCCGATAAATCAGACCATTTTTTATAAACCGGAAAGACGGGACATAATTTTACAGGTATGAAAAAACGATAATTACATAGCCAAAAATCATTTAAAAAAAAAATAACGTTTTCCACACGAATGGCACAGGAGAATAACGAGGCATACCAAAAATATTACATCTCATAAATATTTTTTTTCCTTGATCCATCTTTTTGACCATAAATCATTATAATGAACAGCGTCTGTATTACTAAATTCAATGTAATATACTTGTACTTGTACATTATAATAATAATAAGAATATTATAAAATTTTATTTTGTTAAAATCAGCACCATAATCATTATACCTCTAAAACATGTACCGACATCCTCTTCACGTTCTGAAGAGAACCCCGTACCCATTAATTGTACGGGGTTCTCTTCAGAACATCTGTCAAAAAATCAAACCAAATGATAAGTTCGCAGAGAACAAACAATAAATCTAGTGAACGAATTCAAAAATTCGCCTGAAATCAAAGTGATGCCATATAAAAAAATAAATCAGTGTGGAATTTTATAAAATTAATAGGAACATTTTCGGCGACGGGACATTTTCATGTAGTGACGTCACGAGCCCAAATAATGGATTTATTTATTTAAAAATAAAAAAAACTGTACATTTCTAAAAATTTTTACTAACATTTTCGTAATCTTAGTAAAAAACTCTATCCACACGATTTTTTCCAAGTCGTTATGAAGTCCATGCAAGTGGCCTACTATGGATTTCCTTCTTGTGATTTTACTTCTACTGAGACAGCATAATAAGAACAAGTAAATTATATAAAAAAAAAATAATTCTAAAAAAGTTATGATTTCATTTCTGTATTTCCGTGTTAGATATGTGAAATCATTTAAAAGTAAAAATTGGGTAGATTTTCAATTTGCTTTTCGTCCCGTGAAAATCACGTGAAAGTCTGAATTCTTGACAAATCAATACCAATTTGGAAACGCCTCCTTGGCGTGACCTATGGCAGAGGTCTATTGGTTATCCAATAAATGGGAACCGGGGCGGCGGTACCCACCTGCCTCCCAAATTGAAAAAAAACCCTTGATGGGTGAAATCCAAAAACAATTGAAAACAATCATTAATGTCTTTGACCTCTACAATTTGGGAGGCGGGTATGGCACCGCCGCCCCGGGAACCATTTATTGGACAACCAACACCTCTGCCAGAGGTCACCCCAAGTGGTTCGCTACGTTTGGTGACTTAGCAGGGATGCCCGGGTTCGTGGGATGAGGTTTGTCTAGGTCTTGGTGGCGGATACGTTTGCCCAACCACTGCGTGGCAGGCTGGATTGGAGGAGACTAATGGAAGGGAGACCTTTTGACCTCTCCAGCCGGATTCTCCCGACCCTTCGTCTTGCACCGCAGTATGAGGAATAGGTTCATACGTCCGTCACTCCTGGCCACACTGACCCCCAGATTCCTACCCACCCCTGATACCTGTTTCCTTCCCGTATCTTCTTCTCCCTCCTTTTCATTAAAAAAACCCTCCACACAGCATCCTCAAAGATGACATAGGCCCATAGGGAAATTGTTTTCATTGGTGCCTCCTGTGTGGAGCTAATGTAAAAAAAAACCTAAGTAGATTTTTGTAAAAACTTTTGTAAAACAGAAAGTACCTATCTTTAACTGAGATGATCTGAAACAATTATGGTGGGCGAGTTAAAAGCAAATTAATTCAATAGATCACAACACAATGAATCACCGAGTTCCCCGTCCTTCTAACATCTAGTCAGCCGTGATTTATTTGTGGAGTAGCGTGTAGGAGGCAGAGGAATCAATGCGCCAAATATCTGTCCACAGCCAGAAATGTTCGTTCCCAGAATTGACAAGTACTGAGAACCCGCTCGAGTGGCCGCCATTGCTGCCATAGCTGCCATTACTGCCATTGCTGCGTGCCGCGTGTCGAGCTGATGTACAATTCGAATTTCGAAACACCGAGAATTTTAAACGGAGCTCGGGCCAAATCATGGCGGATTGGTGATATTTTTCAGAATTTTCTCCACCATTCAAAATTGAAACATTGCTTGAAATGACTTAGTCTTGTTGACCAGATCTGAATATCCAGGAACTCCCTTTCTCACTACCGTCAGCCTCACAACACGCCCTAATTATAGATGGCATAGACTAACTGGCCCGAGACTGTTGGGAGCATTTTTTTTTTCAATGGCTCCACACAGGAGACCTTGAGAAATATAATTTCCCTAAGGGCCTGTGTCGTCTTTGATGATATATATAGGGTAAATACGATACGTATAGGGATTTTTAGGAAAGAAAGGAGAAATATTCTGGAAAGAAAAAACAGACGAAAATCAGACCGTTAGAGTATTCGTATAAGAACGAATAAATGGTTAGTAATTGCTGAAAAAATATCAGGAGGACTATCAATATTTTCGTAAAAGAACTAACAAAATATTAGTAACTACTGGCAAAATATCATGAATCACTCTTAGATTTTCGTAATTGTAATGCAAAAATATTAGTATTGTCAATTGTCATGCAGCCAGAGTTGAAATTGCGAGACATCATGATAATATATTCGTAAAGTTTTTGACAGTCGCCGTCCGAATATCTATTAGGACTCTGTTTCCTGTTAATTCATTCGTAACAACTGCAGTCCCCTTTTAACAGTAATTCCGAATAAAAAGACAAGAATTCCGAATTAATTCTCAAAACATTTTTCTCCGTGTAATATTCTAGCGGTCAGTATGAATCCATCCCTCGAACAGCAATGTAAAGTAATGGGTCGAGAGAGTCCGCCTGCAGAGGTCAAAAGGCCTCCTCAACCAGCCCGGCACGCTGCAGGTGGTCAAACACATCTGCCGCCAAGACTCACCCATGAATCCGGACACCTCTGCTAAGTCACCGAACGTAGCAAACCACTTAGGGGGACTTACAGCAGAGGTGTTTGTTATTCAATAAACGGTTCCCGGGGAGTTAGTACACATACCCGCTGGCCAAATTCACAATTAAAAAAATGAACGTGAATGTGTAGTGAACAAGATAGGGAGATGGATACTTTTGAATGCGAGAAAAGTTTGGGAAGCCTCAGAAAGACATGAAAAATTAAGTGAATAACCGAATTTTAGCTTTGATTTAGCTTTGCGGGTTGTAGAGCACAATAATTGTAATTATTACTAATGAAAGTGACTAATGACAATTATATTTTTGAATGTAGCTATCACTTTGTGGTTTTCCATTATAGAAAAATGAAACAATACAACTTTGTATAAACCACTTATATAATGGTCTACTGCAAAACTGGCTTAAGAGAAATTGCCTTACACTTAATGTCAATAAAACAAAATATCTGACATTTTCTATAACAGCCAGAGGACAGCCAGAGGATGACTTTAATCTCAAATTACATACATGCCAAGAAAACTATCAAAATCAAGGCTTATCATGCCACTGTCCTACCATAGCACACTCCAAAAGTATCAAATATCTTGGTATTGAAATTGTTGATAATCTCCGTTGGAACGCACACATTGAAGTAATCACAAAAAAACTCACCAGGTACATTCACTTCTTTAGAGCCATCCGTAACATCCTCAACATAAACGACATTAAGAAAGTGTACTACGCTTTATGTCAATCACAAATAGAGTACGGGATAACTGGATGGGGATCTGCCTTGAGCACTCACATGGACCGGCTCAATATAGCCCAAAAAGGAGTACTAAAGACAATTTTGAAATTAGCGGTTAGAACTCCGACAGAAGAATTGTTTCAAAGCATTCAAGTCTACAACATACAAAAACTTTATGCAAAAAATGTTTTATTTAAAATTAAAAAAAAAAAACATATCAGAATACTCCACTGTCCAACATAGATACACAACCAGGGCAATAAACCAAAATTTTCTAGCTACAGCCAGTTTGAAAACATCTTTTGGACAAAGAAATATGAAATGCAATGCGACAAAACTATACAACGCTCTACCAACTCAAACAAAAAAATAACAGAAATAAATAAATTTAAAACAAAAGTAAAAAGATGGTTGAGAGAACAAAGTGAAAATGAACTATCAAACATACTGAAGGCCATGTAAAGACAACTGGATACTAAATACAAATGTGGAAAAACTACAGGCCGCCTCAGAACAGGAAACGCTAGTGAGAAGGACTGTGAAAAAAAAACCTCAATATAATATAATTTATAAATACATCATGTACAAATTTTGCTATAGATACTAATTAAAAAAATAACAAAATGCGTAAATCCTACCAGTTTCAGAACAAACGTTCCTTCTTCAGGGAAAGCTTATAATAATTGACAGTTTCGAACAATGTTTTACTATGGTAGGGGTGGAGCCGTTGCTAGTTATTAATGTAGATTGGGTGGGTAGGTATTAATGTAGAGTGGGTGGTGGGTAGGGGAACAAATCCATAATTGGGCTATTAGAAAATATTTTTTGTTTGTTGATAATAGATTCATTATTTTATTTTTTTTATTTTTAAGGGATTTTTTAATTTCCAAGGCTTCTAAGTTATCCAAATGTTTTCCTTTATGATTAATATGAAGAATATTTATCCCTGAATTTTTTTCAAAACTATGGTTATTTTCAATGATATGGTTAGCAAACTTATTATTAAGACACCTTAAATGTTCTTTGATTCTGATTTCAAAATTACGAGTTGTTTTTCCTATATAAAATGAGGAACAATCATTGCATTTGAGTTTATATATTCCGGAATTAGTCAATTTTTGGTCTTTATCTTTAGTATTTCTCAAAAAATTACCGATATTATTTCTTGTATAAAAAGCTGGTTTAATATTAGAAGGGAGATTTTTGCAACATTGAACCCCTACCATAGTAAAACATTGTTCGAAACTGTCAAATTATTATAAGCTTTCCCTGAAGAAGGAACGTTTGTTCTGAAACCGGTAGGATTTACGCATTATATAAGTGGTTTATACAAAGTTGTATTGTTTCATTTTTCTAATGACAATTATATTCGAAAAAGTGGTTCGGTAAGAGAGAAATAACTCTGTTTAAAAAAATTGTACTGGGACACAGAAGAAGAAAATTTAAAAGCTAAAACAAATTTATCAAGAGAGACATAAAGGACATATATTATAAAAGTAGCCCATTGCAAGTTTTACGAAATGGTAACTGTGTGTTCCGGTCGATATCATTTTTGTTAAATGGCTCTGGGAAGAAAATAAAAAAAAAGTTTTGTAAAATTCCAATGTCGACAACGTTGCGTAAACATCTGTAAATACATACGAAACGGATAAATGCAGTAACTTCTAACAGCTGAATCTACTGCATAAAATCATAATTGATGGCCTTAGACGTTATCAAAAGCCAAAAGGTAATGAGTCAACATTTGTAACACATTTAAGGTGACCTTTTTATCTCTATCAAGTCTTATCTCAAATTGCCTTCGTGCATTTCAAAATTCCAACTCTTTTATATCTGAACCATATTCAATTATTAGAAACAATATTTTTTAAACATATTCAATTAAATTGTATTAATTCTTGTAACGAGTTCTATGATTTTGACTACTTTCAAAGGGCAGGTCTTTTGAGTGTTTCCTAATCTTGCCTTTTAATATTATTCGAGTATTTTATATCTATTTACTTTGAAACTTCTATTTTATCATTCAATCTTTGCTAAATTAATTGATTTATATATCTTTTATTAACCTTTTTTAAGGACTTTTACACATGAATAGTAAAAATTATACAGTATTTATTATAATAATGAGCTCTATACTTTGTTTAAGAAGCTAAACGTTGCAAAATTTATAAAATTGGGAAGACTTCGGTGGCTGGGTCATGTGGAGAGAATGACCGAGCATCAAGCACCAAAGTCCCTGCTGAACTCAAGACCAATAGGGCGAAGGAGTCTGGGAAGACCAAGACTAAGATGGAGCGACAACGTCCTCAAAGACATATCTATCTTGGAGCTTCAAAACTGGAGAGAGCTGGCTCAAAACCGAGATGAGTGGAGGAAGACTCTTGAGGAGGCCAACACCCACCAGGGGTTGTAGAGCCAATAGTGATGATGATTTATTACACATAATTGTACTGCCTCAATAACAACATTTCGTATTAGTTTAGTGATAAATTGAAGATGTCCACTGACTTGGTAAAATTATTTCCCTTCATTAGTATTCTATTATACAATCTTAAAGCTTATCAATGCAAGTAATTCTGGATTATCAACTACGTAAATATCAAGTCAGTGAAAATTCTTCTGTGTGATAGTTAAGAGGAAATACTAGCTGCGTTTTTCCATACAAACGTATTCCCCGTTTATCTCTCTGGATTTTGACCCTAGAGCAAAATTTTTTTTTACATAATATAGATATCGACCACAAGCGTGTCGGTACGTTTTGCTTTTTTTGATAATTTACTTCTTATAGAAGTTAGGACCTTCCAAAAATGAATAAAATTGCCTAATTTAAACGCCGTCAAAAAACGTTCAGTATACAAACTAAACAATGTATTTTGAAAAAAAGCAAAACGTACCGACATAGAATATTTTCTTTTAATACAGTTAGTGAAAAAAAATTTAAAATCGGTCCAGTTTTGGAGAAGAAAAATGGGGAATACAAAACATCGATTTCGAAGATTTTATTTAGGTATTTTCGGCCCGACGTGCAGGTGTCCCTTTCGCTCAGTTCTCCTGGGGGGGCCGGGGAACGAGGGTGTTGACAAATACATATAAAGCGAAGTAGTGATGTAACGAATTTTATCGGTAGACTAGTGTTGTCCTTGCCCGAGTAATCGATATTTTTTATTCGTTTTTTTTTCTGTTCAGTGACTCATCGCGGTATACCAATACTGACCGAGCTTTCATACTAAAATTGTGCAAAATTAAAATTGTTTATGTCAAGTACTATAATAAATTTTTAATTTGGGAGGCGTTATAGGTACCATCGCCCCGGGAACCATTTATTGGATACCAACACCCCCGCCACTTGGTCACCCCAAGTGGTCCGCTATGTTTGGTGACTGAGCATGGGTTCCCGGGTTCACGGGTAAGGTCTGCATGGGTTTTGGTGGCGGATGATTTTGTCCACTTACTGCGTGGCGGGCCGGATTGGGAGAAACTGGAAGTGGGAGATCTTTTGATCTCTACAGCCGGACTCTCTCCACCATCATTTCATACTTTTACCTACCCAGAAATTCCTCTCCTTCCTTTCATTAAAAATATCCTCTACACAGCTTCTCCAATGACTTTGCTATACTATAAGGGTATTTAACTTAAAAATAATTTTTATATTTCATTTTATATGTATAATTGCATTTTGTGATATTTTTAAGTAATTAATCACCTCTCCCTTTAATATTTTGTCTATAATTCTCATATGCCTATACTTGTTTGTCTTTTAATATTAATCTTATCCTGACGAAGAGAATACTCTGTTTTCGAAATATGTTGATAATATTGATTACATAAAGCTGTTTTTACAAAGTTATTTGTTCTCATTTAACTAAAAATGACGCCACAAAGATTGGACCCATTTGCAGCATTTCAAGCTGGGTCGCCATAACCAATTCGTTTGTGCAATTTCAATCAATGCATTTCTGTGTTTCTCGAGAACCCTTCTATGGGCTTACACGTCATTAGTACTTTTACGCCAGTTTTTTAAACATTTGTGGTCAAAAACATCCAAGTAGTGTAGTTTTGTAGCTCTAGCACATATGAAGCTGTATGACTTTTTATTATGGTATAATTATTATTATGCATATATCCAATTGTATATCCGCATATACATTATTTGGCTTAATATAGTAACTATGTTATTTTCCACATCAAGTATATAATAAATAGATGCAAGAATGTTTTTTTTTGATAAATTAATAACGTATAAAAAAATATATATATATATATTTATTCTCAAAACTCTTGAGAAAATATCGTCGTTGCATTCACAAAATATCCCATGTGAGGTTTTCGACCAAATTTTTTTTTGTTTACACCATTTGATTTTTTTTTTTTTTTTTTTTTTTACAGTGAATAACCGCACAAGAATCTCAACTGCTCCCGTCTGGAGCCAGTGAGACTATGGCATCCCCAATTGGGGTATGTTGTGAGGCTGAAGGTAGTGGGGAGGGGAAGAAGGTGGGGAAGTGGAAGGTTGGGAAGTACCTGGCTATTCAGATCTGGTCACCAAACACGGCTAAAGCCATTTTCAAGCAACGTTTCAATTCTGAATGGTGGTCTTACACCAGGGCGATACTACGGTTACCACGGTTTCCTAAATAATCTGACAAATATATCCCATTTTTCAAAAATTCATCTTTTTAATCATTTTAGAGGCAACTCTGACCATTACTTGTAATTAATGGTAATTATTTAAAAAAATATACTACATATACTACAGAAATATAAAAAAATATAAAATTATAAAATTAAATCCCTATATACTACAGAAATATAAAAAAAATATAAAACTATAAAATTAAAATGAGAAAAAAAGTCTTTTTGTGTGCAAGAATTCGTATTATTTTTTTAACTCAAATTTGTCGCACATAAATTAAAATTACCCAAAGAAATGTTTTTTTAATAATATACACACAGCATCCCCAAAGATGACCTAGGCCCTCAGAGAAATTATTTTCCTCAGGGCCTCCTGTGTGGAGCTCATATAAAAAAATAATAATAATCTCAACAATCTAAAAAGAGTATACTATGCACTAATCCAGTCATTAATTCAATATGGAATTATTGCATGGGGGGGGGTCATACAACAATATTCTAACCCCGATCAAAGTAATCCAGAAACTAATCATTAAAGTAATCCTAAAGAAACCCTCCACTTATCCAACAGAAACGCTTTTCGCAGATTTCACGGTGCCTCGAGTAGAGAATATCTTCAAGAAAAATGCAATTACCCAAATTTACAAAGATAATATCATCAAAAAATTTTAAACTAAAATCAAAAAGATATGAAGATAACATCAAAATACCAAAATTTAATACCAAACTAATGCAAAACAATTACATCTATTTAGGAATAAAGTTTTTCAACAACCTTCCCATTGAAATAAAAAAAACCAAAGACATCAATAAACTGAAACTCAAACTTCATCAGGAATAATTAACTAAATAATTACCTGTTTTTCTCATTCTTTCTATTTATTATTAATCTATATTCACCTCTATTTTATTTAGATTTTTCGAATTTCTCCCAAGTGCACAATATTTTAGTATGTAACCGTATCCTATGTATGTACACCATATGTAATTTATATAACTCCACTGTACAATTATACATCTATATTAAATATTAAAATATATATATTTTCTTCAATATTAACTCAGTAGGTAAAGCAAAAATATTTTTTTAATATTTCTATTTAACTGTCAAAAAATTACCAAAAAATTAAGTTGCATCCAAAATCATACGAAATTCATTTTTTTAAGACCAATATTTCGTAATTTGAAACAAAAATAAATAAAATAAAACATATTTATCAGCACAAGATATTTTCTCTACCTTTTGCTAAAAAAATACATTTTCAATTTATTTGGGTGTTTTGGTCACAAATCCAAATTTAACCCCCCCCCCCCCCTCGGCTATTTGTTAGCTTTGGGAACAACTCATATCGATCTTGTGTCTCCCTTACTATTATGTTGAGAAATAAGTTTTAAACGGTGTTCGAAAGAGAAAGAGAAAATATCAAACTTTATATTCAAATTCAAAAGTTAACCACAAAATAATGGAATTGTACACCTTTATAAAACCAAACTTTATGAAACTTATGGAATTTTGTATCTATTAATTATTTTTACATGAAACAATAAAAAAGTGAGGTGACGGAAATGTTAACAATACATTTGTGTAATAAATATGTACGTGTTTTTATTTTTTTCGTTATCAGTAATTTTAGATAGAAAAAACGTAAGATGAGTCATTTTAAAAAAAATTATGTGTGCGTTCAAAATTTTTATATTCGAAAAGCAAAGGTTTATTTCGGATTTCAAAATTTAAAAGCGTATTTCATCGCCTTTCAAAAACAATTTTTAGTTTTCAGATACTATCAGAAATATTCCATTTATTTGGATTTTATTGCAAAGCGGAAATATTTCGACCTTATGAAAAAATATGCCCGAGGCCTGAGGGATATGGGTCCTATGAGAAAGGTCAAGTTGCCTTTCCTACGTTTGCTACACAAATGTGTGCATAAAAAGTGCGCACAAAAATCCTGAATGCAAAATTTAAGAAAAAATTGTCGGTTTTAATAAAAAAATGTATATTAAGCCCACTTGTTTTCACCCAAACATGGTATCAAAAATAACTCTACAATTAATGAAAATAAATAAAAATATGGGTCCCCAATTTTTTTTTTCGGTTTTTTTTTATTATGTATCCTAATATTCTAAAATACCCACAGGATATTTTGTGCGCGCAACAACGATAAGTAGCTATAATAGCATATTCATATGACGCTTACGATAGGACGCCCCTGCGAGCGGTCTTGTCTCTACACATTTGCAGATTGGAACATGCGTGGTCGGCAGAAATAATAATTCGACACGGGTGAAGCGCGTAGCCCACACACACAAGGCCTGCATTCACTCACACATCTATAGCGCGATTCTGACTACTGTCAGAGAGTGAAATAAAAGAGAAATTTAAAATAACTTTTCATAAATGTTCGCAGCGACCGGCAGCGCTCTTAATGCGTGAATTTCTTTCTAATTTGCCTTCAAAAACATCTGTCCACTCCATGGCTTTTCTTATGAGAAATAAAGATGGGAACGTAAAATATACAGTCCAAATAATCGCACCTTGGGATAACATGCAATGTCAATAACTTTGTCAATATCGCAGCGATACGGAGTCACCATACGATATAGGATATAGGTAAAGGTACAGGTTTGCGTAGTTTATATTGATAACTCTTATCATTGCCTATCGTTTAGATACGGCTTCCAAACATTCCACGATAAGATTGATGCTGTTAGGTATCCCTCCCAAACAACGAGATAACACTGGGAATTGTAAAATCATTGAAAAAATGTTAACATTTAAGAATATCACAATTATTGTTAGACGTTACCGTGAACCACAGCTGGAGTACACATAATATTACAGGCTTTAGTCGTTCTTATACTTGGGTTACATTTTTTTTAATATTACTAGTTTGAGTTATTAACTAACTAACTAACCATCACACACCTTGGCACACACACACTGCCTTATTTGGATCCATGACAACTCAGAATCGTGCAATTTATGTTGAAAACTCACTAAAATTTATGAAAAAAAAGAGAAATAGCCTAACAATAAACCATAACCAAACCTAACATAACCTATTTAACCAATTTTTTTCATCAATTTTAATGACTTTTCAAAGGAAGTTGAAGTTGTATGATTGTTGTCCGGTTGTCGGGTTACCGTCTTATTCACACTCATGTCTCATACTCACTCTTCTATATTATTCTGACTCTTGACATGGCCCGATTAAAGAATCTGATTCACTTGATCGTGCCGTGTCTTCCTCGTGCGTCCCCGACTTCTTCTAATATTCAAATTTGTCCCTTTCTTATTCTTACTATTTACGCTTTACACCAACCATGCATTATTTGCGGACGTCTGCATTTCTCACACGTTCATACATGGTTTTACCATGCCTCAGGGATCTCATCTCTACAGCATTCAGTCTACTTTCATTCTTCTTCTGCCAGTTCCATGCCTCACTGCCATACATCAGGGTAGGTAACAGCACTTCATTGTGGACTGCTATCTTCGTTTCTTTAGACAGTTTTCTGTTAGCGCCAACCGCGTTCAGTCCTCCATTAATGGAATTACCTGCATTTATCCTTATTTCAATATCTCTATCAGACTTCCCATCTCTCGTAAACATACTACCCTAATACACAAACTCATACCTGCTCCGAGTATTCATCATTCATAACTATATTGCACACTGTTTTCGTACTCCTTTTTTTCAAACACCCAAAAGTAATAGATTTTGCGACACATCCTAAGTTCTGTTGTATATTATAATATTATTAGCGCAGACTCGTGAAAAATCACGGGAGAGTCTGAATTCTTGATCCGTGACAAATCGGTTTCATTTTTTTAAATAATAAAATGTACTATTATGTATCGCTTGTCTGAATTCTTTACACAACTGATTCCAATTTTGAAAATGACAGTAAATTCAAAAGTAAAGTTGAGTTCACTGAATCAGATTTCAGGAAGACAAACAACCACGCGCAGACAACCGAAATTAGTATATTTGATAATACATAATGTACTGTTTTAATTTTACCATGAGATAATATTATTGTCCTTGCCAAATAGGTATACCTACAAACTTTATATAAAAAATTTCTTTCGTATTTCATTCACGTGTTTCATTTTCCTATTGAATTTTCTTATATACGAAACTAGTAGATATTTTACCAATAAAATAATAAAGGGAAAACAGACTTATTTCAAAGACATTTTAATCCTATTTCCCCAACATGTAATCTAACTAGAATATTAAAAAATGACAATCCTGCATTTCTTACTTTGTTATGTCTTCTGGAAGGCAATTACTTAAACGGCCATTCGCAGCTAATGGATTGCTTGCTACCTAACTGGTTTAATATATATATATATTGTAAGTTTTTTTTTCAGTTCAGTATTTCTTTGTATGTCTAATTTTCTATACGATTAAAATGCAAGATGCAGCCCAGAGCCAGTAGGTCTACGTCTACGACACTCCCAATCTATCCTTCTCTCGTTTTATGTCTTAGACCCCAATTATTTAAACTGCCCCTTCGCAGCCAATGGATTGCTTGCTATTTAAGGCTCCGCAACCGGGCTCGAAAAGAAGAAGATGGAGAGATACAAAATTACGAATGTTAGAGGAGCGCGCTAACATTTACAGCGACAAAATCGATGCAAAAATCACGAAAATGTTTAATAAAACACGACTCGTTTAAAATAGAGCAAAAATCTCCTGGGGAGCATCTTGAGTATCATTTAAAAAAACATTGTGAATTTTTTCACAAATTGTTACGATACACAAATCTCTCTCTCTGGTTTCAATCCTGGGATTGGTTTGCAGCAATTTCCTTTAGTTTCCTCTTCCATTCTTCCCTGTCTTGTGCGGCTCTTTTGAGGTCTGCATATGATAAGCAGCGCACGTCCACCAGCAGGTCCTCCAGGTACTCTCGGCGTGGGCGTCCCCTAGAGTTTGTCCCCTCGGTCATACCCTCCATTATGGAATGCAAGAGGCCTTCTTGTCGTATTACATGGCCGATCCATCTTGCACGCCTTTCGGACAAGGTCCTGAGCAGGTGCCTTCCTCCTTCGATTCTTTGGAGAACCTCCTCATTTGTAATGTGGTCTCTCCAGGAAATTCCTAATAGTCTTCTATAGGACCACATCTCAAAAGCCTCTAGTCTCCGTTTATCTCTTTTGGATAGGCACCATGTTTCGCAGCCGTACATCAAGATACTCCATACATAGGTCTTGATGAGGAGTATTCTCAGCTTTAGGTCTATATTATTTGATTCAATTATTTTCGACCTTTTATTGAAAGCAAGCCTAGCCTGGTGTATACGGCTGTCAACATCGCTCTTAGACCGACCGTCCCATGTTATTTTGCTCCCGAGATAGACAAACTCCTTGGCGTTCTTTAGTGGAACTCCTGACATCTCTATTCGCATCTGATGTTGCGTTCGGCCTACAGTCAGCAGCTTTGTTTTGTCTTTATTTATCTTCATGTTATAGTTATTTTGGAGAATGCTTTGCATGGTTGTTAAGGCCTCTTGCAGTTCTTCTTCGCTTTCAGCAACCAATGCAATATCGTCAGCAAACCTTATCATATCCACCTTTTGCCCGTGTATCTTTACACCTTTTCTGTGACTCATTCTCTCTCTCAAGTCGTCAATCGCACTTTGTATATAAGCGTTAAAAAGAACAGGTGACAGAGAGCATCCCTGTCTCACCCCTTGTCTTATACTGGCTTCTTTTGAATCATTGTCACATCTAATTATAGCGGCCTCATTCTTGTATAGCACCTGGATTATTCGTCTATCTCTATATTTGATATCAATTCTCTTCAGAATCTCGAAGAGTCTTTTCCATTCTACTTTGTCGAAAGCCTTTTCCAGGTCTATGAATGCGATGAATGTGTTTTGGTTTCTTTTTATTCTTTTTTCAAGTAGTATTCGTAGCGACAATATTGCTTCTCTGGTTCCTACACCTCTTCTAAAGCCATACTGATCTCCGGAAAGGATGTTCTCTACTTTTGGTTCGATTCTTTTTAGAATGATATTAGTCAATATTTTTGAGGCATGAGATATTAGGCTAAGAGTTCTGTGTTGTTCACATTTCGTCGTGCCTGCTTTCTTTGGTAATGTAACAATTAGGCATTTCTCGAAATCCTCTGGTATCTTTCCAGTCTTATACATTGTCTGTATCATTTTAAACAGGGCATCTATAGTTCCTTTTCCTGCTGGTTTAATTAGTTCAGCTGGAACGTCATCGATTCCGGGTGCTTTCCCGTTTTTGAGGTTTTTCAGTGCGAGATCAAATACGATATCAAAATATCGATATCAAATACGATACACAAATACGCCCCTGCAAATTACTCGACACCCTCCTCCCAAGTTGTAGAGCACGCCACTGCGCAAACTACAGTTTCGCTCCCTCGCCGCTAGCTTCCCGGCGCGCTACCGGCGGCGGAACCCAAACAAGCCACCGTCGGCAGCGAGCCACCAACCGCCACTTACCCGTAGCTCCTGGTCTAGTAAGCACGCATGGCGTGGGGACCGTTCCGCGCTCATTCTAGAAGTTTCCACGCGGAAAACAATGGAACGTGTTTTGCTAAGTGTTACACTGCGACACCAAGAATGGCCGAACTCTTTCCCGACACGGAAGATACAGGAGTCCAAACGCTCGCTGTAAGTACCCAAGCTGTTTTCCCCCTTATTTGCGTGTGTTCGCAGTAAATTCACCGCGGAGATAAATAGCCCTTCCAGAGAGATTATAGAGACAGATTCCTCCTTTTTAGATATAACTGTTGTTGCTACCCTGAATTACTATGTATGCATTATTGTGATATTGTGTTTACGCAGGTGTTTTACCCAATATAACTGATGTTTACCCTGATTACTGGTTTCACTGCCTTCTCCCAGCCCGTAGAAATTTGAGCTTTATTTCAGGAAAGACCCACACACGCCTCACAGATCCTACCACCCTGGTGGTGAGGGCCTCTCCCGCTCTGCTGACTAAAACCTGAGCTAGTCTGTCGGCAGAATGTAGGGACCCCCATTTAGGTCCGCTAACAAAATATAATTTATAAGATAATAGAAACAGACTAGTTTTGAATAATTTTTGGAGTTTCATGTAATTTGCGTTTCGGCGTGGGCAGCATTTAGACATTATCTTTAAAAAAAACATACATTTTTTAAGAGCTTGTAAACCTCAAATTTTTGAGGGAGTTATGTAAGAAATCGGTAGAAATTCGGGTTGCGGGCCCTTAACTGTTGCTTTAATATTAATATATAATTTTTGAAGTGAAAACTTTTTAGCACCGTTGTGATTTGAAACTCGATGAAACGAAAAATGGCGACACTAAAAAATAAACAAACATATACATCTGTAGGATTTAGCCTGCGAGAGAATGAGATAAAATAATTGGTCTCCTCTTTGTACCTACGGTGCTTCATAGCCTCCCTACATTTGTTTACTTTAGTTCTCTGAACGTTTCACTTCTACCGCGTGTGAATTGCACGCTTTGATTTTTTTTTTATTCATTTGGGTATTAAGTGTATCTACTTTCTATACGATTACAATGCATTATACGGCACCCCAAAAACCCGAAAGAGTTGGAAGGTAGAAGAAAGTTAGTGAGAGAAAGGAGAACTATACAAATCGCTTACTAAATATTAGGTGCTTACATATGAAATTGGCGTTTTGTATGGGAGGAACATAAAGTCGATTTTTTTAATATAATATATTTAAAGAGTTGGAAGGTAGAAGAAAGTTAGTGAGAGAAAGGAGAACTATACAAATCGCTTACTAAATATTAGGTGCTTACATATGAAATTGGCGTTTTGTATGGGAGGAACATAAAGTCGATTTTTTTTTAATATAATATATTTATTTAATCACAGTATCTACCATTGGTATCCATGCACTTTTGCCATCTCATAGGTAGTTCATCGATCCCTTTACTAAAAAAAACCATTCGGAAGGGAATCAATAAAATCTTTGAAGGCGGTTTGGACTGCCCCATCGGGGTTGAATTTTTTCCCTTGCAAGAAGTTATCCAAATTTCGAAAAAAATGTTAATCTGTTGGGGCAAGGTCCGGAGAGTACGGTGGATGTCTTAAACATTCCAATTGAAGCTCCTCTAATTTGGTATCCGTCTGTTGTGCAGTGTGTGGTCTAGCGTTCTAATGCGCGTTTGTTGATTTGCTTCACTCAATTCGTGAGGTACCCACCTTTCAAGCTTTTTCACCTTCCCAATTTGCTTCAAGTGGATTAAAACAGTTTTATCACTAACACCGCAGCCTGCAGCTAACTCGGACGTGGTTTGCGATGGATCCGCTTCCACAATAGCCTTCAATTCTTCATTATCAACTTGTTCTGCAGGTCGAAATTTCTAGAACGAAAACGTTGGAACCAAAAACGCACTGTGTTTTCTTTTGCGGCATCGTCGCCATACACATCATTAATCCTTCGAGCCGTTTCTGCAGCATTGGTGCCACGGTGGAACTCGTACTCGTAAATAACGCGATATATTTCAAGTTTTCCATTTTGTAAACTAAGTGACGCAAAGGAAAAAAACAATTAAGGAAAAAACAAATGAATTATAATTTTCGAAAAACAAATACATGAGAACATGAGTAAATAGCTGTATAGGTAAATTTGAATTTGGAATTCCTAACCAAAGAGAAGATATTTGAGATCAAAGTTGCCAGTACGGCAAAACGCCAATTTCATATGTAAGGACCTAATATAACTAAAGCCATATCAAGAACCATTTAGATCTTAGTTTTGATATATAACGAATACGAAAGTTTTGGACAATACTGAGAATAATATTTTTCACTCAGATAGGATTATGATGATATTAATCGCGTTAATTTTTCGTCGAAAACATGTAGTAAGTATTTAACTTTTACCGCGTAAAGTTAATAACAGACTTTATCAATAGAAGTAAAAAATATATTAAAAGTCAATAATAAGATTACGGTCTAATCTTTACTTTTCTGCAGAGTTATTGACAGATAAAACAGCTCCAATCTGTCCGTGTTGTTTACTTCGCTGAAAATAGGATCGACAGAAAATTTTCCGCCTCATACGACATTCGTAATCTGCATCGTAAACCTTCAAAGGGATTTCGCCGAATATTGCGTGTGAATTTTATCTGTGTGGTTTTTAATGTTCTTTATTATTTTCGTACATTTATACCTACTCGTGGTAAAATACTTGTAAACTTACATATTTAACTGTATTTTATTCGGGAGACCAACGCTTTACAGTAATAACAAAGCATAATAGTATCAAGCAGTGGCGGTTCTTCACAGGGGGACAATGGGGACGGACCCCGCCAGCTACACTCAAAACCTACTAAAGGAAAAGGAAATAACAGTCGATGCGTTGTCTTCACCAAAATGAATGAATACTTTAAACATAAAAGCAATTAACATTTGCAGAAATAAAATACAAATAATTATTCCGGATGATTTTAATAAGACCCTATGCGCGTACAGCGAACAATGTACGGAGCACTAAACAGCGGGTCAATTTCTCAGTGCGCACAATCTAATGCGCACTTGGGGGACGATCCGAAGTATCCCCATACTTTCCTTGCGTTGTTTCGCGATCGTATGCAACTGCGCATGCGCAGTCGTATGTGAATTCAAATACCCGCGGGGACAATTCTTTGGATCCCCACAGAAACATTTGTTTGCGAAGTTTCGGGCGGGAATCGCTCGCGTTCAAATTAGTTTGATAATAATCTTGCAAGATAAAGCTTTATTTTTATTATACTATATTGTAAATTGGCATATATCTTTGGATATTTTATATTATTTTGTGTTTAGATATCCGACTAGCATGATTAGACCATAAAATATTTTTTTGAGAAATTTTATATTATATTCTACGGGTGGTGAGATTGCGGTACAGTACGTAAAAAAATATCGATCCCCACCACTAATAAAGTGCTCGAGCCGCCACTGGTATCAAGTCACATTAATTTTGTACAATTTACAGATTTCAAAGATGATAATAAGTGAAATGATTTAAAAGATGATAATGAAAGATTACATAACAAGTTTTTTGAGTGGGATTATGGAAGGGGTAGGAGGGGGGGGGGGGGGGTCAGTGTAGTTGAAGAACAGTATGTGTACTAATAAAAATAGTAATAAAACAAACAAAAAAGAGGTTCTTAGAATAGTGGTAGCATTAGTACACATTGAGTAGGTATCTATACTACGAGAGATGGAAGGGCTGACAGAGATATCGAAAGAAGGGTAAATGCAGGCAACTCTATTAATGGAGGACTAAACGCCGTTGGCGCCAACAAAAAACTGTCCAAGAAGCGAAGTTAGCCGTCCATAATGGAGTGCTGGTACCTACCCTGATGTATGGCAGTGAGGCATGGATCTGGCAGAGGAAGGATAAAAGAAGACTAGTAGTAGACATTCTAAAAAATGCCTGAAGTCAACGAGTTAAGTTTACTTTAAAGTTAGTAAATTTGCTTTATCACTATTATTTTTAATTTTTATTACATTCAAATTCAAAAAAAAAAAAAAAAAATCTTTTGATAATTATCATAATAATATTTATATTTGGATGACTTATTTTCAACATCTCCACAAGTAGAGTCATTATTTATTTATCTACTTATCATGTATTTACGGACCTATTTTATTTAGCAAAACAGCAGCCTACAATAAGAATAGTTTATTTATATGTTTATTATTATATAAATCTACCTTATTGAAACCACTTAAAGGAGTCGTTGTTATATAAAAACATTGTACCTAACTAAACTATATATTAATTAACCAATAACAATAATTCTTACATTTATATAATTATATATTACCTAATAATTCGACTACCATAATACGGGCATGTGCCTAGCATGGTAGTCGAACCACCTGTAAAAACTGTATAAAAAGTTATATAATGAATAAAGAAAAGGAAAAAAAAAAAAAAGTCTGAATGCTGTAGAAATGAGATCCCTGAGGCGTATGTGTGGTAAAACCATGTACGATCGTGTGAGAAATGTGAAGATCAGCGAAGATTGCAAGGCTGATGTAAGCGTGATGAGTAAGATTAAGAAAGAGACGCTCAGATGGTTTGGGCATGTAGAGCGAATGAACGAGGAAAGGAGTGTAAGGAGAATATATGACGCAAATGTGAATGGAAGAATAAGTCGGGGACGCCCGAGGAAGACATGGCACGACAAAGTGAATCAGATACTTGAGTCGGGCCATGTGAAGAGTCGGAATAATAGAAGAGCATGTATGAATGTGAACGAGGCAAGGAGTGTGTGCCAAGATCGAGTTGTTTGGCGGTCCGTCCACTCTGCCTACCCCTGCGGGGAAACGGCGTGATGGTTAGTTAGTTAGTTAGTTAGAGTATCTATAGTTGTAAAATATCGAGAGATCGCCTGTATGACTTTAAACGAGCGTGGTGCAAAATTAAAAATGTCAATTTGTGTATAGTGTGAATTGAAAGCGTGTGAAGAACGATAAATGAAGAGGTTTTGCTTAGAATTGGTGATACATTTAGGGAGGCTAAGAATTTTAACGAGATCTGGTTCGTTTGTAGGGAACTCGTAGTTGGATTCGTTGTAAGAGTTCCGGGCAATCTACGACGGACCTGGATATTTTCTGCAGAAACAGTACAGCAACCGAGCTTCTTCGATCTTCCAATGATAACATATTGAAGTACGTGACCGAATATTGGTGATTTAACCCCCAGGCCTCGACCGTATTATGTCAGAGGGCCAAAATATTTCCGCTTTGCAATAAAATACAAATAAATGGAATATTTCTGAATGTATCCGAAAACTAAAAACTGTTTTTGAAAGGCGATAAAATACGCTTTCAATTTTTATAAAATAAACTAGCTGACCCCTCAAACGTTTTCTGATTTCTAAAAAAATTAATGTATTGTAAGTGGGGATGGGATCTATGATAGAAAGAGGAAAGGAGAAAACACCAACTAAAGTAGGAAAACGAAATAAAGAAAATCAATATGAATTTCGAAGAGCAATTGAGTGAACGATATTTTTTGTCACTCCGTCTTTAGCCAACACAAATAAGCTCCATGGTTTGCCCACGCGAGAACATGATGACGAACGAAATATCAAATGACGCGACGCCGCGCGCGCCGCGACGCTTCTCGTGAATGTCTTGCGCATGTGGGAATGAAAGTTCGATGAGGCGGACGTAGCGCCATCTGCAACAACATAAATAATTTCGTTCTGTTTGAAATACGAAAGACGGTTAAATTTGTTCATACAAAAATACAAAAATCGCATTCCATGTAAAAATAATTCATTAAAAATTCCTAAAGCTTCATAAAATTACTTTAAATCGCGATTCGAAACTTTGGTTTCAGAAAGGTGTACATTTTACTTATATTGTGGTTGATTTTGTATTTGAATATAAAGTGTGATGTTTTTTCTTTCTAACGCCGTTTATATCATATTCTCACTATAATAGTAATGGAGATACAACGATTTCTGTGAGACCTATATGAGTTGTTCCGAAAACCGAACAAATAGAGTTACATTCGAACAGAGGAATATACATATTACTTTTCAATGAAAACAGCGAATATGTTTTTGATAATATACATTATTTATAGATAGTTTTAAATATAACACTTATCTGTTTTCTTATCTGTTTTTCACATCTTAATAGAAAACCTCCTCATCTGTTGGAGTTTTTAATGTTTTTACTTGCAAATTGATATACGACATTCGTCAAGGTCCGAATACTCAAACATAACCAATACATCTAATTAATGTTGGCTCCGTAAGTATTCATAAATTTTCGTAGCGGACATTCAGATAATTGGATCTCAACAAATTATAGGAAGTAGGTTAATTATAAGGAAATTCTTTAATATTTTCTAAGAGAATCTTGTGTTTATAGGTCAAACCATTACATTGAGAAGTGTTAAGAAGAAGCCGTACTAAATAATGCAAAATCATTTGTTTTTGTTTTGAAAATTGGATCGCTTAGAAGTATTATGGATGCTTCAATTAAATACTGCGAGTAGAACATACCTTTGCCCTTAAAAAATTCGGTAATTTTTTTATAAGTCTTTTAATAAGCCTATAAAAAATAAAGTATAAGGTCTATAAAAAACATTTTCAAGTCCAAACTTTCCTATTTATGAACCCCTTTTCGGATATGGTTTTATTGTATAATGTGGCAAATTCAGTTTCTTTTATAATAATCGCAAAACAAAATATATTTTCGCCCGAACTTCACAAATTAAAATGAAATATGCATTTTCGCGTTGTTATTTTACAATACGGCCGCTAGTCGAAGAATTTGGTTTTTCAAAGTGAACCTTATACCGTCCACCGAAAAACTACTGACTCGCCACACCCATTTTCAGTCAGTCCTCCCCCGGCCATAGCGGAGAACAGACGTTAGGTTCCGCGTCGCTTGGTTTAGTGAAATCAATTTTAAATTTTCGTTTTATTACAATAAACAATGCGTAAAAAAGGAGTCAATGTTTTTTATAGGTCTTTTTTTTCACAAATTCTTTTCCAACCTTTCCAAAAGCTTTTTCTCAAGTATTTTTACAGTCCTCCCATAAAGGGGCGCGATTTCCGATTTCGACTTTTTCATGGACTATTGGATCGCCTTAATAAAAAAGCCCGACAGAAAACAACTGATCTTATCTAGCGTTGCTAAGCGACCAACCGGTACGTGCATATAGAACGTACTTTGTTGTGTATTGTAACTTTGTCCTTTTCTCTAATAGGAAGATAACACAATAAGTAATATTAAGAAATGGACGCTTGGATGGTTTGGGCATGTAGAGCGATGGAACGAAAAAAGGATTGTAAGGACTACACGTGACCCGAATGTGAATAGTGGAAGAAGTCGGATCATGTCAAGAATTAGAATAATAGAAGAGTGTGTACGAGACGATGCATGAATATGAATGAAGCAAGGAGTATTTTATAATATCTCAATGGTTAAGACCATGGAACTATTAAGACCGACTTGTTTGGCGATGTGTCCTCTCTGCCTACCCCTTGCGAGACGCCGTGATGGTTAGTTTGTTATATGTGTTATCACACGCAGTAACGTTTATCAATGCATTGTTAAATTGACCAGTAATTATTTATTAAAATATATTTATTTATTTTTTAATTTCGCGCCCAGCTGTTTTACGTGTTTATTTTATTGTAATATCTAAATGGTGGACATGATCAACTAATATGTAATATCTAAGTGCTGGACATGATCAACTAAAATGTACAACAGTCCAAAAACTTGCCCCACTACTAACTCCTACACTAACTAAACTGATTAACCTGAGCCTGAAAGAAGGTCAATTTCCGGACAGTTGTAAAATTGCAAGGGTTATTCCAATATATAAAGGGAGCTTGAAAACTCAAACATCTAACTATAGGCCCATTTCTGTCCTACCGATTCTATCAAAAATATACGATAGGCTAGACAACTTTCTGAAAAAAAAAATCATTTCTATATGCCAAACAATATGGTTTCAGAAAAAAATCTTATACTCTCTCTGCAACTAATGATCTTATAAATAAACTTAGAACTAGCATAGATTATAAAAACTATGTCATAGCAATTCTCGTAGACCTTCAAAAAGCCTTTGACACCGTAAGTCATGAAATACTGATTAAAAAAATAGAAAAAACAGGTTTACACCAGGTCCAGCTATCAAACTAATAAAATCCTATCTGTCCAACAGAAAACAATGTGTTAACATAGGAGATAAAAACAGTCAACTCGAGAGTATAAACTACGGAGTTCCACAAGGATCAATACTGGGACCACTTTTATTCCAAATATACATAAATGACATCTGTCAGCTAAAACTACATGGTGAAATCTTCTTATACGCATATGACACGGCAATTTTTTACTTCGGCAAAAACTTAGAAAGTCTATTAGAACAATCTCAAACGGATCTTAATGTACTAAACGATTGACTAATAAAAAATATATTAACAATAAATATTAATAAAACCGGTTACATGATCTTAAGCTCATCTAAAAGAATAATACCATCGCATAAACCATTACAAATAGAAGAAAGAGACCTACATATCCTAGATAGCGAAAAATACCTGGGCTTATATATTGATAAACATTTAACATTTAAACAACACGTAGAAAAACTAAAAACAAAAATCATCCCATTAATTGGTGTATTTGGTAGAATTGCTCATCTTCTACCAACAGAGGTAAAGAGGGGCTTATACTTTAGCTTAATCCAGTCCCACCTAAATTATTTAATAGAAATATGGGGAAACACATACATTACGTACTTAAACGACTTACAAATAATACAGAACAAAGTTATTAAAAAACTCTTCAACTATAACCCAGACACTCCCACAAAAAAACTATACCAGGAAATGAACCTTTTGAAAATAAGAACATTGTACGAATATAACATATGTCTTTTAATCTACAAAATACAAAATGGACTTATACACACAAACACAACATTTATAAAAACATCACAAGTACACGAACATTATACTAGACAACACAATAAATTGTACACAAATACTGTCAAGACTGAAAGTGGCAAGAGAAATATTGGTCACGAGGGAGTTCATATATATAATCTCCTTCCAGATAACCTAAAAACGGAAAATAATATAAAAACATTTAAAAAAAAACTATTTAAACTCAAAATGTTGGAACAAAATTAAAAATATTACTTCTTACTACTGTACTATATAAGCTCTGTATTTAAGTTAAGAAAGCGAAATATTATGTTTCTTTTAACTTAATAATAATAAATAAATAAAAAATGAGAATAACATCACAAAAATGCAAGAAGGAAAATTAGTAGATTAAATAAATATATGTGAGACAAGCGACAGTCGGAGCATTGGGCAGTTTGTTTAATTAGATTTGTTGTACTGATTTCCGATATAAATTCTACTAAGACTTGTTTATATTTAGATATCAACAACAAACTTATAATCATTACCGAAATTCTGTATACGGCGAAAGGGAGTCAAGGTCTCATGCAGAATGCAGAGTCTCTGCTAATCGGTTTGTCAGTAAGCAAAACCGCCAACCGAATTGCGAACGCGCCAACACGCATAGAATATGGGATTATAGGATGGGGAACTGCCTCAAACATGCACATCAAGCAGCTAGCTAAAACGCAAAAGGCAATAATAAAAATAATCCTAAAAGTACCCATAAAAACTCCATCAAAAGAAATTTTTAAAAACTTTAATGTGTTCAGCATTATTAAAGTATGTTCAAAAAGTGCACTACTCAAATTTAAAGAAAAATATGAATACCTTGCTGACCAACACACCTACACTACAAGGTCAAAATCCTCAAAACTACTGAACATCCCGCAATTATACACATCTTTTGGCCAGAAAAACCATAATTTCCATGCTAAAAAATTATATAATGGCCTCCCAATTGAAATTAAAAACACCATGGAGATACAAATGTTTAAAAAAGATATTAAATTATGGTTAAGTAAACAGGAAGATTAGGAAATCATTAAAATTATGAAGTATCCCCAATACAACCTGCAGACAACAAACATAAATACTTTTATTTTATTTATTATTATTTTATGAAAATCAAGAAACTAGAAGATGAGGAAATAAAAATCAACACCCATTCAGCAACATACAGTCCGCCTCGGAACAGGAATACCTAGTGAGGAGGACTGTAAACAAACCACTTTATTTTCTATTTTTACTTATTTTGTAATTTTACTTTATCTTATATTGTCATTAAAATAAAAAAAAATAAAAAAACAAAATATTCTTTCCTCTGTCGGGCTGTATGAAAAATATTAATTCGGTTGGAGTTGGGGGTTCCGCGTGTATGTAGTCCTGCAAGTAGTGCTTTAATCGGGTGGTGAGTAAGCCGTTTATACAACACAGTGTTTCCGTGTCAGGTGTCACAATAATTGTGCTTAATATTGACTAACGCGTAGTTAGAAGGAACAGAAAATCAAACAATGGTAGGAAACATATATGTATGTGCGAAGTTTTAATGTCTCTCAAAAGATATCGTTAGTACGTGTAGTTATATTTAGTTTTAAGGTGCTTCAATAGATGTCATCACATAATAAGTTGTTTGAGTGGGATTATGGAGGGGGTAAGATGGGGGTCAGTGTAGTTGAAGAACAGTATGTGTACTAATAAAAATAGTAATAAAACAAACCAAAAAGAGGTTCTTAGAGTAGTGGTAGCATTAGATGAGTACCTGTAGTTGTTAAATATTGAGAGATCGCCTGTATGATTAAAGGAGTGTGGTGCTGAGTTAAAACACGATAAATTAGGGGGTTTTGCTTAGAATTGGTGTTACATTGAGGGATGCTAAGAATTTTGACGTGAGCATCCTTTAGAACGGATGTTAAGTCCAATTAGATATTTTAGTATTATTGAAACTCCTGATCATCAGAGTTGCATTGTTAATTTAAGGAAACAATAGTACAACGGGGCCTTCAAAGTAACGATACCACATGGAATTATCACCTTCTTAGATAATATTCTGTTACTCTTCCCGAGTTTCGGACGAAATGTAATGTTTTGCAAATAATATGTGATTGAACTCTTTTCGACCAAATGAAGAATGCAATCTACGCTAGTAACCAGCTGACCTATTATAACAGTGTGCGTGTGCAGTTGTATTTAGTATACCGATATCAGTTTACTGCCGGTTTTTTATAAAGATAACACATTCGACTTGATATAAAAGCAGGAATATAAAATTAAGGCTGGTGAAAATTATAATAAACTAATCCATTTTAAAAAGCATTTTTTTTTCTGAATAACATCACGAATACTCGAGTATCTATCTACTGTACCTAGTTTAAAACGTTTTTTCATGTTACTTTTGTTTATGGATAATTGAAAGGAAATAATTCTTTCCTTCTGAGATTTATGAAATTCTGCTATTAGATGCCTAAGAAAATCCGAAATACGTGTCTCCAAATTTAGTTGATAACACTAATATATGTTATTTTTTAAATAAAACAATGAGTGAAATATTTAATTTTGAAGACAATATTAGCGACTCTCAAACGAAAATCTGAAACCGAAAAATCAGAAAAAGATTTGCATCTGTGAATTGAATCCAGGACGTTAGCCTTGCCTGAATTTGATCTACCGCTGAGCAGTCTGCTTATCCTCTTCGGTCATATAAACTGTATTTGTCTAAGAACTTCCAACATTATCTTCATTTTCTTAAAGCATTTTTTTTTTTGGCTGCTATCTTTATTTTTTTTTTTCATGAATACCGCACATGAGTCCCAACCCAACTGCTCCCGTCTGGAGCCAGTGAGACTATGGCATCCCCAATTTGGGTATGCTGTGAGGCTGAAGGTACTGTAAGAATGGGAAGGAGTTAGGGTGGAGGAAGGTGAGGAAGTGCCTGGCTATTCAAATCTGGTCACCAAACATGGCTAAAGCCATTTCAAGCAAGGTTTCAATTCTGAATGGTGGTCTTAACACCAGGACGATACTGAGAGTAGGTATCTTCCACTCCTCCACACATTATTTTTAATTAATTAATTGTGAAATAGCACAAATTAATCAAACAAAATTTATTTGCGCACGCCGGTACCGAACCCGCGACCTTCAGAATGTGAGTCAAGAGTCTTACCCCTGGACCACGGAGGCTGTTGTATGATCGTAAGATTCAACCCGAACTAAATGCAATGTAGATAGTGTCTTATCTAGACTGCATTTAGTTCAGAAAGATTGTCTTATATTATCAAATAAAATGTCTACTCGATTATTGATTATCCGACTTCATGTATAAAATTCCCACCGAAATTTTACTATTTAGTAGTCGAGAAAACAAATGCTTTTATTTTCCACCCATGTATCGTGAGTTCAGTTCTTTGCTAGATAAGTTCTCCATCATTGCAAAAGCAACATTTTCCGATTATAATGATGCCAGTAGGAGAAATTCAAATAAACATTATCAGTTTATTGTAATCAGAGAGCGTTTTCATTTATTTTAGAAAAATAGAAAAAAAAATTCACCTGCCCTAGAGCTAAAAACAACTTTGGCAGTAAAGTAAAAATATTAAGTAAAAAGAGTATGAAATTTTAAAGTTTTAAAGTGCATAATAAAGCCTGTAATTTACAACAAGGCTCACCGATCACAAGTACTAACACAGCGATGAGAATAATTATTTAAATCTGCGTGCACTTGTTGTAGAAACAAAAAAAATCAGTTCACACACTCGTGAATTCGTCCATCTCCTGTTGGCGCGCAGCCAGCTCATGGTGAATCATACTTCGGACTACAGACCAAAGGTGGCACTTGAATTCACAAAATTAAAATATATTAATAACTAGATTATATTGAAAGAGCGATTCTAGCAACTTAGATGTGAGCAGAATCCGTAATGGAACTGTTTTTGTTGTTTGGATGGAGATAAAGTTCTTGCAATGAGAAAAAACTAGGTTTGGGTCATCACATTATATTGTCAGAAGCGGCTTTTTATTCGGTTGATAATTTATATTTTTGATAATTCTGTTTGTCCGTAGTTGAAAATATCTCGAATCGTGAGTTCTGTTTGGCATTTACATTTACACAGTTTCACTGTCAGGAATTTCCGAGTCAATGCAATTATTTTTCTCATCTCCTAGCTTAGAGCTCTTCTTCCACCATGAGCCATTATTAAATTATTAAAATTGTCATGCAGACGTCAAATTTTCAATTCGGAAATTTACAAAAATATGTCCTGAAACTCAGAACATTAAAATTTCTTTTTGAAACAATTTCAAAACTAATTTACGTAAAATATGTATGAATAAATTTTTTGAGTTGCTAATTTGTAATGATTCCTTTTTCTCTTTTTTATCCTTGTACAGTTTTATCAAATTTAAATAATTTCACAGACCGCATTATGTGTAAATTTCAGACTTTATTTAATATTTACTTGATATTAAATGAATATAAGACAAAAGAGGTGTAGAATAGTTTCTTACTGCCGTTATTCCCAATCCCACTGATCAACTGTTGAGCCGAAATTTTGGCTCAACCCTCTTCAATTGCACAAATACGGTTTTTCCAAAGTATATCTCTGACCAATAGGTGAATCGAACGTTACTAAACAAATCACTTAGCTGATCGGAAACTTAGATTGATCGATCGAAAAGTTGGGAACAACGGCCGTCATTCCTTCTGACTAGGAGATCCTGTGCTGAGGGGATAAGGTTTTCTTGGCGATTGATGTAATAAATAATGGTGACCAGACAACTCAGAATGAAACCAACTCAGAAGCACCTCAGAAAGGTCATTAAGAGTAATTAAATAGGTGAAGTTAGTTAGTAGAAAATTGGTCAAATAGGTGAAGTTAGGTTAGGGTTACCGGCTATTTTAAAATTATTTTTTCAGAGCTTTTAATGACCTTTCTGAGGTGTTTCTGGGTTGGTTTCATTTTGAGTTGGCATGGAACCATAAATAATATATGGTGATATTTTATCAATTTGTGCGATACCTTCCAAGTGTTCTGGGTTCATTCCACCCTTGACTAGGTTTAAATTCGTATCTATATTTAATTCGCACCGGTAAACAGTTCAGTGTAGGGATGTCAGCGATGTTGTTTTAATAAATAAATTATTAAAAATGTTAGGAATGTGTGCCAAGACCGGGATGTTTGGAGGTCCGTCCTCTCTGCCTACCCCTGCGGGGAAACGGCGTGATGGTTAGTTAGTTAGTTAGTTAGTTAACATTCATGATAACTTATAATAATTATTAATTATAATGTATGTTAACATTTCTTAAACCCCAAGGTTACCTTCGCACGAGCAGCCAATGTCTTTCTGCACCAAATCTTTTTTTCTCTGTCACCTATTTGTATTAGCAGCGGGTTGTCCCAAGA
This sequence comes from Limnephilus marmoratus, assembly GCA_917880885.1. Classification (NCBI taxonomy): domain Eukaryota; kingdom Metazoa; phylum Arthropoda; class Insecta; order Trichoptera; family Limnephilidae; genus Limnephilus; species Limnephilus marmoratus. Next base: position 13,275,848 of record OU862924.1, read on the forward strand.
TTCATCTCCCGCTCTAATGTCTTCTGTCTTCGTGTGAGTTGTTTTCCTCCGCGGAAAGGGAGCAAAGCGAGTAATATAGTCACTATCTACATTATTATACCTCCACCACACACTACACGTAACAAACGCACGTGTCTCTACTTGTCCCAATCGCGGGTCTTTATTTTTGTATTACATCTGGAACAAAGGAGCTAAGATCGTTAGCTTTGATATCTTCTTGGGAGCTTTGGACTGTATCGACTGCTGCAGGATAATGACCTCCTTTGGATTAAAAATGGACGAGCCCGAATAAATGTAGAAGAAGATGATTGTTGTCAAGAAAACAAATTTGATTTGGGGATCATGTTTCTGAAGCGTTGGATACACAGGGAAATAATTAATCGTGGTAATACCGGCCGTTATTTCCAACTTTTCGATCGATCAATCGAGTCTTCGATCAGCTGTAAGAAAGTAATTTGTTTGGTATCCCTCGATTCGCCTGTTGGTCGGAGAGGTTCTTTGGGAAAAGCGTATTTGTGCGTTTGGGGATTTATTTTTATATTCTTTTTTTTATTTTTTTATTTATTTATGAATTGATTACATTATTTTCTTTGATTACATTTTTGATTATATTTTTTATACTTAATTCGACTTTATTTTAAATTTGATTTAATTTAAATTGATTATTTATATTTTATTCGAATCGATTTTATTTTGTATTGGAGTTTTAATATTAAGATTATTGGCTTGAATTTGAATTTCGATTTACATTACTAGGTAATTTATTTTTATTTTTAATAAAAAAAAATATTTTTTTATTTTAACTTTTATTATTTATATTGTTTTATATTGTTTGCGTTGAATTAGAAATTTGATATTGATTTAATTATTTTTTTATGGAATTTAATTTAATTGTTTTTATTTTATTTTAATTCGATTTAATTTTTTAATTCATTTTTATTTTATTTTATTTATTTTCTGTTTTATTTTGGAGGCACTGCTGAAAACAAGCTGCTTTCCAGGAAAAAAACTGAATTGTAGCTGAGCAGTGATCTTTTCATCAATAGAATCGATGATAAAAGAAAAAAGTATATTGCAAAAAAAATCTATTGACGAATAAACGCTTTTATTATTAAATTATATGTTCCCACGATTAGTTGTTATCCTTAAAAAAACTAACTTTTTTGTCGAGACAGAGCCATAAAATAATAATATATTAAATGTCAAACTGCATCGTAATTTCCCTCCTTTCATTTCTTAGAAATAAATGTAAAAAAAAAACATTTTGATTATGCACCATTGACTTAATATACCCTTATGCGCCAATATTTTGGTTCAGAGAATAATCCGTTCGTACCTGCATTAAAGCTGGAGGTGGTTGAACACATTTGAAAGGTCTGACAGGGTTGGTTAAAACCATAGACATCCAAATGGATAGACAAGCAGTTACAGATGAGGGGTAAAACCAAACTATGGAGAGCAAAGGGGGGAAAGATGACTGTCATTCGTTGAACAATCAATCTGACAGTATATAGGCATCTCGCATTACAATATCACCATTTAGTTCTTAAAAGCAAAATCTGCTTTGAATGAATAGACCTTTTTACATGGGAGCGCGAATTGCTTGCCACGTTCAAAACTTATTTGCTAAGGCCAAATGCTTGCTCCAAAAAAACTCGCGCCAATACACATATCAATATTTTCTTGCCGTGTTTAGTTAAAACACTTTTACAAATGTTTCATAATTTACTTACCCCTGTAACCAGCGACGAGCACATTGGAGTACCGCCCACTTTCGCTATGTGCATATTGATACGTAGATATATTGTATAGCACAAGCTGCCGTTATTTCGTTAAATGTATGGATGTCAGCTTCTCGCTGTTCACGGCAAGAATGATGACGTCACACATTTTAGATTCAAGCGAGGCTATATCCCCTCCCCATGGAGCGAGCCGGTTCCAAGGAGGAGCTACAGCCGGCGCCATGTGGAGGGGGAAATAATACGTTTTTATCACTTAGGGCAGGTCCAGATATATTCATATGTCCGTGGTTAAAACAGATATTTGAGGTTTCGGTGATCGGACAACGCAATACAGTGGACTTCAACATACCTCTGAAAAGTGATTTTGCATTGGTTAGGGCTATGTGTAAGTTTTTTTTTCCACCCTTTAAATGACTTTATATCAGAATTTGAAATTAAAACACTTTTGTACTTTCTTCAGCGCGCCTTCCACTGCGAGCGGAGCGGACTCATTACGGAATCCGCTCGACTAGCAAACATTAACTGCATACAAGTGCTTCCATCAAGAACGAGGCCAGCGAAGCGGACTAAACGAGTTAAATAGTTTCGAACGAGTCCGCTCCGCTAATGCGAGCGGAGCGGACTCCGTACGATCTCCGCTCGACTCGCACACGTTAACTGCGTACAAGTGCTTCCATCAGGAACGAGAAGAGCGGAGCGGATCGAACTTGTTAAAATAGGTCCGAAAGAGACCGCTCGCGCACACCATCGCCGACTAGTTTCTAGCGGACTCCGCTCAAGAACTGTAGCCAATTCAATTGCCTCGCTGCGTTTTTGTCGAGATGGAGGTGTTTATTGAAGCCGTTTGCCAATTTCGTTTATAGGATACGACTAGCAAAGATTGTCAACATAAAGGATTCGGCTTAGAAAACCATTATTGGTTTATGATATTGGCGGAAATAAGAAAGTAAATTATTTTTTTAAAGTTTTTACATTTTTGAGATAAGATTATTTTTATAAATGTACATTTAATTCAAACTTCACGTTTTTTTTTTCATTGCATACATGCTGTCAGAATCATATTCACTAGAATCAGTACTTGACATCACAAAAATCACTCCGTTCACTTCGAAACAAAGCGATACTGACTCGTTTTCAATGGAAGCGCAAAACTATTTCTCATTTTTCATTGACCTGGCTCCGCTCGCCCCACTCATTTCTCGCACGGGCAGTGGAAGGCAAACACCTATCTTCTAAGTGACTCTTTTTTGATGGAAGGTCAAAACTATTTCGCTCAGCTCCCACTCCGCTCCGCTCTACTCTTTTCCGCTCGCAATGGAAGGCGCCCTTTCCACTAATTTATATTTCACCAGGGCCGGTTTCATCCTATTACGGACATTTTCAGACTGGTAGTTGAAATTCTTATGCTACGGTATTTATACACTCTTAGGCAGGGGTACACAACATTGTCTCTATATAATGAATATTTCTATTTTGTTAATTTTAAGGTATTATAAGTTATTTTGTTAATTTTAGGTACATACAGATAATTATAAAGTTTATAATTAAAATTATGAATGATGTTACATATTAAATAGATATTTTTACTTCAAATGAATATACATGAATTTGTATAATTTAAAAGGTTTGTGATTACTGATATTTTATTTTGGTAATGTTGGATTATTCCCTCCTTGTTGCTTAGGGCTTAATTGACAAATATTGATGCACTATGGTATTAATATTAGGGTTCTCCGTATATTTGGGTTATTACATTTTTAAATTACATACTTAAATTATTGAAGTAAAATTATTCTAAGTGAATTATAATGGGTATATTAATGGTGATTGAGCATTACGTTCCAACTGTTTATTCATGACGTATTTTCGATCTATTTTCTGTGTTAGGCGATTAATTTCTAGTGACTCTAACCTGTCTAATTTTTGTCCTTTGTTGCAAACATGAAGTCTACCAGGTGTTGCAAACATGGAGTCTACCAGGTGAACTGCTCGAACTGCCCTGCATATTACGTAGGACAAACGGGAAGATTAGTATCAACCCGTATAAAAGAACATTTCGCTAGTTGGGTTAATCAAAAAGGGGATCTATCGAATGTCGTCTTGCATTTACTAGAAAACCAACATACTTTTGATAAAGATAGAGATGTCAAAATCCTTCATGTTTGCAACAAAGGACAAAAATTAGACAGGTGATTGTATATATGATTGGAGGTTTTCACGACCAAAAGAATTATAGTGATTTATTTTTAGGGTATTGTGACTTGTTTTCTATCTTCTGCTTTAGCCAACGCTTACACTCTCCATCATCAGGGCATATTTGTAATGGATTACATTGATTAAACATCTGCCTTGATGGCGGACACTGTAATGCTGTCCGAAAATTTGACAAAAGAAGGAGAAACCGAAACTCGTCGAATACCCCAATTAAAAAAATCACTCAAATATAGATATAATTATAATAAAATATCGCAAATATACATTATTTGTCTATGTTACCTCCTTCCGGAATCCCAGAATCCCAGAGTTGTGTTTAATTTCCAACAGTGCTGGTCTGAACAATCGTTAGTTTGACTGTGTAGAGATGTCAGCACTTTCGCTCGCAGCTCGCGTACGGACGTTTCCCGCAGTTCTGTATATAGACCGGGAGGGAGGCAGTTCGGTATACTTACCTGGCGTAGGGGACACCGTGATCACTAAGGCGGTACCCCCAGGGCGAGGCTGTTCCATTGCACTCCGGTTCGGCTGACCCTTGCGATTATCCCTAATGCGGATAACTCGGGCGCGTAATTTTTGGTAGTCGGGACTGCGTACGCGCTGTCCCGCCCTTAAAAATATCTAGAGACGCAGCAGAGTGGAGAGTCTGAGTCTGAGACGGTTGTTTCTATCTGAAATTCTGAAATTGACTGTTACCGCCGTTACCGGCGGGGTTGCCATGCTTAGGTAACGCACCCATACTACGTGACCAATATTTTTGCAATTTTTAACCCCCCCCCCGGTGACCAAAATCCTAAGCAAACTGACGCTCATTTGTACCAAGCGTGACATTTTGAAGACCCCCCCCCCCGAAGAGGTCACGTAGTAAGGGTACGTTCCCTTATGTACGTTCGACAATACCCGCTGTAAACTAACTAACTAGAAACTACTCTGACTCTGCATTACGTGCATAAGCTTCTCCCGTACATGTTTCTTATGCCCACAATGCTACAATACATGACATCTTATTTCAGCCCGATTCCCGTATAGAGACCAAAGACAAAATTTTTCGCTTGACGAATCACGCGATCGCTATTTTCATATCTACGACTTCAATTGGCATCAGGGGGCATACATTAATTAAGTGAGCTCAAAAAGGGGGGGGGGGCATCCTGCAAAATCTCCCGTTACTTGAAAAGAATATGCGAAGTGGCCCAAATTTATCTCCCCAAGGGGGGGGGGTCTAGATTAGAAGAAAAACTGCTCACGTAATTAATGTATGCCCCCTCACAGCAAACAACACATGAACCATATTGTTTGCTGTGATGCCAAGTGAAATATTGTCTTCGGTCTCTATACGGGAATCGGGCTGAAAAAAAGATGTCGTGTATTGTCAACTTTACGCAAGTGACTTGTGGCCAAATTACCATTGTAAAGGACACCAAAAGTCACTGACCGTTATTTATAGCAAGTTGAAGTACTTGTTCTTTCGTAAGTTTTTTTAAAATCAGTTTGATAAGTTGAAATTACGTAAGGAATGTTACCAAAATGCACCGATACGAGATATCAAAAATTAAAGGAATGGTGTTTTCGTATGATTTTTTTCTTATACAAACTAGGAAACTAGGTAGTAGTATTTTTATTATTTGAACTGAAATCTGATTAGGTTGAATGGATACATATGTGTACACCAACCTTATTTACTCCCAAAAACAATCTAAAAATAACATTAGATAAAACACTAATAAGCATTACCCACGAAAATGAAAGTGAACAGAAAGAAACTTTTGTGATTCCAAAAACGTACACGATATCATTGCTGTTTCAGGTAGAAAAAAGCTTTCTGTATTTCCCCAAATTGGGGAATTTGAACATTTATCTATATAAACGGAGTTAATATTGATAAATGTTATTACTATTACATATATTCAGATAAAATTAACATTGATACAATATTAATTTTATCCGAATGAGAGCTACACGCAGGGCCGGATTAACCATATAGGGGCCCCTAGACAATGCACGTCTCGGGTGTCAATATAGTTTCGAGTGTCAATTATCTTAAATTTGCATTAAATATCTTAACAATTTATACATATGAATAACTAATTTAAAAATGTTTAAAACCAAACGAAAACGAGGTGGATCACAGTTTTAACGAACCGGTTCGTTCTCTCTGGTCTAATCTGAAAGTCTCCTAGAGAATCCCATTATAAACCTACCAACAAATAGAACCAGTGATTTTGCCAAGTCGGTGACTAACACTCATCTTGTCCAAACACCTCGTCCCGTGTGCAGCGGGACTGATAATAGTAAACGTTTACCTAGTAACGAGATTACTTCTTCTAGAAGAGATGTCAAGAATAGAGAAGATGTACGAGAGGGGCTGCCAGGTAAAATAAGTGGTCTCACCTGAAAAATAATCATTTTACGATAAAAAAATTTATGTACTAGCGACTCGTTGTCATTTTTATAATCCTTCTGTTTCCAGGCAGTTGGGAGTCCTGTTCGGAATTTACAATTTTAAAAAAGAGAGCTAAATGTTGATAGGAAAGGCATTAACATAGGCATATTAACCTTAAATAGGCGTAAGTCACTAGTTATAAGTCTCAGTACTTAGTTGCTAGCTATATATCTTAGTTGTAAGTCACTAGTTATAGATCTTAGTTTTTTTTTTTTATGTGAATACCTCACATGATTCCCAACTGCTCCCAACTGCTTGGAGCCGGTGATACTACGGCATCCCCAATTGAGGTACGCTGTGAGGCTGAAGGTAGTGGGGAGAAGGAAGGATATGGGGAAGAGGAAAGTGAGGAAGTATACTGACTATTCAGTTCTGGTCATCAAACACGGCTAAAGCCATTTCAAGCAACGTTACATTTCTGAATGGTGGTCTTACACCAGGACGAACAGAGAGTATCTTCCACTCTGATGTAAGTCACGAGTTAAAGTTACACTTAGTTCCTAGTTGTAAATCTTAAGAAAGAGGTAGAGCAACACGGCATAACACCCCAAAAAATAAAATAAAATAAAACACTTTTGGCCTTGAAAATCTAAAATCATATCTCACTTGAATTACGTTTGTTGTTATTTAATAAATCTTTGAATATGATTTGCATATCGCCTTTTAAGCATTATTTTTTGTATGAACATACATAAATACTTCTCCCATAACCAAGAGCTACTGGAGCTCAACTTATGGAGTAGTAGAATAATTACGAAAAAACATAATACAATTTTGCATGTTGTTATAATTTGCAACATAATTTTTTTTTTTAATAAATAAATAAAAGAGTTGTAAGTCATTAGTTATAAATCTTAGTTGTAAGCCACTAGTCATAAATTTTAATTGTAAGTCACTAGTAATAAATCTTAGCTGTAAGTTATTAGTAGTTATTAAGCTCCATTGGGGTGATTTTCCCACCAGAACGGGGCTGTATTGCAATAAATAATTCAATAATAATTGTTATTAACTTATGTCAGTGGTTTTCAAAGTGGTTCTAACGTATCCCCAGGGGCCCTCGTGACCTCTGGGAATGCGTGGAAAATTAAAATTAATTTGGGAGTGTGCAATGTTATATTTAATTTTATTTTATTTATAAACAGAAACAAACAATACATTATTTACAGTGGTGAAAACCATTTACAATTATTAAGTATATTTCATGGAGGATACCTAATATGTGTTTCTTTGTAGTGTCTTATTTAGTGTATATTAGGGAACGTACACATACTACGTGACACGTTTAGGGGGGGTCTACAAAATGTCACGCTTGGTACAAATGAGCGGCGGCGGGCTTAGGTTTTTGGTCACCGGGGGGGGGGGGGGGGGTTAAAAATTGCAAAAAGTTGGTCACGTAGTATAGGTGCGTTCCCTAATAAGTATTTACCGGATGATGTGCGTAGTGGGAAGGTGTGTGTATGTGTGTGTGTGTGAGTATGATTGTATGTATTTATGTGCTTTGAACAAATTACATTATTGACATGATGCTCTTTTTAAATTTAGGCAGTGAATCGGAGAAAATGTCGATGTTAGAATTTAGACCAATATTATTGAACACATGGAGACTGGAGAGTACGATTGATTGGCGAATTACTTGCTGCATTTGTCTTGTAATTAAACGTATGGAATAAATCTGTATGGCGTGTACGTCTTAAGACATGTTAAAATTAACAAGGGAAAGAAGTTCAGTACAGTCAATGTTATTAATTTAAATTTTGTGTATAAATGTCAAAGTTGCAAAGTTTGAAATGTGCTTTGTGCGTTCAAAGTTATTGTTGAATTTGAAGCTAAGATATTTGATAAATTTGTTTTGAATATTTTCCATGCTATCTATGTATACTTTGTAACGCGGGTTCCGAATTGGCGAGACATATTCCATTGTACTTCTGACTAAAGCAAAATATAATATTACTACCGTACACGGGTTAAAATATTATAATATAATGCGTAAAATATTCGTCTTCTTCCAAAAATTTATTGAATGTCTAATGCTTGCCACATTATAATGGGTAGGTATGTAATATATATGTTTTCATTTGACAAAATAATACCAATCGCCTCTACATTCAGTGAAGCGATCAATATTCATTTTAAAAATGTTTTCCAAGTGATGTCCTATTTAGCGTTTGACACGATCATAACTCATAATTCAATCAGCCAGCAGCGCTTTTGAGCGATTATCCGAGCCCACGCGTACAGTTTTCGGTCAATTATTTATGAATATGTCCGACAGCTAAGGTCATTGCAGGACATAAAGGGTCACCATGGGAACACGGGGACCAAAACTGTGCCAAAATTAGCAGGTTACCTAAGTGATGAATTAGAATGAAAAATACATGAATGAGAAAACATGCCAACATATCGACAATGTAATTAGTATTTATGGGTTTATAATAATTTACAATAAATGTTTTCTACCCCAAAGTGGTAATGTTGAATATCTTGGGGGTGATGCCAAAAGATATTCTCTACAGAAATATTCATTACATGTAAGTACTGGGATCAGTATTCTCCAGTACTGATGCTTATTAAAAGACTAGGATCTTTAAATTCTAGTGACTGTTTATTAATTATAATAATACTTCGGAGGACTAAAATCCTCTGGTAGAAAGTTGGGTTCTGTAAGCCGAGCTCTAGAATTATAATGACTCCGCACACCTACCTTCGGCACAACTCGGCAAAGAGACCGTGTGACCCGAGAGCCCAAAGACACTAAAGTAATGTAAGAACTAATCATGGAACACTTAAGATGCATTACGCTAAACAAACATATTAAGTAGAAATATTCAAAAAATATAATTTTTAACTTAAAAGAACTGGAATGACATCAATATTTTCCCTACAAATGGTTTTGATTAACTATTTTTTTTGTGTACTTCGGGTTTCTTTCGGGAGGCGGGTGTAAGTACCGTCGCCCCGACAACCATTTATTGGATAACCAACACCCGTGCCATAGGTGGATCGCTACTTTTGGTGATTTAGCAAGGGTGCCCGGGTTTATGGAATGAAGCTTGTCTAGGTTTTGGCGGCACGTGCGTTTGACCACCTACTGGGTGGCGGGCAGATCTGGTTAAGGGGACCTTTTTACCTTTCCAGCCGGAATCTCTCAACCCATCGCCTTGTACTGTAATGGGAGGGATGGATCCATAAGTCCATCACTCCTGAACACGCTGACCTCCAGATTCTTATTCACCCCTCATATTTTTTTTCCATTCCAGTACTAACTCTCCTTCCTTTCTCCAAAAAGACCTCCACCCTAAAAAGAGCATCCCGAAGACGATATAGGTCTCAAGGTAAATTATTTTCTTCAGGGCCTCCTGTGTGTAGCTATATAAAAAAATTATGTAGCTATGTAAAAAAATTAAAAAAAATTATTTCACGCTCACTTTCAAGTAATGTAGTGTTAAAAAAAATATTCAGGGTAATAGCCAAAGAATTTCCCGGACCCATATTCTACACAATACAGATTGTATATTTTATAGTAAAAATAATAAATGTGCTACGAAATACGTAGCTTTGTTAGCTAAAATAACTATGTATTGAAAAAACTACCAAACCAAAAACACTTAACCTCATCGAATGTAACATTCTGATTTTCATAAATAATGTTTAGTACACTTCGCAAAATGGCTTCCCAGTACTTACATTGTAAAAAAAGCGGAGGCGTTTACTAATATCTACAGGAATTCCAAAAACTAAACAAATCGGACTAATATCTATGAGAACCAAAGTGCGTACGAATATCTACAACTCAAACTGCAGACTAATATCTATGAGAACCAAAGTGTGGACGAATATCTACAAAATTGGCAGGGGTTGGATTTGCAATTATGTATAGCATATTGGAATAACGTAATATTGCGTATGCAGTTTAAAAAACTTAATTTATGTATGTATGTATGTAAAAAACCCTAATATCGGACTATTGGACACATTTAACTGATTATTAAGGATTTGGGTTTTTGTTTTAACAGCTTTTTTATTTCGAGTGCTTCTAAGTGACCATATGTATGTCAGTTAGGTTAGGTTAGATTAGGTTAGGTTAGGTTAGGTTAGATTGTGGTGTCGTGTATTTCAAAATAAATAAATATCTTTTTATTATGACCTCCATGTTTGTTCAATAAATTAGTGTCCTCGTAAACAGCAAAATACATAATATTATGCAAAAACTGCATGTACGTACTTTAAACGTTTAATTAGTAATTACGTAATTAGTAATTACGTAATTGAAGTAATTTATGCTTTTCCGTACAAGCTCAGCTGCCCTCTGTAGATATTAGTCCAACCTACGCTCCATAGATATTAGTCACCACTGGGACCGTCATAGATATTCGTCCGACCTTAGCTCTGTAGATATTAGTCCAACATATGAGCTGTAGATATTAGTATCTGGAGTCAAAAAAACAAATGGTATCAATGTTACGACAACAAAAACTAAATTCATTATAATCGCAACACCCAGCATGTTTTATTTACCTCACGCATAATCTTTATTACACAACCCGTATGAATCACAGCGCTAAAAATCTGCCAACTTTGCAGTCAGCAAGAGATAAACTTGAAAACGCCGGACCTTCCGCATCCAGCAGAGATAATGGACCCAACATCAGCGCCTGAGTTCCCGCCGCAGACTGATATAGACCGGGTATCATCGTATTTATCCATTTTCCGGAAGCTGTGCGATGCCAAGGGCGCCATCTCATCGCTATTACATTAGCTTACTTCCTGTTCCATAAGTTGAACTGGTCGGATGTGTCGGTCCGGTCCATTCGTGATTCCTGTCTACGCTTTGGCGGATGATCTCAGCGAATCTAGCTGCAAAAGAAATTGAGATGTTTAGTAACAAAGTGTTTTATTTTGTAATGTTATAACTATAACTAAAGACCGGATTATATGCAACAAAAACAGCCCAAAATATGCATGCAAATATGCAATAAAAATAGCTAAAATATGCACGAAAATCCATGAAAAGGGCCAAAATATGCAATATAAAATAACACAGGGAGTCGTATTTTATATACTTTTTTTTATTTTAGTAAGTAATAACAATCGTATTTTCGAAAATATCAATTACAAAATGTATTTAACAATGAAATTTACAATTTACCTTTAAAAATGTATATGACTAAGTACCTACTGTTCTAAGTGTTCTGTAGACAAATTGTATCTACGATCGCTTGATATATTTTTGTAAGCGGAAAAGTTGCGTTCTACGTCTACTGATGTGACTGGACAAAATTTAAATTTAGGAGTGATTTTTGAACTTTTTGTGCCGGGCAAAATTTCACCTGCCCCGTTGATGAAGCTATCAATTTGGCACAAGGGTTTAAGAGCGTTTAACCAGCCAGCGGACGAAAATCCACATTTCGTCGAAAGTTGTTCTTCCGATCGTGCAGGGCGGTTACAATGAGAAAGATTGATTATTCTCCGTACCAGCTTTTTTAAATTATAACTCAATAACGAATTTATTTCAATCCAAATTAGCTTTAATTTATACCTTCATCCAAAAATGCTGAAAGGGGTGATGATAAAACTATTAAAATAGTGTACTTTTTGTAGTTATTTTTTGATTATAAGTATTTATCATTTTTCAATAATGTCTAAATTTAATAAGAATGTTAAAAAAATCTGAAATATATTAGTTTGTAAGTGCGCAAATAAATACACAAATGGACCAATTTTCATCAAGAAACACATGTACGTACATATTTTTTAATGATTTTATTGAAACTAAAATTAAAATTCTAATACATAACTTTGCTAGATAATGTATTGATTTATTTTACTGCATGATTACTTTATTTGAAATGGGTGTGGTATAATACAAAAACTTTTTTGAAAATTTAACAAATCTGCCAACGACCTATGGAATAACCTTATTATACTAAAAATTAAAAAAAAATCTAAAAATTTATTACATAACTATGCTAGATAAAAGAACAATCTTTCGAAATCCATTTATAATTTTTTGTGGAAAAGAGTCAATACGTCTAAAAACTTTTTTGAAAATGACGTATTTCCGGCTTTCTCTGGTAATGCCCTCTTAAACCCTGGGTTATTGTTCAGAAAGTTTTCAAACTTTTCTTTGAGTTAACTCGGGCATAGGTTTGGCAACGAGGAATTCATAAGGCGAATTTTCTTCATAACCTGAGTAGATTTATTCAACGCCAATCCATGAGTTTCAAGCGTTTTTATACTAAGGCGAAGGGCGGCTGGAGCGATCAGTTTGCTAGCCGCCCGCTTAGCTATATGACTTTTATAGTGTCACTATGTGAGGCATCTGAACGAGATCGGGCGTAAATATGCAAGATCTCAAATTTTTTGCTAAAATATGCAACTACCGCTGAAAAGGGTCTAAATATGCAATTGCATATGCAAATATGCATTTGCATATAATCCGGTCTTTAGTTATAACATAACTCATAGTTTTAACGATGCATTGCGCACATAATATCTATGGATAACCGCTAAGGAACAACACCTCATTCTGACAGCTCCAATTTTTATTGCAAAATAAGTGACAATTAAGCAAAAAACACAACAAAAACACTAAAAAAAACAAAAAAATCAGTGATTCGTTAAATACAGTGAGTTTATTTGGTAGTGGCAGTTGTAAATATTTAGAAATCTCGTCAAAAAAAAACGAAACAAGACATTATAAACCACAGACAATTTATGTGTTTTTGAAAAAAAAAAAAAAAGTCATTTCTGTCATAGACAACACAACAAAATTATTTAAAAAATTAATTATATGGGGCATCTGTGAACAAACCATAGAATTTTAACTACAAGCAAAAAAAAAACGCGAACAACATGTCTAAATCTCGCAGTAAATTCTCCAGTGCGAAGAAAACCACATCCTCACCCCTATTAACTGGCACCATGGACTCACCGTCGGCGACACACCAATTTATGATTAATATAGACAGTGAGTCAATATTTGAATTTATCAATACGAAATTCGAGGAAATGAAGACAGTGATGCTCAATAAAATTGAAACAAAGCTGCAAGAAATAAAAACCTTCACGAACTTCATTAACGACAAATATGATGACATTATACAAAAACTGCAACAAATTATGGACATTCCAAACAAAGTCAACAAACTCAAGGAGGAACTGGCGGAAAAAGAAAACAGATTGGCTACGGTAGAAATCCACCTAGCGGATATAGAACAATCGGCCCTTTTGAAAAGTATAGAAATAAGCGGTCTAAAACTACAGGACGACACATCCCTAGCTCATGCTGTTGCGCGGATCGCTGAACTCGCAGGCGTTACGATTACCCCAGAGGATACCTACAAAATCACAAAACACAGACCAAATGATCAGAAAAAAATTACAATTAATTTTGCGGATATAACAAAAGCGGATACCATATTAGCAGCCAAACACAGTGACGCGATAAAAAAATTCAACGGGGAAGGAGCCCAATATGTTTACGCAAATGCGGCTCTAACGCAATACTATAAAAATCTGCGCTGGAACACCAGAAAAAGAGCCCAAGAAAAAGACTATAAATATGTATGGATAAAATCCGGAAAAATACTTGTAAGAAAAACTAAGGACTCAAAAGTTATAGAAATAAAACACTTGAACGATATATCTAATAAACTGACATAAAAACTACTGTACACCAAACACAACCTCACATCATATACTTACACAAATACACACCAACATGGCTGATTACATGAAATATATAGACTCGAACAATCAACACTACTGTATAAGTACAAATGATTTTAATCTATGGACCAACATCACAAAAGAAAAAAATAGAATCAAAATATTGCACCAAAACATTAGATCGATCAATAAAAATTTTGACGAATTTATAATATACCTCCAACAGATTGACAATAATTTTGATGTCATTGTGCTGACAGAATGCTGGTTGAATGAAAACTATATCCCAAAAACAATCAAAAACTATCATACACACCACACAAATATACACAAAAACCAAAATGATGGTATAGTTACGTACATCAGTGATAAAAATAACATAAGCGTGCAGGAAATAAACATCATAGACTCCAACTGCTTACAGATTACATATGAAAAAGAAACATGTATCCTAGATATGTACAGATCTCCATCCAAAAACAACATTACAAACTTCCTAACAGAACTTAACAATACATTAAATGACCTCAACAAATACAAAAATATCATCATCATAGGAGACCTTAACATAAACATTCTACAAAACGGACACCCACAAAACATAGAATACCTAACAATACTAGCACAGCATGGACTGGAGCCAACGATAAATGTCCCAACACGAGTAACACAAAACACTAAAAGCTGTATAGATCATATAATGATCAAGACAAAACTAAAAACCAAAACAGTAGTACTTGAAAGCACAATTACAGATCACTACATGAATATGATAGCAATAGACACCGAAAACACTAATTCGAACCAACATAAAATATTTACAAAAAAAATAATTGACTACTCAAACTTAAAAGAAAAATTACAAAAAATAAACTGGAATACAATATACCAAATAGATAATATCGAAGAGGCCTGGAATAAATTTACAAATACGTTAACGCAAGAAATAAAAAATTACACTTCAATAAAACACATAAAACTTACACACAAAGCAAAAAAAATTAAACTATGGATAACACAAGGAATATTAAACTGTATTCGTAAACGAGACAAAATTCACAAACAAATTAAACACACACCGTATGACATGGAACAACTTAATTACTATAAAAGATATAGAAACATCTGCACGAAAATTATTAGAGTAGCTAAGGAGTTATACTACAGAGAAAAACTTGAAGAAAATAATAACCCGAAGGAAATATGGAGAATTTTAAAAGAAGTTACATACACACAAAAATACAAACAGAAAAATACTATTGAACATCTAAATATTAACTCAAACAAAATTGATGCCAAAACAAAAACAGAATTTATGGCAAACCATGTCAATAACTTCTTCGCAACTATAGGGAAAGTTTTAGCGAACCGTAAAAAACATAGCACAAACACAATAACACAAACAAACATTTCAAACATCAATACTCAACCGACATAACACAGATTTATAATAAAAACAACTTCGGAAAAGGAAATTGACAAAATAATAAACACATTAAAAAACCGGATTGCTCCTGGATTAGATGAGATAACAACGGATTGCATTAAAATAATAAAAAATGAAATATTAAAACCAATAACACACTTAATCAACCTTAGCATAACACACGCCTTCTTTCCTAGTACTCTTAAAAAAGGACTGGTGATACCTATTTATAAATCCGGAGACAAAATGGAAATAACTAACTATAGGCCAATCACATTGTTAAACTCGCTATCAAAGATTTACGAAAGAGTATTAAAAATTTTATTTATTTTTTTTTTTTTTATATAATTTGTCAAGATTTTGTGTAAATTGGTTGAAATACATAATATAATACTGGCCAAGCGGCAGCGGGCAGCCTGCTGACAAACGAGCGGTGTGGATTTGATTTAACAGATGGCGTTGTTTATAAAGGTTTCGTTAGTCACAGCAACGTGTGTGGGTGTGCTAGTAACTGAATAAATTGTTAATAATAAAGTCTGCGATAGCCCATTTTTTTTTTTTTTTTTTTTACAGTGAATAACCGCACAAGAATCTCAACTGCTCCCGTCTGGAGCCAGTGAGACTATGGCATCCCCAATTGGGGTATGTTGTGAGGCTGAAGGTAGTGGGGAGGGGAAGGAGGTGGGGAAGAGGAAGGTTGGGAAGTACTTGGCTATTCAGATCTGGTCACTAAACACGGCTAAAGCCATTTTCAAGCAACGTTTCAATTCTGAATGGTGGTCTTACACCAGGGCGATACTAATAGTATCTTCCACTCTGGAACATGCCGCAAATATACTATATACTATTTTAAATGAATTAATTGTGAAATAACACAAATTGATCAAATAAAATTTATTTGCGCATGCCGGGTTCGAACCCGCGACCTCCAGAATGTGAGTCAAGAGTCTTAGCCACTGGACTACGGAGGTCGTCAAAAATACAAATTATAAAATACCTGGAAGAAAACAAATTAATCTCGGATAAACAATGTGGATTTAGAGAAAAAAGAAGCACAAAAGAAGCTTTGGCAAGTACAATAGATTATATACATAGCAACTTAGATCAAGGGTATAAATGCATAGCGATATATCTAGATTTAGCTAAAGCGTTTGATTCAATCTGCCACAAAACACTTTTTAAAAAATTATAAAATATGGGTATCAAAGATAAAGAACTCCAACTATTGAAAAGTTATATGAGCGACAGAACACAACAAGTCAAAATTAATAACCATACTAGCAAACCACTGCCGATTACATACGGAGTTCCACAAGGAAGCATACTAGGGCCCATTCTTTTCACCATTTATGTAAATGAACTTTGCAGCATGGAAATAGACGGTGAAATAATCAGTTACGCAGACGACACAGTTTTACTCTTTAAAGCTAAGGATTGGAAAAATGTATATAACAAAGCAAATCTAGGAATCACGCAAGTGAAAACATGGCTGGACTCTAACACACTTACACTAAACATATCGAAAACAAAATTCTCAACGTACAGTATAACTAACACGGGACAGCCAAAAAACGATACAAATACCATAAAAATACACGAATGCATTAACACAAACATCTGCGATTGCCCTCCTCTAGAAAAAACGGAACAAATAAAGTATCTAGGTATCGTAATTGACCATAACCTTAGATGGACACATCATATTAAACAAATCACAAATAAACTCCTCAGAACAATACACATTTTCCTAAACATAAGAAACATATATAAAATAAAACAAATGAAAACAATATATTTCGCACTTTGTCAATCAATAATAGAATATGGATTAATTGCTTGGGGAGGAGCAACAAACGCAGCTATCGCTCAAATAGAAATCGCACAGAAAACGATCTTAAAAGTAATACTTAAAAAACATAGACTAACCGATACAGATCAAATATATAAAAGTTGTGACGTACTAGATATACGCCAATTATATGTAAAAACACTACTGAACTACAATTTTGACCAAAAAAACACACTCCAACAAACCCCAAATATCACTAATAGACCAGTTAGACAAGCGTACAAAGAAAACATAAAAACTCCGACGGTAAACACTACCTTTGGAAAAAGACACCATAAATACCAAGCTATAAAAGCATTCAACAGTCTTTCACTTGAAACAAAAATTGAGGAAAACAAAAATAATTTCAGACACAAAATAAAAAAATGGATTAAAGAACAAAATAGACAATTTTACCAAAATTTCATAACATAAAAGAATAAAACGTATACTCCCAACACACAAAACCAATATAAAACACGTAACACTCACAAACACATAAAACATAATATACGCCGATTTTCATTTAATTACTTTATTTTTTTAGTTTATTAATTTAAAATAATTTTAATTTTTGATCTCTATTTTTAGTTTCAAATTATCTTTATTTTAAATGATTTTTTTGTTTGTTTTATCACCAACTTTGCATATTTCTTTTTTTTTCAAACTATAATGTATAAAGTATTATATTATAAAATGGGGGCCTCAGCACGGGTAAACAACCCAGTGAGGACAACATTACTGGTTTGTACTATAAAAATTTGTAAAATAATACTGTATCAACAATAAAAAAAATAAAAATATATGTCGTTTTATATTATTGATTGATGGGTTGGTGAATGCAATTTGTTAGTAATAAAATAAGTAATAAGACTCGGTCAGCACTCAAAAATACACACAGTAGTCTGCTAACGTATGAAATACCAAGTAAGATTTACCTGTAAATTTTATACAGGTAGTTAAGAAAATATATGGTAGGTACAATAAGGTTTGCAGTAAAAAGTTCTCATAGCCTTACTTATAAAATTAGGTCCCAGTCGCCAAACGGTGGTTTAGTTACTCATTGAATAAAGACTACATTTTCTATTTCGATTTACAACTAATAAAAAATGTCTTAAGCTGTGTTGCGAAATAACTAGCAACACTGCATTTTGGTATACCTACTGACGCGTACGCCATGATTTTCCCGGTAAATTGAGGGTTTGGTGTGTGATTCAAATCATGTTTTGTTCATAATTTATGTTCCAATGACCACATGTGGATTTTTTTTTGGTTTTGAAATAAAAGTGAAACCAAAAAAGTCACCGGACAGCTAAATTTCATTTACATTTTTTACTCCGAATAATGTCAGGAATAACTGCCATGCGATTATGCATCTTTTGTGGATACGGAATTGATTCCGTACGTAATCGCTTGTCAGATTAATGTGATTGTCTATGGCTTGCAATTGCTTTATCTACGGGCTGACATGTCAGCTGTCAGCGCTGTCGCCGACCTCAACTAGTTCAAAACACGAAATGTATACATAATTATTTCGAAGTCGGCGACCGTTTACCAGGTTTGCCAACTTGTGGGTACTTGTGGGGAAATTGCAGGGAATTTGTTATTTTTTTCTCCCCAGTTTGGGGAATTTGAGCATTTATTGCGGAATCCTAGTATCGTATCTAGTATTTTAGAACATAAGCATTGGCAATTCTGCAGCTTACACATCTGCCCGTAGAAAAAGAAATTGGTTGCCAGTCAATCAATCACAAATCTGACAGGCGATTACGAATGGAATCGAGGTAAATTTTGGGGATCGCTGGCAACGGTTAATACGCACTTTTTTTTGAAAAAATCTTTTGATTCACCTTAATTACATTAAAAGACAACTATTTGCATTGGGGGAAGTGGAAAATATTTTTGTGTAACATGGTTTGTGATACAAAAAAAGTGCCCCTTTATAACGCCTACTCGCGTCAAGGCAAGAAAAACATCCCAGTTTTCAAGTAGTTTAGCGGCTACGCTAGGTTTGTGTAACATGGTTTGTGATTCTGGCGTACAATCTCACAAGACGAAAGCTAATTTTAATTAATTAATTAATGAAATTTAGAATGAAATATTTTCCACTTCCCCCAATGCAAATAGTTGCCTTTTAATGTAATTAAGGTGAATCAAAAGGTTTTTTTTTTAAAAGTGCATATTAACCGTTGCCAGCGATCCCCAAAAATTAATGGAATCGATTCCGTATCCAAAAAAGATACAGAATCGCTCTTCTTGAGTGAGAGTGAACGTTCCTCAACACCCTGAATAGGATATTTAAAATACCTTGAAAAAAATCCGAAATTCGATGGGAAAACAGCGATAAACAACAGATAAACAATGTATATCTCTTTCTATCAACTATTTTTTGTCAGTTATAAAGTTTTCACGTACACGGTTTTTTATCAATTGTATAAAATATTCCCGATGTTTTTTTGGTAAGGCTTTATGATTGCAAGATATGAGTTCTATATGAAATCCCCAATGGAATTTTAGGGAAAATGCCTTCACTGGTTTGCAAACTGCGCTTATTTCAAACAATTTTGTATAATTATTGCTGTTTTTATTGAAGTATATAGGACCATTTTTAGTAACTGACATAGATCTTAAACTCTTGGGGGGGGGAGGGCAGTCAGCATTTACTGAACCGCCGATCGTTAGATCCGTCCCTGGCTCAAAGATAGCCGTGGCCGACAAGCTGTCTGATGGAAGAAGTCGATGACGTCCGAATACAACTAATCAACACCTGATGGGCCAGATTTATTCTGAGAAATGCAGAATAATATTTGCAATATGATTTTGTTAATGAGCTGTTAAGAAAATTCAACAGGTCTGACAAAGTGCATCTTTTGTACATTAAGCAGACAATATCTACCTTGGCTTATTTTTAAATTAAAAATACGCGAACGGTCGCAAAAGTTCTTGCGTAACAAAATTATAAAATATAAAATCGATTTATATAGCGAGCAGCTTATTCTGGCGTCATAAAATTTACACATTTTATGTAGATTAAAATATATTAATTATGTTTTATGAAGACCCAAGATTACAATATATTTATTTTAATTTATGAAGACCCAAGATTAAAATATATTTATTTTATTTTATGAAGACCCAAGATTATAATATATTTATCATATTTTATGAAGACCCAAGATTATAATATATTTATCATATTTTATGAAGACCCAAGATTATAATATATTCATCATATTTTATGAAGACCCAAGATTATAATATATTTATTTTATTTTATGAAGACCCAAGATTATAATATATTTATCATATTTTATGATGACCCAAGATTAAAATATATTTATTTTATTTTATGAAGACCAAAGATTAAATTTATCATATTTTATGAAGACCCAAGATTATAATGTATTTATCATATTTTATGAAGACCCAAGATTATAATATATTTATCATATTTTATGAAAACCCAAGATTATAATATAATTATTACGTTTTATGAAGACCCAAGTCGGGGTCGCCGATTAAGACATGGCACGACCAAGTGAATCAGATACTTGAGTCGGGCCATGCGAAGAGTCGGAATAATAGAAGAGCATGTATGAGACGATGTATGAATGTCAACGAGGCAAGGAGTGTTTGCCAAGATCGAGTTGTTTGGCGTCCTCTCTGCCTACCCCTGAAGTTAGTTATGAAGACCCAAGATTGTAATGTATTTTTTGTGTTTTATGAAGATCCAATATTATAATGAATTTATTGTGTTTCGTGAAGACCCAAGATTATAATGTATTTATTGTGCTTTATGAAGACCCAAGATTATACTATATTTATTATTTTTCATGAAGGCTTAAGATTATAATGTACCTATTTATTGTGTTTTATGAAAACCCAAGACAATAATGTAGGTATTTATTGTGTTTTATGAAGACACAAGAATATAATATATTTATTATGTTTTATGAACACCCAGGATTATAATATACTTATTATATTTTATGAAGGCGGAAAGTTTTTTTATGTGAATACCTAAAGAGTATTGCAACTCAACTGCTCCCGTCTGGAGCCTGTGAGACAATGGTATCCCCATTTAGGGTATATTGTGAGGCTGCATATAAGTAGGGAGGGGAAGGAATTTGGGAAGAGGAAGGTGTGAAAGTACCTGGCTATTCTCATCTAATCACCAAACATGGCTAAAGCTACTTCAAGCAACGTTTCAATTTTGAATGGCGGTCTTATACCAGGGCGATACTCAAATTATTTTTTGGCTTGGAACGTGCCGCAAATCCACCTTATATTACTTTGATTGATTAAATTGTGAGAATACAAATCTTATTTGAACTCTCGACCTCCGGATCGCTTGCCCCTCAACCATGGAGGCCGTCGCTAGAACCACTACAACGAAATAATTAAATTCTGCGATGAATATTTGAAATATTAAGTGATTTCTATGAAATTTACGTTTTAATTTTGTTTAAGAAGGTTATTAGTTTTTGCTGTTTCATTTCTGTTCCTTTTGATTCTTAGCCGTATATTCCTTGGCTATTCCTCGAGGGGTTTTCTAGAAACTTCCGTACATTAGAGTCCATCACATCACAGGGTACCCACGCAACCCGCTTTATTGTCCCATATCGCGTTTGCAAATTGGCTGCCAAACGAATTAAACAAAAAAACTTGGCAAGCATTGGCGATTTCCCGAGAAAAAAAACACCGAACGGCGATTCCCCGAAACCAGAGTAGATCACATCTGTGATGGGAACCCTGTACTGGGTTATTCCCCTAATTTCAAAACAAATATGCAACTAAATTACATAGATAATTGATTAAGTTGTTACTGAGATATCTCAGAAGAAGTAATTCTGGGGAAATTTTCCAAAGATTCGGGGAAAAAATATTTCAAATAAATTTTCAAAAGTAAATATAGTTCGTTTTTTTTATGAGAGCACTGTGCAATTGTCCTAAATGCTCCCAACTGTTCGGAGCAAGTAGGACTATTACATCTCCAATTGGAGTATGTATTGAGGCTGAATGGAGTGTGGACAGATAGGAGATGGGTAAGAGGAAGGTTGTATTATTTGATTCATTATTTTTTGTCACCGAGTTTTTCAATGCTGCAGTCCGATTATTAGAGAAAAAACACTGTAAGACAAACAATATTTTATTTAAATTTTTAATTAAAATAACTCTCTTTATTATAATTTTTAAATGTTAATCCCATCAAGGTAAAACATCGTTGAAGAAGATAATACTAATAAATCCAGACTTTTAGAAAATAGTCCAAAGGTGGCCAATAAAAATAAAAACGCATATGTCTATCCGGGACACTATCTAGGTTACAAACCAGTTCTTTGAACATTGTATTATTTGAAAAGGTAGCTTGCTGCCAAAATTTCGGGAAAAAAATAGTGGATAATATAAGGTAATATGATGAGGTACTGGTCCCAGTAAGACGAGATATCCTGGGTTCGAGTCCTAGTTGCAACCGTTAATTTATTTATTTTGTGTCTTGTTTTTTCATAGTTTCGTTTAGATTATTATTATTGGCTTCTGTTCCAATTAAATATTTTATTTGTTTAAAAATTAATTATCATATCTCGAAGAAAAACTTAAGATTTTAGTTGGTATCGCGGTGATATTTTGAATATAGGGAATTTCTGGGGAAAATTTTTACCTTCTCAAAGGGAAAAAAACATATTTGGGACATCACATCACCGCTCAGAGATCCATTCTGCGAGGTCCTGAGTGAATTAGTGCCAAAGAGTTAATTTGAATGATTTCAGATAATTCCTAGAAAGATGAGACCATTCATTGATTCTGTTTTGACACTTTCAATGCTTTTGGCAAGCGGTGTGTTGATACTGTTGATAGTAAACGGAACAAAATTATTTTACGAGGTGAATTTCGTTTGGAAACTTAGAAATATTTTGTGAAATGGGAAATAGGTACATGTTATGTTATACGGAGGATGACAACTTGAGAATGAAATATTATGTACAAGTTTGATTCATATATTATTTATATTAGTGATGTTATCATTAGATGAGTCTTCGAACAGGAGAAGAAATAATATGATGTGTGTTGAAGAAATTTGGATTCATTTGTTAAATTTGGACAATGTAGAATTTGGTAGCAATCTCTGGTCCGACGCGCGACGCCCCGAAATACTTGACAAACCTATTGACTCTGTGCAAGAATCCATTTGATATATTCCCCTTTTTTACAAACGGATTGCAATCTTCAGTGCAGAATAGGAATGCTATACCGGTATTTCAATGGAAGATGCCTCGAGGAATTAAATAGCTTTATTGATTTCTTCGGCACCGGTAAACAGTCGTGAAACGAACAAAACGTGAAAACAAGTTATTTCAACGACTCGTTCATGAGTTCATCAGCTCGGCTGTGGAACGATATGCCGGCTTCTGTGTTTCCTCCCTCTTCTCCCCTACATGCGTCTCTCCAAGACCCTAATATCCTGAATGAATTTTTGTTTCGCTGGGCCTTCCGTGAGGAGTTAATTGTAAAAATGATAATCCAGGATATTCGAAACAAATATACTTTTTAAATTAATTAGAAAATTCATTGGCCTGTCTAGTGCCAGGGGTCGATAGATTAAAAAAAAACATTGTGTAGGTACATTTTCTATTTCTCCGTGTAACACTATTTTTTTATTAATTTTTTTCTACATTTATTTGTTCTAAAATTTTTAAGGGTTTATTTAGAAAATATGCCCTGGCTATTATATAAATAAGTTAGGTTCGCCTCGTACATATGTCCGGTAATGTTATATTATCATGAAAACAAGCTTACGGGTCCGAGTGGTTTTAATGTGTCATACATTAAAACCTGCTGAACTCAAGACCAATAGGGCGAAGGAGCCTGGGAAGACCAAGACTAAGATGGAGCGAAGGCTTCCAAACTGGAGAGAGCTGGCACAAAACCTAGATGAGTGGAAGAAGACTCTTGAGGAGGCCAAGACCCACCAGGGGTTGTAGAGCCAATAGTGATGATGATGATGATGACATTAACACCATTTTTCTAACTTTAAAATTATCGTTTTTTTTATTTGTACATCTGATAGTTTCAATCTGTAAGAAATAGTTAGGATGCAGGCGAATTTATTTTAGCAATTACTGTGTGTTACCTTCTAAAATTAATTTACTTATTCTTATTATGCTGTCTCAGTAGAAGTAAAGTCACAAGGAGGAAATCCATAATTGGTTTTATTTTGGCTATTTAATACTATGTACAAACTGAAATAAATGTAAACTGTCGATTTCCCGAAAATTAATAAATAAATAAAATAAAGCAAACATACATATTTAAAAACAATTTGCGTACCTATTTTTTTTTTTACAATAGCTCCACACAGGAGGCCTGGAGGAAAAAATCTTTTAGGGCCCTATGTCATCTTTGGGGATGCTGAATGGAGGGTATTTTTAAGGAAAGAAGGGAGAGGAAGTTCTGGGAAGGAAAAGGTATGATAGGTGAGTAGAATTCAGGGGTCAACGTCTCCAGTAAAAGTGATAGTTCGAGAGAGTCCGGCTGGAGAAGTTATTTTTGCATCAAGCAATCTTTCCCTATCCGGCCCGCCAAGCAGTAGTGAGCAAAGGCATTCGCCACCAAGACCTAGACAAACCTCACCCCAAGAACCCTGGCACCCCTGCTAAAAATTACATAAAGAAGGTGACGTTAACCTTACTTCAAGCACACTTCGGTCGGTTTATTGTTTAGTGGAAAAGACCCTTTCTCGTTCCGGGCCCATGGGCAGGAGCGCAAATTATTAATACGATTGCTACGCCACTGACTGTAGGTATCTATTTTTGAAAATGACGGTAAGTATCTAAATGACGTATTAATAAGATCATGTCTGTTATTAGACCAATGTTTCAATGTTAAATTTCCCATTCTTTTAGAACGGCTTATAGATATGTTATATAAATGAGTGCCATTACAATCTATAAATACATTTGCGTTCTTTAAATCTAACCTCATGATTTGTGAATTATATAAATATATATTTGTAGATTACTAGTACATATGTAGATAATTTATTTCGTGACGTGACGTACCTACATACGTAACAGAGGCGTGTCGTGACTTTTATATTTTCGAATGCGAAATAAAATTGCTTTACTTTTTACAGTCGAAAATATTTTCAGGTATAGATAAAATAAATATAGTCCGGCTAAAAATGTATTTATGCATACTTTTTGGTATTATTAAAATACGATGAAAAGACACACGAACTTTTTTCGAAAATTTCCCATCACCAGATGTGTAATAACACTAATAACACTTAGGCAATAGGTAATTAGGGAAAACCACCTCTTTACAACTTTTTATTTAACCTATAACTTATCACTTAGACATATAACTAATAACTTACATCTAATATTACTACTGACTTACAACCAAGATTTATAACTTAGGTGATGTTTGTCTTGGACTTAACGGAGAATGCATTTGCCCACCTATTGCAATGCTCGGATCAGGAGAAACTGATTGGGGGAAACCTAACCTAACACATCGCCGCCTCACCAAAGAAAGACGCGCTCAGCAAAAATGCAAGCAGTGCATCAACTCGATGACGGGCAGTGATAGCAAACCATTGGAAGTACTATCCAATAAACAAAACAAGGATACCACCAAAAACTCAACCGATTTGAGTGTATATAACTCAAACGAGCTCCTTCAATCTCAAAATGCTATTATTAAACAAAATAATAAAATTCTAGAAACGATATCGACTATGAGTAAGCAATATGAAGATATACTCATAAGAGTTCATAATTTAGAAGAACAAAATGAAGAGCTGAAAAACAAAAACACTAAACTTGAAACCCGAATTGAATTTTTGGAAGGGCAAATGGATAGTATAGACCGTGCAAATAGGTCTAAAAACATTGAAGTTCGGGGAATCCCTGAACTAAAGGGTGAGAACTTAAAAAATGTGTTCTATAACATTCATCAAACTACAAAGTCTAATGTAAATATAAACGAAGTTGAAGCAGCTTACCGAATTTCTCAAATAACTAACAAGGAACATAAACCCATCATCTTCAAATTCAAAACTAACATGGACCGTGACCAATTTCTTTCCGATGTCAAAACCTACAACAAGCAAGCATCCAGTCCAAACTTCAACAGATCGGAATAACTGGGATACCCTACACATGGTTCGAAAACTACCTAACAAACCGAACTCAACAAACTCTTATCCACTCTGACAAAATAAATAAAAGCAAAAAATTATCCATGTCTTACGGTGTACCGCAAGGCAGTGTACTAGGACCTCTCCTATTTCTTTTATACATCAACACACTATGTACCATGGATATTGGAGGTAAGATTTTATCATTTGCCGACGATACAGTCTTAATATTCGAAGATGAAACATGGCAAGCAGTTATCAACAAAACTAATAATGGCCTAATAAAAGTGAGGCATTGGCTTGACACAAATCTCCTTACACTCAATATTGACAAAACACAATATATGACGTTTTCCATACGCAAACATAATTTTCCCAACAACTGCCCTAAACCAATAATTCACTCGTGTTCACTAAACATGCACCCACACCCACCCGGAACCCCACCTATTACAAATTGCACGTGTCCTACCCTTAAATCATCTAAGGAAGTTAAATATCTGGGCATAATAATAGATGATCAACTACGTTGGGAAGCACACATAAGTGACACAGTAAAAAGACTCCGTAAGCTCTGCCATATATTCTGCTCTCTTAGATCCATCTTAGACCTAAAAACCCTTCGAAGCGTATATTTTGCCCTTTTTCAATCCATTGCATCGTATGGTATTTTGGGATGGGGTGGTTGCACAGAATCCGTCATTTATCCAATAATTACAGTTCAAAAACTAATACTGAGAATCATATTTAAATGCCAACCTACCCACCCCTCTAATGTGCTATTTACTAAATTTAGGGTCTTAGATATTCGCCAACTATTCACTAAGACAAGCCTATCCTACATACGGAAAAATAACCTACTGGTGGCTCCACAACATCAAGCCCAAACCCGCTTTTCATCAAACCTGGGATGCGTGGTTCCAAAAACTAGAACCACATTTGCTCACCGACAATTTTGGTTCATTGCCCCCAAAATATACAATGCATTGAGCACCGATATAAAATCAAATATTACCATACCTCTTTTTACTATTCGTGTTCAAAATTGGATATTCGAAAGGGGACGAGATTTCTTTAAAGAATATATGACTTTCTAACCATTATAAAAGAAAAGAAAATAATTAAATTAACTAAATAAAATATCATACTTCACATCTTTTTCCAACCTGACTTCACTGAAATCTAATCTTACCTAAATATATACTCTTCTAGGCGATTATTTACCTACCTTGATAAACTTCCAATAAAAATTTTAGCTTTCATAAATTTTTTTTTATAGATTAACACTATTAAATCTTACTTCTTAGTATTTTATAGTATTTTATTTTTAACTTCTTTAAAACATTTTCTTTTTTATTATGTATGTATATATTATATGTGTGTTTTTATATGTATTTATATGTATATATATATATTTATATGTATTTGTATATGTATATGCATATGTATGTGTATGTGTTTACGTATACACATATCTTGTTATATTTTACCTTAAATATTTTTATCTTTTTTCTTTCTCTTGTTTCTAATATCTTATAATTTCTATTTCAAACCTATATTTTGTTCTAGTTCTCACACTGTATAATTTATATCATGTATGATTACCTTAACACGGGCATTAGCCTAGTATGGTAATCAAGAAAAAAACAAAAAGTGTACTTTCAAAAATTGTATGAAATAAAAAAAAAAAAAAAAAAAAAAAAAAAAAAAAAAAAAAAAAACTTATCTAGCCGGATTCTCTCGACCGATCGCCTTGCACCGCAGTAGAAAATGGATTCTTACTTCCATCATTCCCGGACCCTCAGATTCCTAGGCACTCATCTCATACCTTATTCTTCCCAGAACGTCCTCTCCTTTCTTTCTCTAAAAAGACCCTCCACATAACATTCCCAAAGAACCTGATGATTTTTTTCCTCGGGGCCTTCTAAAGTTTAAAAAAAATATTGCCCCAGAAAATTGCGAAAATTGGAAGAAAGGTCAAGTTACGCCACTGACATCTGATGATTAATGCGAACATAAGAAAATGCGCGGATTTTAGTTACGTAACATTTGTCACTGTTACGTTATGAATACGTATTTTTACCCCAACCATGACGTGGCTCGTTGTGAAATCGGGTGCATTTTACACACGTTTTACTTACACTGTACTTCTTAATAATAATAACAGAAACATTTATTTTTCAATAGATTTTTACATATTTATACATATTTTTAAAAAATTGATTCTATTGACGAAATGGTCACTTCTCAGGATAATACTTTCAGGATTTTTCCCATTATGCAGCTGGTTTTCAGCAGTGCCTTTAAAAAATGTATAGGTACATTTATTGTAAATAATTTAAATAAAATTAAAACTAAATCAAATAATCAAAAAGCAAATAATATAAACATTCAAAAAAAATAATGTAATCACAAACACCAACACAAGTAAAGTAGCCCCTTACTTGTACATTCTATCAATTATAATGTTGTGGTGGTGTCTGTGCAGTCAGCAACCATTCTCCGGAGAGCTTCTTGAAGTACTGCAACGATGTCGATATTTGAATAGACAGTGGTATTTCATTCCAAAGTTTTGATGATGAATAGCTGAAACTACCCTCAAATACAGCAGTGGTACGTCTGGGGAGAACAATGGTCTCTTTGGTGTGTACTATGTGCATGAGAGTGACGGGACCACTGTAGTCTGTCATTGGATTCATCAAATTGTACATTTGACACAATTGATGTAACTTCCTTCTATTCGACATATTTAGTAGAGGTAAAGCAAGATGTGCTCGCGTCTTGGGATATTGCAATAATAATACATATTTAGATCATTTTTGTAAACAATTATTTCAAGGGCGTAGGTTAGGTTAGTCGTAGTTTAGAGTCATTCATTAGCCGGCACCTTTCGCTATATATGTTACTGTAAAAGCCCGAACTACGGTAAATCCTAAGATTTTCCGGTAAATCCTAAGATTCACCAACTCTTAATGGTAAAAGTCCGAACCGTTCTATAATCATCGATCACCAACCTAACCTAACCTAACCAAACCTAACATGTACTAAATTCTAATGGTAAAAGCCCGAAAAAATCGTTTATAATATTTAAATACGATACGATTTTTTCGGGCTTTTACCATTAGAATTTAGTACACGTTAGGTTAGGTTAGGTTAGGTTAGGTTAGGTTGGTGAACGATGATTATAGAACGGTTCGGACTTTTACCACTAAGAGTTGGTAAAATCTTAGGATTTACCAATATTCGGGCTTTTATGGTAACATATATACTACATGCATTTCTTTAGAAATTATTTTCAGGGATAAGTCGATGGTAGTGTTGTCAAGGCGATTCCAGACTCACGGCGAGAAGTCTCGGCGAGAAATTCTCGCGAGAACAAGCACTTATCCACATTCTCATTCTCGCCGAGACTTCTCGCGAGAACAAGCACTTATCCACACTCTCATTTTTCTCACTCGTGATCTGTTTCCCATCCGGTATGGACGACATTACAGACGATATTCAAAATGCAGCAGGTTTGGCTCTGTGCGCCATGGCATATTATAATTTTGTCAACGTTGTAACTAAAAATAATTCCGGTAACTAGCAAAAAGGGAATATTTTTTCTTTTTGAGTTCAGGTACTTGCATCTCCATTAAGTCTGTTCCATGCATCGTGGTTCAAACTTTTGTCTTTATAATTCCGATAATAATTTATAATAATAATAATTTGGCTAATTTATATAGCGCCGTTTTCGTGAAAAATCACCTCAAGGGCGCTGTGCGCCATGGCATATTATAATTTTGTCAACGTTGTAACTAAAAATAATTCCGGTAACTATCAAAAAGGGAATAATTTTTCTTTTTTGCATCCCATAACACCGGTTCAGATTGAAAATCATCATCATCATCATTACACAGTATAAAATGAAATCGCTCAAAATGTATGTGCGCATAGATCTTTTAAACGACGCAACGGATTTTCATGCGGTATTCACCAATAGATAGAGCGATTCAAGAGGAAGGTTTATATGTATAATACATGCTCATTATAGTAGAGAAAAGCCGAGAAATTCAAATATTCAATTCAGGCAGCGGGCAGCGGGTATCGGGCAGCTGGCAAGCGGGTGGTGTGGATTTTATAAAGGTTGGGTAATGGCATTGTGTTTCGTTAGCCACAGCAATGTGTGGCCGGGTCTGCTAGTATTCTATAAATTGCAACTCTTGTTGATTGCTCCACATTTTTAAAACAAGGAAACAAAATGTTCGAAACAAAAACAAAAATATAACGCACGTCTACTCTCAACCGCTCACTAAACAACACTGAGACAAAACGTGAATGTAGTAGCCTTCTCGCTTCTCGTCCAAGAAATCCTTTGAAGCGGCCAAATTTACCGACAACGATCCGAGAACAGCCGAGCCAGAGAAAGAGAATGCGAGAAACACCTCACATTCTCGCTTCTCGGGTGTTCTCGGGGCTTCTCGCCGAGAGTCTGGATGGGCTATCAAATTTTTTCGTACTGCTGTTGAAATCGATTTTAATATTATTTTTATGTAACTATTTTCAAGTGATTAACTGCTGCAGGCTGCAGCCGAATGCAGAGACTATGGTATCTCCAATTGGGGTATATTATTAGGCTGAAGGTAGTGAGGAGGGGAAAGAGATAGGGAAGAGAAAAGTGGGAAAATAGTTGTCTATTCAGATATGGTCACAAACACGGATTTCAAGCCGTTGGTGGTTTCAATTTCAATTCTGAATCGTGTTTTCGCATCAAGGCGATTCTGAGAATACCTTCCACTTGCCTTCCGCTATGGAACATGCCACAAAAGTACTCTATATAATTTTTTATTAATTAATTGTGAAATAATACAAATTAATCAAATAAAATTTATTTGCGCACGCCGGGATTCGAAACCGGAACCTTCAGGATGCTGCTCGAGAGCCTTACCCTTCGACAGCGGGGGCCGTCAATAATTATTACACTCGAAATATTATTAGTATTATTACTAAATTGCGAACCCTGTAATATAACGTATCTCGTAAAAAATGAAGTTCGCCAAATAGATTCATATATAAGCTGAAAACATGGCTGCTAAGTAGAGATGCTTTATACAGTCGTATGCAGTCTTTATAGTAGTTTTATTATAATTAGTAATAATATTATTAATAATGTATATATTACATTAGATATTATTAGTAATGTATATATTACGACAGTGACGTACTTGACTTACTTTAACCAGTGATTCCTGACTTTATTTGGAGAAAAAAATGTATACGAAATTTTATGTCTCCGGTGATGTTTTTTTTTCTACAAAAACATAAAAAATGTGGGAAGAAATTTTTCGTTTGATTTTGAAAAAAAAAATTAAAAAAAACAAGCATTAAAAAGTCACCGGAGACCAAAATTTCATTAACATTTTTACTCCAAATGATTTCAGAAATCACTCGTTAAAGTAAGTCAAGAACGTCCCTTAACACCCTGTATATATTATTACATTGTAATTGAATAAACCTTGTAATTGAACGTTAACATCCAAACTACTTAATTGCGGTTTAACGGGATTGTACTTTGAAGAACAATAAAAAAAAATAAACGCCTGGTCATATCACAACCTTGTCCCATTTCTATTTATCAACCTCCACTGCTGTACTAATGTACCTTACAGTAGGTATTCTTCCATCCACTGGTTGGTTATAGTGTACAATGTTCTATTATCTCCTAATATTCAGGCAGAGAGATATTAGGGGGATTATTCTGAAAGCGTAAATCCAATTAGTATTCTCGTCCCATGACAAAGTGACCGACAGAAGTAACGGAGATTGGCACCAACTCAAGGTCGAGGACCGCACACATAATTATTATAATATAACGAGCTGGTTCCCGGCATGCCTTGCAATGCCATTTTCAAAGAAATACATTGTTTCTCCCTGCATCTTCTTTCCCCGTTCCCCACCAGCCTTCCGCTTCCTCCTTCCCCATCTTCCCTCTCCCCTCTCTCGCTCCTCCGTTCCACCAACCCCCCTCCCGCGTTCCATATATCCATTCCTAGTACATTCAGTTTTCAATCACAAATTTTCAAATATGAAATGTCAATCAAATTTGGTACCTAAGGCAACGTACCCATACTACGTGACCTGTTCAGGGGGGGTGGGGGTCATCAAAATACCACGCTTGGTCACAACGGGGGGGGGGGGCTTAGGTTTTTATCACGTAGTCAATCTAGAAATCTCGCGTTTTTTTTTCGAGCTACGAGGGGAGGTTTTTAAGTTCGCGGAATGGGAAGGTAAGTGATTAATGGGGGTACCGCTGAATTAGGTACTAATTGAACAACTCATTTTTAGGATAAAAATCGGGTTTTATCGTAATTAGGTCATTAGTCTTTGAGCTATCGTCGACCAAACACTTCAATCGGGAAGAAATTGTGAAATGTGGAGAAAATTGAGTTCCGCGCTGTTATAAAGTTCCTTTAAGTTAATTTAAAGATCGGAAAAATGTATTAGGGTAGTAGGTGAATATGTTGAAAAGGAAAAATAATTTTGGTTTTTATTTCCACTCCTTACCCAATCCGCAAACTAAAAAACCCACCGTCGTACATTAAAATATGGCGCACAGTGTTTGGCGCTTTTTAAACTCGCAGGTGGCAAAGCAACTATAACAACGAATGGATTGATGCTGGGAACGTGTTTGTTGAAGATGATTGAGATGAAAAATGTTTATAAAAATAACAAGACTTTCGTTTCCATAAATTACGTTCCGGTTTCAATATATTTTGACATAAGTTTTATCTTGATAATATTTTTTCCACTTGTAATGCATGCACTCTTGCTGTCACGCAGCAAGCGCCGTATTAATAAAGACAAATATAAGCCAAATAATGCATTTTTTATTTTTTGTTAGCAAAAAATGATTCAAAACCATATTTATGAAATACTACGTGAAAACTGTAGGGGGGGGGTCTTGGAATATACTACACGTGGTCACCGGGGGGGGGGGGGTAAAAAAAATTGCAAAAAGTGTGTCACGTAGTATGGGTACGTTCCCTAACATAGTTACCTATTTAAAATATCTATAATTCTTGGCTCGGTTCAAATTATTATGTAAGTAGGTACTTCAAATTAATTCATTAATTTAAAGAATTTTGAAAATTGATTTTTTATTTAACAATCGTTGTTCTGCAAAATGTCATTCTCAAATTTTTGACAGTTTCGCAAGAATTTTTGTAATGATTAAAAAACTTTTCAGGTGTATTGTCATGAAGTCATGAGGTTGTAATAATCCAGAAACCTTCGCGGGGGTTTAAAGAAGGTATTTGGAAAGTTTCAAACATTTCATATGCTTATTTTTTTTTTTTATTAAATTTCAGAATACATTTTTGTACAAAAAATTTGAGTAGACCCACAAAGCTGTCATATGGCAGCTTGTCTGCAGGTTCTAACAATTTAAACATTCTTAATATAATATCTAAGAAAATATTTGTAAATACATTTATATTTTTAAGGAAACATTAGAATAGATCACATAGTAATATTAGATAGTTTAACTTACAGCTATAAATATATAAGATATTTCAATATACCTGCCTAATAACAAGATATGTAGGCAGCTATATTAAGATATTCAAAGATACATGGAGTTTTCGTTCATTAACCATAGTTTTATCATTTTAGGACATAGTCTCTCATTTTTTTCAAATTTTATGTTTTTATTAATTTTATTGAAAATCACTGGTATTAGATATTCAAGAGTACGGCTTCCATATTTATTTAATATTCGAGGAGTTTTTAGGCCCTTTCCTTCTCTGAATCTTGTGGTATGTTTGTGTACAAGTAGGTGTTTGTAAGGGCTTTCCCCCATATTGTCCATAATAGTAGTGAACCAGTGAAGACCTTTTATTGTAAGTAGGCTCTCTGAGCCATACAGTAATTTTAAGTTATGTCTCTGTTTGTAAATATTTGTTGTGACAATTTTTTTAATTATGGCAGTTTGTAAATTTTCAATATATTTAATGTAAGTAGTGCTTGCATGTCCCCAAGTTCGAATACCATATCTAAGGATAGATTCGACCATAGAAAAATATATGAGTTTAAGAGTACAATGAGGCAAAATAAATTTTAATTTGTAAAAAATACTAGCTAAGGATCTGAGCTGGTTACAAATTTTAGCCACTTGTTTATCCCACTTAAAATTGTTATCAACAATTATTCCCAGATAAGTATATTCATTTGTAAAATCGATTTTTTCACAGTCACAAACATTAACAATTCCTCTATGTATACAGTCAAAGCTATGAGCGGTTATTTTAGGAACATTCCACATTTTCAAACTTGGTGATTTTATGTACATGCATTTGGTTTTTTTAACATTAATAATTAATCCTACATCATGAGCCCATTTGAGAAGCTCGTTAAAATCTCTTTGTAATTCTTGTATAGCTATTTCAGGATTTTCATTTGATACAACAAGAGCAGTATCATCAGCAAAAATGAATCGACGAGCTTTTTTGAAAATCTTACACATAGCAATTACATATATAATATATAATTTTGGACCTAGAATTGACCCTTGCGGTACTCCCGATTTGATGTATCTTGATTTACTAATTATATTTAGAATCTTCACACTCATTTTTCTATTTGACAAATAGTTTTTAAAGAATAAGAGGAGTTTACCTCGGATACCTATAGATTCAAGTATTTTAATTATTTGTAAATGGCTAAGTGTGTCGAAAGCTTTTGAGAAATCAATAAATAGAACCAATACATGTTGTTTACAGTTTAGTTGTGAATTTATATGATTAGAAAATTTTTCGAGCAATTTATCGCAACTTTTATTTTTTTGAAAGCCATACTGGCATTCATCAATGATACTCAGATTATTTAAGTATTTATCTAAATTTATTGATATATATTTTTCTAAGATTTTTTCTAATGCAGGAAGTAAGGAAATCGGCCTGTAATTGTTTATTAAAGAGTGATTTCCATTTTTAAAGATAGGCCTTACAATGCTATATTTTAGTTCATCGGGAATATGGCCCGTATCAATTATTCTGTTAATTAAGTGTGCGATTATAGGACTAAGTAATTTAACATGTTTTTTCAAATCATACATACGAATTAAATCTATGCCTGGTGTCTTGGAATTTTTCATACCTCCGATAATTAATTCGATTTGCTTTTTTTAATAATATAAGCTTAACAATACATAGACATCGCACAAAAACCAAAAAATATTTTGATTTTTATATATACTCGTATGTATAGATAACATATACTGAAATAAACAATTTATTATTATTATAAGTATTATACCGAAATGTATTGTCTTCGGGTGCACAAGATGTTGCCAGTTTCCATAAGCGCAAGTAAAACTAATGACAGTAGAAAAGTGTGCTATATAACCAGCATAATTCACCATTCTAAGTGACCAGCTCAGGCATGGGGGCTCCATCAAAACCAGAGTCAAGTTAGCCTCTCAGAAGCTGGGCGTACTGAACAGAGCTCGCAGACACTTTAATAGTACACAACTGCTGACCCTGTACAAATTTCTGTGTTTCCTCCCTCCTACAGCAAGGGTCTTTTCAAGACTCTTGTTCACTTCTTCTCCTCAAAAAGAACCTTCACATAGAATCTTTAAAGATGACAGAGGGCCCGAGGGAAATTATTTTCCTTAGGGCCTCCTGTGTGGATTTTATATAAAAAAATAATAATAACAATAATAATTCCCTCCCTCTTAGGCACCTCCCTCCTCGCCCTCACCTAAGTTGATGTTCTGTCTCCCTCTTCTAATTTTCTTTTTTATACCATGTTCAGTATATTTTTATTCACCCCTGAGGAAGGTTCAGGACGAACCGAAACCGGTTGGATTAAGAAATAATAAAGTGGAATTGAAACAAAGTTATTTAATTGTATAGAATGAAACAAGTACTTTGTTTAAAACCACTTATTTTTATTTATATTCGTCGACCGGTTTCGGTTGAACTCAACCTTCTTCAGGACAATAAACTTATAAACTATAGTATTAGTTTTATAGTACTAGTTTATAAGTTTATTGTCCTGAAGAAGGTTGAGTTCAACCGAAACCGGTCGACGAATATAAATAAAAATAAGTGGTTTTAAACAAAGTACTTGTTTCATTCTATATAATGTCAAGCCACAAAGTGTTTGCTATCTACGATAATTATTTAATTGTGTTTATTATAATAATAATTCCACTTGAGCTATGCCGTATTCAGGCCCGGACAACCTAGACAGTTGCCTAGGGTGGCATTTTTAGGGGGTTGACGTATCGTCAAAACTCCAAAGATGTGATTTCCAAATTTAGAACAATCTTACTCAAATTAAAAATGTTCAAAAATATTTCAATAAAATAATGCCATTTCTTTGCAATATTTCAAATAGAGATGGCACATATGAACGCTTGCATTATGTAGGTCGATAGTCTTGTTGCCAATAGTGTACATTGTACATGTCAACAGTTCTGAAAAAAATAATGATTAGGTACCTTTCTAATTTATGTCATGCGAACTTATTTGTTTGCACTGTGTTTAATTCTTAGAACTTCATTTTATTTGGACCTGGGACATTTTTGGGATATTATGCCATGCTTCTCTACCTCCTGATGATGTTTACAAGGTTGGTTAAAGAAAGAGGTAGAGCCACACGGCATAATATCCATAAAAAAATCATGATAATCCATCAAATTTATTTATTTTTAAATTTAAATAAATTCTATGTAATGATGTTATTATTTAGTCAGAGAGACCTAATCTAGACCTTTCCAGCCGGACTCTCTCAACCCGTAGGCTTGCACCACAGTGGGAGGGATGGAGTCATACGTCCTGGACCCCCAGATTCCTACCAAAACCTTCTTTCCTTTCCAGATCTTCCCCCCTTTTATTTCCTTAAAAAAACCACAAAGTAACCCCAAAGATGACAAAGGCAATGAGGGATTTTCCTCAGGTTATCCTGTGTGGACCTAAGATAAAAATTATTTTTCAAATTAAGGATGAGCATGAAAAAAGCAACGTGTACCAAAACAACATAATTGGCGTTCCAATCTCTCGACCTCTGCAGGGAAGAAAACGCCGTTGTCATAATTATTAATGGCATAACTATGAAAACTTTAAAACTGCGTACTTCTAGATAAAGTTTACGATTGCAGATAAAGCGAGTTTCATGATCAATTTCCTTTTAACATGACTGCAATTTTATGCATTATTTCACCTTCCGTTATCTTTATGTACCATATGAAAAGCGGCCATAAATAATAAAGTCAACAGTGATTCCTCTGCCTTTAAAAGTAAGGCCTATCATTAAAGTTAACTGAGCTCAGCGAAGACTCGTCCGTTTGGCGTTGGCATTTCTACTGTCTGTAAATTTGCTGCATCCACTTTATTATTCAAAAACTATGTAGGTACCATAACTATGGTTTAGTAGGTATTTAATCTACAGAACATTCAGAATATTCTGTCCAAACAGTTATATTACGTCCTTACATATGAAATTGGCGTTTTGCCGTACTGGCAACTTTGATCTCAAATATCTTCTCTTTGGTTAGGAATTCCAAATTCAAATTTATACAGCTATTTACTCATGTATTTGTGTTTCGAAAATTATAATTCATTTGTTTTTTCCTTAATTGTTTTTTTCTTTGCGTCACTTAGTTTACAAAATGGAAAACTTGAAATATCGCGTTATTTACGAGTACGAGTTCCACCGTGGCACCAGTGCTGCAGAAAAGGCTCGAAGGATTAATGATGTGAATGGCGACGGTGCCGCAAAAGAAAACACACTGCGTTTTTGGTTCCAACGTTTTCGTTCTGGAAATTTCAACCTGCAGAACAAGCCCCGTGGACGGCCGGAGACCAAAGTTGATAATGAAGAATTGAAAGCTATTGTGGAAGCGGATCTAACGCAAACCACGTCCGAGTTAGCTGCAGGCTGCGGTGTTAGTGATAAAACTGTTTTAATCCACTTGAAGCAAATTGGGAAGGTGAAAAAGCTTGAAAGGTGGTTACCTCACGAATTGAGTGAAGCAAATCAACAAATGCCGACCGCTAGACCACACACTGCACAACAGACGGCTACCAAATTAGAGGAGCTTCAATTAGAATGTCTAAGACATCCACCGTACTCTCCGGACCTTGCCCCAACGGATTACCATTTTTTTTCGAAATTTGGATAACTTCTTGCAAGGGAAAAAATTTAACTCCGATGGGGCAGTCCAAACCGCCTTCAAAGATTTTATTGATTCCCGTCCGAATGGTTTTTTTAGTAAAGGGATCGATGAACTACCTATGAGATGGCAAAAGTGCGTAGATAGCAATGGTACATACTTTGATTAAATAAATATATTATATTTAAAAAAAAATCGACTTTATGTTCCTCCCATACAAAACGCCTATTTCATATGTAAGGACTTAATACAAAGATTGCCGCAACGTCGCGTCGGATCGTTTCTTTGTATGTTAGTCAGTTTATATGATAAGATTGATAAGTAATGAATACTGGTTACATCTTGGCCGTCATTTTTGTTCAACCGTTTGGAAAAAATGTATTATTGGTATGTTGAGTCCTCTCTTAGGGTATTTTATTTATTTAAAAATTGATTTTATTGTAGGTACTTAGTGTAAGTGGCGGTCCGTGAGTTTTCAGTGGGCTGAGTGCATGTTGTAGCTGAAAACGATTCTTTTTTTCAAAATGTTAATTTTTTGTATTAAGATATATTGAAAATCTTCATACAAAATATTGAAAGTTTGAAAAAAAAAATATTCATTTTCAGTTACAACAACAGTTGGTCGTTCCTTTCAATCTTAGCACTCTAGCTCACTGAAAACTCACGGATCGCCACTAAGTACTACTAATAGTTGCCTGAAGAAAGTTTGAAAAAAGAATTATATATTGTCATTGATATAACGACGTTTCTTCGTTCAATTTGTATAATTCCTAATTCGAAATTTAAAAAAAGTAATGTAAAATACATGGTTTTAAAATGGTGACCTCAACACCTCGTTTCAAAAGTCATTAAAAGTGATGAATTTTTTATAAAAAATTGGTTAAATAGGTTACGTTACGTTAGGTTATGGACTATTTTCAATTTTTTTTGCAAAGTTTTTAATGACTTTTCAAAGAGGTGTTGAGTTGACTTGATTCTGAGTTTGCGCGGAACCGTTTAAATTAAGTATATAATAAAGTGAGAATATAAGACCATACAAACTTCATTTAATTTGGATATGATTTGTGATTTTCACGGCCAAAAGTATTTTCCTTATTTATTTTTGGGGTGTTATGCCGTGTTGCGCTATCTTCTTCTATAACCAACATTTCGGACAGCGTTACAGTGTCCATAATCATACACATCTGCCCTGATTATGTACGCTGTCCGAAACGTTGGCTAAAGAAGGAGGTAGCGCAACACGGCGTAACACCCCAAAAATAAATAAAGAAAAGTAGGAAAATATTTAATTTTGGTTTTGATTTACTAAATAATGAGAGAAAATTAGAAACATTTTTTTAACAGAGAGGATTGTTCACAGAGTCTTAATGCCCGTAAGGTGACAGAAATATAAAAATACCATTTCGAAAATTAAAAAAATACTGAGTTATAACCACTTTTTTGTTTAAAAGTAAGTATTTTATTAATTTTAAATTAAATTGGTGCCAAAAATAAGTTTTGTTGTGTTTGAAGAAGTGAAAATACTAGCTTTTTACCGTGGCTTTACGGTATTACGGAGAAACTAATGTAGAAACAATTATCCCACGGAAATGAAAATGTTTTTCCGGAATAAAAAGTAGCCTATGTCACTTCCCAATTTCCCAACTATCCCTGTGCAAAAAACCACGTCGATCGGTCACTCCGTTGTGACGTGAAAGAAGGACAAACAAACACAATCATTTTCGCATTTATATTAGTTAGGATTCATACGTAACTTTTGATAACCCTAAAAAAAAAGTATGAAAAATGTTCCGTACATTTTATTACACTGAACAAGTCTTTTAGTTCCTTCAATTGTTTCGTGATTCAGCGAACTGAAGGCAGCTTTCCCTTTACCCGAAACCAGACGTTTGAAAACAGTAAACAGCCACAGCCAAGCCCAGCAGCGAGCAGCGAGCAGCATGTGTTCCGTGTTTTTGTTCGCAAATGGATTGTGTTTGTTGGTGTGTGTCTGTTTTACCGCCTCGAATAATTTTGGTCGCCTCGTCGCGCGTCGATATGAAACCTTGACCCTGTTAGCGCAAGTCGGTGCCTGATCCCGTATTAAACGCTGTGTGGTGTGTTTACTGTTTACTCCTACGTGCGTACTTATGTAGTCCAGTCTTTAGGCAGTTTGTCGAAACAAATGAGCGATTCTATATCTTTTGTGGGATCTGTTTTGTGAGATCTCCCGTCAGATTTGTGTGATTTTCTATAGCTGTCAATTGTTTTTTCTATGGTTTTCAGGCCAGTTTCGCCAATTTGTGACTGCTCACAGTTAAAATCTGATATCGGCCCATAGAAAAAACAAATAGCAGCCGTAGAAAATTACACAATCTGATTTTTTCCTCATTTATATGTTTTGGGGTGCTGATTACGAATCCGAGTTTTGCCAATAAAAATAAATTGGTTGGGATCGTTGGAATTAGAGTATTAGCAAAAAAACATGAAAAAAAAACCAAAAAATTAATTATTATTCAAAAACTAAATACTTAGATATCTTTGTTCAGCAAACCTTGTTTTGACAAAAAAAAAATAATATTAAAAAAATATATATATAAATACAAACTGCCCAAAGACTGGATAATTTAAGAACCTATTTTAGGATCAAAGGTTCATAATTTCGGTTAAATGAGAGAAGAAAAAAAACTAACCTTAAAATTTTGACATCAATAACAACAATGGCCGCCAAGTGAACACTCGATGGTTATAGTTTCAAATAACCATTAAAATAAACTACATTCTCCATTTCCAGAAACTGAAACACTTACCATTATTATCTAGCTTCTAAAAGTTTTTTTTAAGTGCATATAGGGTCTTTAAAATAGGGTATTTACCGTAATTAATTACCGTATTTTCTACATATTTACCAAAACAAGTCTAAAATGGTAGTTTCCAACTTTTCGATCGATCGATCAATCTGAGTGTCCGATCAGCAAGTGATTTGTTTAGAAACCGCCTGTTGGTCGGAAATTTGCGTTGGGAAGAGCGTATTTGTGCTTTTGGGAAGTGTTGAGCCAAAATTTCGGCTCAATAGTAGTTGTTGATCAATAGGATTGGGAACAACGGCTGTTATATTGTAAAAACTTTAACTACATACATACTTATTTTTTATGTTTTCTTTAGGAAATACGTGTTCGTGTTGTTATTGTAACTGTCTAATTTACTGAAGCCAATCGTTTATAATCCCAATGTTATTGAAGACTTGCGCCAATCTGTGACAGAGCGGTAAGCTCCTTTGCTCCCAGAGGTCACGAGTTCAAAATACTGACGTACGTACGTAGAATAAAAATATTATGTGAGGTTTTGCCTTGCAGCTTCAAAATGCAGTACATACTAGCGCAGACCCGAGAAAAATCACGAGATGGCCATAGAGGCGCTATTGCGAACTAATATGTCGTCGAAACGTGTGCCACTATTGTCACGCAAGTTGCAGTTCGCGAAAGCGTTACGTTGGAGGAAATGGTTGGAGGTCAAATTGGAGGTAAAAAAGTGGAACCAAATATGAATAGTCTCTTCTAAATACGATGCATCAATGGGGATGATCTGAATTTCCGAAAATTCAGTTACAATTTAAAAAATGGCAATTAAAATAATTTTCTGTTGAAAATGAGTAGGTGTTTTGTCGCTTGTCTGGATTCTCCACTTCCGATTTTGAAAACGATGACATAATTCAAATCAAAAGTTCTACAGCTTATTGAACCAGAGTTACACAGAGACACACAACCAAAGTTAGATTATTTAATATTATTTTGACTTTGTTCCAGAGTGCAACTGTGAGTTCACAATCGATTCATTGTTTGGAACGGTTTTTTATAAGATATCAGCTTTATAAAATAAAATAATCCTGATATTTTATTTCTGGAAACCCCGTAAATATTGTAAGTTAATTTCTGGCATTAACAAATATTTGCTTATTTCTTCAGACCGGGTATTAAAATTAGGTACCTATTTAAAAATATTACCACAATAATTTCATAACAAAGTGAATTTAGAAAAACTTTATTAAATTCGGCACACCCTGTATTTCCGTGAGTTGGCGACATCTAGGTGCAGTTCGGCCCACATTACAATTTTGTTTACCGATCGGGCACTAAAGAATACAGACTGATTTTATAATGATATTTGAGATTTTCACAACATATTGGACAGCTTTACAGTGTCCATCATCTAGGCAGAAAATGTATCACACATCAGGGAAGAAGTGTCACACATCAGGGCAATTTTGTTACACATCAGGACGGACTTGTCACACATGAGGACAGTGATGTGTGCTCTGATGTTGGTTTTTTTTAATAAATTATC
Source organism: Limnephilus marmoratus (assembly GCA_917880885.1). Lineage (NCBI taxonomy): Eukaryota > Metazoa > Arthropoda > Insecta > Trichoptera > Limnephilidae > Limnephilus > Limnephilus marmoratus. Next base: position 13,318,791 of record OU862924.1, read on the forward strand.
AAATGTCATATGCTTTGCGGAGGGTCTTTTTAGAGAAAGTTCTAAGAACGAAAAGAGTATGAGGGGTGGGAAGGTCTCTGGGGGTCAATGTTTCCAAGAGTGACTGACGTAAGAATCCATCCTTGCAGTGCAGAGCGATGGATCGAGAGAATCCGACTGGAGAGACCTAGGTTTATCAATCAATCTCTTCCGATCCGGCCCGCCACGCAATAGGTGGCAAACGCATCCACCGTCAAGACCTAGACAAACCCCACCCTATAAACCCGAGCACCCCTGCTAAGTCACCAAACGTAGCTGACCGCAAAATACTAACATTTTTTTGCAATTATTCCGCTATAATTTCGTTTCTTTTAGTTTCCATTTGCAAATTTATTTGATTAAAATCAGTTTCAGAACATTACTGCCACAAGCCAGAAATTCAATTAATTTCTGCTATTTTCAAAGGTGGTCGCTTGACATTATACATTAATTTTATGATATACAAGACATAATTTACACGCATTATATTCTTTATAATTCATGGTTTTCGATTCCATGTTCACAGTGTGTATATAGATAGTAGAGACTGCAGAGGTAGGTGTGTAGGTACTGTATACAAACTGTACATATAATTATAATAATAATACAAAATTTATTGCATAGGTAAGTGTATGTACCAATATTAACTATCTAAAAAGGAAACTAGCAATTTATATATTATACTGGGTACGAAATACACGTTGACTAAATATATAGGAAAAAGGAAGGTTTTCTCAACCACCAAGACCTACTATTAGTATTACCTTGATCTGTGACCTTTTAGATTTTACAGATTGCTCCATTAGGAAGCAAATAACTTATGAGAAATAAAAAACATTTTTTTAATATATAATTCAGGAAAAAGTCGCCCCTCTTATCCACCTATCTGATTTGAAAGCTTTATTTTAATAACTTAAATGGTGTTTCACCTCGGCGTTTAAGAAGAAACCCAGTCGCTGAGAAATTCGCCGAGAAATAGGTATTTTTCCAAATTGTAGCTGTCACTGTCATTCTTACCCCCCCGAATAGTCCCCATTTTTCTCCGCCGAAACCGGACCGATTTTAAGATTTTTTCTACTAATTGTATTAGAAGAAACTGCTCTTATATACGTACATACTGCTTTTTTAAAAAAAAATTGTTTAGTTGGTATACTGCTGATGGCGTTCAAACCAGGCAATTTTAACGATTTTTGGAGGGTCGTAACTCCCGTAAGAAGTAACTTTTCAAGAAAAGCAAGACGTACCGACCCGCTAGAGATCGATATCTACGTTATATTAAAAAAACATTTGTAGTAGTGTCAAAATGCGAAGAGGGTTGTTGGTTATATGATAATTCGTTCCTGGGGCGGCTGTATCCATACCCGCCTCCCAAATTATAATAAATATATCCATGAATGTGGACGACGTAAGGGGTGCATCGCAGAGTAGGAATGTTTGGCGTTCAATTCTCTCTGTTTAACCAAACGAGTAAACGGCGTGGTAAAAAAAGTTCCGATCAGTGATTGATTCACTAGCAACATCAAGAATTTTATACGAATCTCGGTTTTGTTGTGTCGTAATGAGAATTGGCAACATTCCTACCTGAATAATTCACTATCTGTAATAAAAAATAACGATTGGGTCGTTTGCATAATTGTTTTAACCGGTAATATTAGTTTTGCAACTGTTTAACGATAAAAATTGAAAGAAGGTTATGTAGAAAAATCGTAAATCATTGTAATATCTTAATCGCCGTGCACTATCTACAGTTCTACAACATCTACTCAGTCGAAGTCAAAATGGACTACGATTTGAGGAATACTTATAATACGATACGATAGTTCCATAGTACGCCAGGGGGCACTGATTTGTTGGGACTTAGAACACGGGCTCTGAGGATGAGAAGGAGATTGGAGTATAATCGACTTGGTATACATGGCAACCTAATATGCCAATATTGAAAAAAGGAATTGATTGTGTTTTTTTTTCTCCTTTTGTCTTCCTTTCTGATATTCATGTCTCTTCTTGACTCTTCTTGTATCTTCATGGTTCTTCATATGTCTTCTTCCCTCTTTTCGGCTCTTCTTAGATCTCCTTACATCTTCATGGTTCTCCACATCTCTTCAGCTGCTTCTTCTCTCTTCTTGGCTCTTTTTTACTTTTCTTGGCTCTTTTCCATCTTCATGGTTCTTTACGACTATTTTGATCTCTGATTGGCTCTTCTTTACTCGCCTCGGTTCTTCTTGCAACTTCTTGTACCTTCTCGCCATTTCTTGGTTCCTCTTGGCTTGCCTTCTTGCGGAGTTTCGACCAATATGCAAATACACATGGCTAATTAATAAGCCGATATTGGAACATAGAATGAGCAACTATCGACCCCGTCGAATGCAAATTGGACTGTGGTTTGAGGTCTAGTTAGATTAAAATAATATAGGTAACTGTAAACGAATTCTAAAATGCTCTTCTATCATCTCTTCCATCACTTTCTATCAATTATTTTGACAATGATTTCTTTAAAAAATTCCTTCGGACACCCTTCTTTGTTTAATATTCTCTTTGACGTTTTATCTTGACACGTGAAACACGGACGGTCGTACGTCATTCAAAACCATAACAACATACATTACATAACAACACCTCTGCCATAGATCACCCGTAGGTTCGCTACGTTTAGTGGCTTAGCAGGTCTTGGTCTTAGTCTAGGTCTTGGCGAAAGATGCGTCTGCCCACTTACTACGTGACTGGCCGGAATGGGAAAAACTGGTTGAGGGAGACCATTTGGTCTCTCCTGCAGGACTCTCTCGACCCATCGACTTGCACCGCAGTGGAAGGGATAGATTCATACGTCCGTCACTCTTGGACCCACAGACCCCCAGATTCCTACCAATTTTCCATACCCTTTTCCTTCCCAGAACTTCGTCCTTGAAAAAACCCACACAACATCCCCAAAGATAACACAGGCACTGAGGGAAATTATTTTCCTCTGGGCCTCCTGCGTGGAGCACATATCCAAAATAATATATTGCTTCTCCGGAGTCCAGAAGTTAATCGCATCGCCTCTGGATAAACCGACACCCATCAGTAAACTCGAAATAATTTTAATTTACACACGTACCGAATATTAAATTTCAAAACAAAAATTATGTTTGTATTCTCCGGCTGCATTGAGGCGTGTGCCGGATTATGGAGCCGGCTGCATATTGAATTTAAATGGGCTGACATTTCAATACAATTAAATGCAATATAAATGCAATAAACCAACACAATGGGCTGCTAACGGAACCAAAATACTAATATGAAAGAAAACATGTCAAGGCACACGAGCATTATATATATTTTGCCAGTGATTAAATTGATTAAAACTCAATGCGTATGAAAAAAAAAATTATGTTATGAAACGAATTTCCATTGAACAGAAAAAACTTATCTATCGATAAAACCCTATATCGATACGATATTGACTAAATCCGTCGTCGATGGTCAGTTATCATATCAATGTTATTTGCGAGCACGGTCAACAATTGATTAATGAAATTAAAACCGACAATTATTGACTAATTTTAGCGCGGCCTCCTGAGTATCAGAAAAGCTGTCAATATAGGTACAAAGCATTTTGAATGGTGTCGTTTGATACGCAAAATAACTGGCCTATTAATGAATGGAGGTGAACTAACTAACGAGATGAAAGAAATCGTACACCCGATCCGTAGACATAGACTTAAATAATTCATCTAGATCTTGGAGAAACGAAAGTGTTTAAAATATTACTAAATACGTAATTAACTAATTACCTCCTGTTTAGTCTCAAAAAGTACATGGGAAGCGCCAATGCGCATTGAAGTTATTATTTCAATGCGAAATTATCAATTTATTAGCATTTTTAATTTTTACGAAATCTTTTGACGTTTACGAATGTATTTCCTAGACAGATCCGCGAATGTTGCCATCGTATATCGATTTCTTCTATAAACCCTGTCGATATCGGTCTGGCTATCAAAAGTGCGGCCGTGCTCGATAAAATGGTATAAAATCATCGGTACTTACGCCTATCGATCTGATATTGTAAATGTATCTATTTCACCGTGCTAGACCCCCTGAAAATGTGATCTATGCCGATTTCGAAAACTGATGTCGCAAATATACACAAGGCCTGGCAGTCCTAGCAAGAATGCGCATGACGTTCGATCTAGCCGTAAACCGCGCTCAGCTTACGCGCCCCTTAGCCGGTTCCTCGGTGATGCCTTATAGAAAAGTAAATGGGAGATTGGGGGGAAATGCCCAATGACCCTAAGGTATTCAGTGTCGAGAAGCCGGAGGCAGGGCGAAGGAGAGCCGAGGTCGCCCGACCAAACCTCAAGCTTGCACATGTTGCTGGGGATGGAACAAACGATTTCAGAGGGCACCGTGCCGTCATCGTCCGACTCCTGTCGATGCAAGGACGAGGCCTAGCGCACCCCCAAATGGGGAAAAAGACATTTTTTCCGGGAGGAGGATCCTTGTGCGGTATTCACAAAAAAAAATTTAAAAAATGATTTGGCATTAAGCTTCGCCTTAAATTTTAGACAACTGATAAATAGCCCTTGTAAACAGACAACTGATAAATTACCCTTGTGGAAAATTTGTTTGATTCTTGTATGAAACGACATATTGTTGTATACCGTCATTGGGCGGATATATTATTCTTTGTTATTTCTTTGTAACTTTTTTTATGTTAACTCTCTGTACATGTAAATGAAACAAAATAAATTTTTCATGAATGAATTGTTTTAGGTAGCTACCAAAGCAATCAATATATGTTTTTAAAATATGAGTCATAAATTAATTATTCCTTCTACATTTCTCGTGTGCATGTAAGAGCACGTATTGTAAAACTATTTTTTTCAGAATATCAACTCATGTACAAGGTATCTATGCATCATACCCATGATTCATAAAATAATTGACAGGTGCCTATAATAACTGCCTAATATTCTATTATTTTGTGATAGAACCTAATTTCCACTTCGTTGTTATAGGATTCCCAAAGGGTTTTAAAAAACAAACAAGAATATTAAAAATGAAACATCCGATGTCCAATGCTAATGCGAATGGGAAATAACACACCTGAAGAATAATAATTATTTAAGTGCTGAAGTAAATGCATTACGACTCCATTAAGGACAGTAATCAGGATTATGGTTATAAAATGAAGGCTTAGCATATTAAGTGCCTAGATAAACCCCATTTAACCCAACGGGTGCCGCGATTACCAAGACACTATATTATCAACTCCACTTTAAAAATGGTAAACTTTCGTGAAGAGTAAACACGAATATTTTATTTAAAAAAGCTTTTGATTAATCTTAATTACTATAAAATATAAATAATTGCATTCGGGCCACGGGAAATACTGAATTTCAAATTTTAAACAATGAAAAATTTGCTTTCGTCATATGGGATAACAGCTAATAGCCATTTACAATAATTTATGTCCGTGTCCTATGACATTTCGTATTGAACTACAGGCTTTGATAACAAGAACCTAAATGCGTAGATATATAATTCACATCATTCCAAAGCTATTTCCATGCGCTAAAAATCGATTCTAGCGATTCAAATTTTTAGTTACATTTTTAGCTATTAATTAAGTATGTTTTAGATATGATCTATCTCTGTCTATTGTGTAAGTGTAACATCGTTACACAGATGTAGATACAAATTTTAGTCCGACAAGATTTTCAACACCGGCAAATACGGTATTTAAAATTTTTTAATTACGAAAAAATTACACAATTAAGGTATTTTAAGGTAAAACGAATAAAAATTGTTGACGTCACGCCGGGCAACGTTAGTGACAGTAGTCTTACGAGATACGCCAGTATCTCGTAAGTATCTCGGGCCATAATAATTATGAAAATATTAGAATTACACATTTTTAGTAGAATGACCAGCATCAGAAAAATAACTTTATATCTTCCACACATTTTCAACGGTATTCACAGTTTGTGAAAATACCCCAATGCATTAAGAATAAAACAAATAATTATTGAAACATTTCGAGAAAGTTTCATGTTCGTACTTTTCAAAATATTTGCTCAAACCACGATCGTCGTTGGCCGTTCGCGCGTATCCTAATAACAACGATTAATCGTTTACGTGCACCCTGAGGGTTAATTAACTACTTAAGTCGTTCAGGTAATATTATGTATTTACTTTTTCCTGGGAACCAGATATCGAGTGCATCATCAATGTGGCTCAGATGCAATTGCAATTAAATCCAAGGAAGCAATAAAGATTTGATTGCAGATGAGGCAAATAAATTTGATTAAGAATCTTACATTTACCAGGAGGGCCCCAATCACAAAAGTGTGCATTTAATCGATCGATCTAGGCATACATCAACAAATCGATGTGACTGCAGTGTGAGTGCAGTTCCGCAGAGTTGCTACGGTCTGCTGCATACGGTGTGAAGATTGCCCTGATGATAGCCAACATGCGATAGAAGATGGCATTAGAAGAAGAAGAAGATCTAGAAAATGTGTATACCTATATAAAATATATTAAAAAATGTGTTACAAAGGCAGATGTGATAGTTATTGTTAGATAAATATTTTGTGACACATCTGCAACATACCATAATAATATCATCTATGCTTTATGTATTTTTTAAATGTCACAACACTGCAAATGTATTTTTTTTAAATATTTAATCATTTTTTCGTGATTTTCGATTTTATTTTTACATTAGTTCCGCACAAGAGGCCTCGAGGAATCCACCAGTGGATCTAGGGGAAACTAATGTTAATCTTAGGGGATGCTGGGTGGAGGGTTTTTTAAGGAAAGGAAGAAGAGGAAGTTCTGGAAAGCTAAAAGGTATGAGGGTGGGTAGGAATCTGGGATCAGTGTGTCCAGGAGTGACGGTCGTATGAATCCATCCCTTCCACTGCGGTGCAAGGCAATGTTCCGAGAGAGTCCAGCTGAAGAGGTCGAAATGTCTCCCTCAAACAGTCTCTCGACACGACCTGTCACGCAGCTGGTGGGCAAATTCATCCGCCGCCAAGACCCGGGTAAACCTCACCTTCTAAGTCACAAAACACAGCGAACCACTTGGTTTGACCTATGACAGAGGTGTTGATTATCCAATAAATGGTTCCTGGGTCGGTGGTACCCATACCCTCCTCCAAAATTGTAGTGATTTTTAAACAATTTTGAAGTTGTTTTTTGTTTATCAGTCAAATCTTTCCATATTGAAAAGAAACAATACAAAAAATTAATCAAACCTTTTACGTCTCTTCCTTAATTTTTTGTTGCTATTTGTCTGTTATTTATTTAAAGATTTAAAGTGGTTGAATTTTTTCAAATAAATTTTCCTGTTGTCTGGGCACACACATAAATAATAAAATACATTTTTTCCAAAGGGGCGCCCAAACCGAATTGGTTTTCTCCTAGAAATGGCATAATTTGGTAATATAATTTCTTATAAATAATCATTTCAAATATTTTCGGTATAGTTGACGGCTGTCTACAGCTCTATAATTCTTTACATAGCCTTGTCTCCAGCGAAAACTGAGCTTGCAACGCGGAGTCTGGTTATCGCTTAAGGTTTAATTTATGGCAGTATCGTAAAGGTAAATCATGACTAATATCAATCGATGGATGTTGATTGTTTTATGGTAAACATTGATAATTATTATTATTTTATTAACGAGGTAGTTTCGTCGTAACTTGTAACAGAAGTTATAAAAATAAGATATTATAATTGTAGAAGGTGACCGGTAAACTGTTGAGTTTTTCGTGAATGTTATTATCAGTTATCATTCATTAATCATTATACCTACATCGAAAAAATTATCATACCAGTCTACCACAATCTTTTTACCTCTCTTCTTCTTAGAGTGATGGCCGAGTGGTCGAGGGGTGCGGTTCAAATTTCGGCGAGCGTTAGTAAATTTTATTTGACTGATTTGTGTTATTTCACGATATACTCATTTAAAATAATATTTCCGGCACGTTCTAGAGCGGAAGATACTATAAGTATCGCCCTGGTGTAAGATCACCATTCGAAATTAAAATCTTTCTCTAAGTGGCTTCAGTCGTATTTGGTGACCAGATCAGAATAGCCAGAAACTTCCTCACCTTCTTTCTTTTGCGGTATGCCTGTAATTTGTGTTTGTACATAAAACAACATACAAAATCCTTTGGATCCCGTTTATACATCCCAATTTACGTAGAGCTAATATGATTTTTCATTCAATTCAACTTTCACTTCTGAATTGTGGCCTTTCACCCGAGCATTGCTGAAAGTACCTATACATGTTTTTTCTGCGGATTTTGCCATGACACCCACTGCATACAGCGATGATAATAAATAAATGGTGGCCTCGATAGCTTAACGGTAAACACATTTGATTTTGAATCAGAAGATTGCGGACTCGATTTTCCTACAGCTCAAAATCTAAACTCATAATATTATAAGATACGCGTATTTCATCCTTCTCTTGATAGCTTATCCTTAGGAAAATGTATATTTTTGATTTACGAATTATCCTACTAATATTATAAAGGGGAAAGTTTGTATGGATGTATGTTTGTTACTCTTTCACGCGAAAACTACTGAATGGATTTGAATGAAACTTTACATTAATATAGCTCATACATCAGAATAGTCTATAGGCTATAGCTTAGAGGTCGGGCGTTATGAATAATCTCTGGCGTTATGAAATTATTTTTCATACATTCTCTGTCGGTAACAAAATCGATTTATTGCAAACGTCAGAAAAAAAGAAACCAATTGTCACCTTGGAAACGATGCTTTTTTTTTTTTAATCTGGCAATTCACCCTAAAAAGATTGCTTTGCTGGCGTCGTACTTAATAACTATCTCTAAAAATGAATCGCCGAAATGTATGTATGCGCATAAATCCGAACGACTGCACCAAATTGGACTAATCTTTTTTTTGTTGTTCGTTATTTTGTATAAAACTACCGTTGAGTTCTGGCATTATGAAATTTGTTAAAAATTATAATAGGTTGCACGCGAGCAGTTTGAAAACTGAATGTATCGGGAATGAATGTGTGGAATGCGAGAGGTGTGAGGGGGGAGTGGGGAGGGGGTTAGGGGAGGGAGAGGCGGGAGGGAAGGAAGGGGAAAGGGGAAGGATGGAGGAGGGTGTGGGGAGGAGTAGGGGATGGGGGGAAGGGGGTTGATGGGGGGAGTGGTGTGGGGAGAGGGAAGGTGGAGGAGGCGGAGTGGGGTGGGAGAGGTCGGAGGGAAGTAAGGGGTAGGGGTGAGGGGAGGGGTGGGTGGAGGTATAGGGGGAGTGGGTTGATGGGAGTGGAGAGAGGGAAGGTGGAGGAGGCGGAGTGGGGTGGGAGAGGTGGGAGGGAAGGAAGTGAAAGGGGGAGGGGTGGAGGAAGGTGGGGGGAGGTGGAGTGGGAGGGGTATGGGGTGGGGGAGGGGTCGGTGGAGAAGGAGATGGAGGGAAAGGGGGGTTGATGGATGAGTGGAGTGGGGAGAGGAAAGGTGGAGGGTGGAGGAGTTTGGGGAGGGGAGAATTTATTTGTGTTCATGATCCTACGGATTAGTTATTAAAAGGATGGTGAAATACCTACCCCCTAACTTGCATATTTGGATGCTGTCAGTCTTGGTATTTTTGTGTTAATTATTGTTAAGTTTGATGAATTAAGCTTCAGATGCACTTGTAATGGACTGTAAATATTAAAAAAACGAAACAACACGAAATGGTGTTTGATGGAATTGGGTGATAATATATTGTGTAGTAAAAACAAGGTAAGCGAGGAAATGGGATAACCAATCAATTACCACTATATTTCTACGACGAAGCACACGACACAACCACAATATAGTTATAATAGTTCCACCGTGGTACCTAAACGAATGATTATAAAATGATTTTATGTACTTCCGACATGGTTAAATTCCTTCTTTTTACTTAAAAATGAGATTAAGGTAGTACCGAATCTTCTCCTGTTTACAAAATAAATGCACTCCAATATTCACTGTTTTTCTTGCCATTGTTCCAAATGTCAAATACTTTTCCAGTAAGGTGACGTGAGGGAGAGGTAAGAACTGAATAAATGACTCCCGGTAGGAACTAAGCACAATGTTATTTCAATACAATCATTGATAAATTTAAAAGATGTATTTACGCTATGGCAATGAAGGTATCGTAAAATTAAATAACCTTTTTAATTAATAGTAGGTTGGTACTTAAATTTCAATTTTTTATTTTCCTTAAAACGTTTACGTTTTATACTCGTCACCTCGTAGAGAGATTAAAAGATCTCTTTGGTAATTGGTAATTACTCGTTAAGTCTTTACGTTTTAAGATTATCTGTGATTGCCGTGCAGATAATAAATTTAAAAGATTATTCAAGTTGCACTAATTGCCTCATTGTCCAAAGGAAATAGGTTTATTGATCTTTAAAGGTGGTCTTCATTCGAGTATAGTTTTATAAGTACGAAGGACTGCACGTTTTATATGGGCAACGTTACAAGTGGCTTTATCGTCCTGGATCCTGACTAAACATCACGCTATTTCCCTGTAGGAAGAGGAAGAGGCGATGTAGCGACTCGAAACTCTGCCCGACAAACCCTTTTTTTCTGATAAATTCTTCCTTATCGGTCTCTCTGGTCGAAGGGTAAGACCCTCGACTCCAAATCCGGAGGTCATGGGTTCAAGCTTCGGATTGCGCAATTATATCATTTAATTAATTTGTGACGTTTGACAATCAATTCATTAAAACAGAATAAACAGTGTATTTGCGACACGTTCCAGAGTGGAAGATTTTCCTTTTTTATGTGAATACCTCACAAGGGTACCAACTGCTCCATGATTGGTGTATGTTGTGAGGCTGAAGATACTGGGGAGGGGAAGGAGACGGCGTATGGTATGGGGAGTATGGTGGGGGAGTACCTGGCTATTGAAATCCAGTCACAAAACGCGACTAAAGCCATTTCAAGCAAGGTTTTAATTTTGAATGGTGGTCTTACAATAGGGCCATATTGAGAGTATCTTCCACTCTGGAACGTGCCGCAATAAATGCTGTATATATTATTTTAATTAATAAAATTGTGAAATAACACAATATGGAACCCAGCTGAAACAGGTGAACAGGTTAAAATACCTTAGGGTCAAATTTTCCAGCGATGGTCCGCAAGACGGAGAAATTGATAGAAGAATAAGTGCGGCAAGCAGTGTATTGCGTCCTCTCTACAACTCAAATTATTAAAAAATAATTTATTTGCGCACGCCGGGATTTGAGCCCGCGTCTTCCATTTTCTTAGTAGAGACCCTATCCCCTCGACCACGGAGGCTGTCGAAAGAACCCAATTCAGAAATGAAAACCACTAGTTCGTCTTCCTATCTCGCAACGTGGCAGGAGTAGCGTGACTCTTATCATGACAACATTCTCATAAATAACTGCCTGTTTTTCTTCAGACTCTAGATATAACAAGACAGAAAGTGATTTACAAGCTTCCCCCACTAATTTCCCTCCGCAGCATCCTTATCTCAAACCGGATGCTGTTTAGCCATAGATAACTCACCAGATAAACACACTTCAATCTCATTCTATTCTAAAGACAGAAAGGTTTTACGTCGCCATATCACAATGATCTAAATCTCATTCATTGCAAAAATTGTCTAGAACCTAATAGTGCATCTCCTTAAATTGTATTACTTTCATAAAAGAAACTTTGGGAACGTACTCATACCCCGCCCCCCCCCGGTGACCACAAACCTAAGCCCGCTGCCGCTCATTTGTACCAAGCGTGACATTTTGAACACCCCCCCCCCAAACGTGTCACTTAGTATGGGTACGTTCCCTTTCAATAATAAAATAACCAGGGTTCCCTTTTACGAAGAAAAGGTTGTGAAATTCAGCGTAAAAAACAAAAGTTTCCAAAGAATAATTAGGGTGGATTTGCAATATTGTTAAAACCACTCGAAAGTATCCTTTCAGGCTAATGATATAGTGGTGACTTAGGCCTAATAGGTTTTCAGTGGGCTCAGACATAGTATTTATTATTATATGCATAAATAGTTTTTGTTATGAAAACAACATTGTAATGCATAAACACTTGAACGTAATGGGTAGAGCACTTTCTATAATCCCAAGATAATTGCGGTCGAAAGCAATATAAATATATACCTATATTAGCAATACAAAGAAAGGTGTCAAATTATAAAATATATTGTTATTGGCTCAGGAAATATTAACATTTATGTGAGAGGCTATACTTTCTGATATTTCCTGGAATTTTGTAATATTATTTCTGAAAGTAAATGAGACATAAACATAGTGGTTTAATATGCTAAGACTTTGTGTTTGAAAATAAACCTTCATATCGTTTCTCCTTTGGAGGACTGCAAAAGTTAATTGTGACAGGTTTGTGAAAATTCTATACCTTACTAGCTTGCTTGCTTAGCTGACTTTTTTGTATTTTTTTTATTAAATTTGTTTTTTAGTCCAAGAGTAGGTAGTTTTATTGAAAATAATGGCAAAATAATATTGTGATGTGTGAAAAACATATTTTTGTTGTTTTAAGTGTATTAATAGTTAATAGTAGAGATGAAATGGATATCCGGTAACTATCCGGTATGCGGCCTATCCGGCCTAAATTTACTATCCGGTCGGATACCGGATAGTAATTCAATATCCGGCCGAATACCGGATATTCAAAAACTACGACAATTTCCTATAATAAAATGCAATACATTAATCTTTGTGAGATAAATATCAATAAAAAGACTTATAATTATGACGGCTTTTATTTAAAGTCGAAAAAGTTACAAAAAAGCCATAAGGCCTTCCAAAAAACTAAAATTTTCTTCTGAGATATTCACTCTTATGATAAATACATAAATAGTAAGTACCTAAACTAAAAACTTTTACTAAAAACTTACAAAAACCTCGGAGAGTAGCGAAAACTTAAATTAACACGATTAACTATCACAATCACCATTATAGTGAACTAAAATTCGTAAAAAACACAGAGATTATTGAAATGATTAAATTCTGAATTGAAGCACCATTATATACCTCTTGTTCTTCTTCTTTTCAAATAGAATATTTTGAATTAATATCTTCTTAAATAAAGACAAAATTTTCAGAGTTCGCGTGCAACAAGCGATTTCGCTTGTTTTCGTAAACCAGGCCAGCTTTGGAAAACAGCCTCTCACTATAAACACTGCTGCAAGGAGCTGAAAGGTACACTTTGGCAAACTTTGTCAAATGTGGATATTGTTTCAAGTTAATCAACCACCAAGTGTAAGGATCGCGGCTGCAATCAATTCGAATATCCGGCCGCCGGATATCCGGCCATCCGGCCTCGCAGCTCGCCGGATATCCGGTATCGGGTATCCGCCCAAACAACTATACGTTTCATCTCTAGTTAATAGTTCTACAAATTAGTTATAGATTTGTAAAATAACTTCTGTAAGGTCGTGACTTTGCATCATACTATGTATGTGCATGTGTGTGTACATGTATCGATATACATATATTTGAGTGTGTATATAAAAAAAAGTTAATGTAAATATGTATTTGAAACGTTAATATAAAAACCTATTTGACATTTTTATTTGATTTTATTCCTCTTTGTTTTATTATTATTACTTACTGTAACTTTTCATTACACAATGAATGCTGAGATGAATGGTGTGCTCATCTATACCTAATTAGAATCATCACCATAACCGTACGTTGGCGAGCCAATAAATTAAATAAAAGGTATCCATGTTTTACGGCCCCCATGTACCTACTTATAATTAGTAAGTATTGGAAACGATCTTCATATTTTAATTTCTACTTTATTATAGCCTATATTCATTTAGAAACATTATATAGGTTTTGAAAATAATAAAAAAATCTACTATTTCATTTTTTTTATTTATTACCTTTAACTAAAAGGTGCAGAATAAATACATTTTGATATAAACGTGTGGTCACCTTGGTCTTATAATACACAAGCACTGTATTTTATAAACAAAAATATTGACACGTCAACAAAACCGAAGGACAACGCCCGATAACAAGTTTTATCGTTCAAAAAAATTCCGTTGACCCATCACAGTCTCATATGCTCGGATGCTCCTGATAGTACCTGGCACCTGAACTAAAGCCACTCTGGTAGTCTTTGAACTTCTCAGGAATGTTTCTTCTTATGCAGTACCTACTTAGCAATACATAATAGTTATCTTTCTATTTTCAAAAATTCCTACGCATTCTTATGAAACTAATGGTGCCAGTCTGCGTAACAAAGAACATCTCACGACCTTTTTCAGATAGGGCAGTACAGCATTTAGTGTTTTCAGATCTTCGAAATTTAAAACTTAACCTAAAAATATGTCACGAGTTTGCTCCAAAAATCGTGAACAAATTAATGTTAAAACCAATTAAGGTTTCAGATAATATTGTTTCTGTTAGATTGTATTTTTAAGGTTACCTATTTGTAAACACTTTAATAGCTTACTTATTACAGTGTCAACGATAAGATAATTTTTATATTGATTCGGCATCGGTGAATTTTGGAGGCGGGTAAAGTACCGCCGCCAATACCTCTGCCATAGTGGTTCGCAACGTCTGCTAATATAGCAGGAGTGCCCGGGTTCAAGGGGTGAGATTTGTCCTGGTCTTGGAGGCGGATTCGCTTGCCCACCAACTGCCTGGCCACCTTTTGACCTCTCCAGCAGGACTCTCTCGGAACCTCGTCTTGCGCCGTAGTGGGAGAGATAAATGAATACGTTCGTCACTCCTGGACATATTGACCCCCAGATTTTTACCTACCCTTGATATCTTTTTCCTTCCTGGAACTTCCTCATCTTTCTTTTCTGAAAAGACCCTCCACACAGGCCCAGAAAGGAATTATTTTCCTCAGGGCCTCCTGTGTGGATCAAGTGTAAAAAAAGTGAATTAGATCGATATGTATTTTGTCTGAATTGTAAGAAATGTTAGCAATTTAAATTTAACTTAAATTTTTTTGTTATTTATTTTTGGGGCGTGTCATCTGCCCTGATGATGTACACAGTAACACTGTCCGAAACGTTGGCTAAAGTAGGAGGTAGCGCAACACGGCATAACACCCCAAAAATACTTTTGACTATGAAAATCTAAAATCATATTAGACTTAAAAATGTTCAAATTCAATTTTCATTAGTGTCAGCGATTTCTCACGTTTACGGAACGGCGATTGTACAAAAATGGAATAAACGTAAGTTCCGTTTCACAATAATGCTGCAGCTCTTTCTTACACATTAAATTAAATGAGACAAAAGATGATACACACAATGTACGCGTGTCTGTTTCCTCCAGGCTACATTTTTCCTTATTTGGAGGAAACAGACGTAAGTACATTGTGTGTCTCATCTTTTGTCTCAGCATTATTTAATGTGTAAGAAAGAGCTGCAGCATTGTTGTGATAAGGGACGTACGTTTATTCCTTTCTTTGGGAATATTAAATACGCCCAATAGGTGTTTATTTACCTACGGAATTATCTGTTTACCTAAAATTAAGGTCAAATTTTCATGAACTGTGAAAATTGTAAACATTTATTATTATGTGTAGATTGAGCAAATAATTATCGTATTACGTTGCAATGTCTTCCAACAGCAAATATGATACACCCCAGATGTTTTTGTGATAACGACATCATTTTTGTAAACAAAAGGTGAAACTGCACCATAGATGAATTGAGATTTTCAAGGCGAAAGTATTATCGTGATTTATTTTTGGTAAGGGGAACACGGCATTAGTACCCCAAAAATAAAGCACGACTGTACGAGTACGAGAGGTATTCAGTAAACTATCCGATGCAGGAAACGAGCCTAGTAAATCCCAATACAACACAAATATTAAGAATAAAATAAATACAGTAAATAAAGTCAAAAAAGGGTGATGTGAAAAGTCAAAATTCTCACGCAAACTTAGCTGTATATCAGAGAGTCTGTAACCTGAAGGAGGTAGGTATACGTGTCTCTAGAACGGTGAGCTATGACGTCATGAAATTGGAAGAAATTTTCTTATTTGGAATCTACAGGGAATCTACGTAGAATCTATTCAATTCGTTCACCCCAAGTGGCTACGTTCGATGACTAAACAGGGGTGCCCTGGTTCATAAGGTGAGAATTATCTAGGTCTTGGCGGCGGATGACATGGGCACACTGAACCCTAGATTAATACCCACCCCTCATACATTTTTCCTTTCCAGAACTTCCCCAACACAACATCATCAACATCCTCAAAGACGACATAGAAAGATGACATAGACCTCTTGTGTGTTGCTTACCTAAAATAACTATTTTTATATCGTGATTTCCATTATTGCAGAAAGTTTTGAAATATTCATTCATTTAGTCCAAAAAAGTCATCTTGATGCTCCAATTTTATTTATTGTTCATTCATAAAAAACATTATTGTTGAATATTTAGCGAAACCGGGTAGTAAAACTTAGATAATTGATGTTTACACATTTCTTAAATGGTCCGTGGACAATTTACGGTCCTTGTTAAAATCGGTACTTTTTTCAATTTTCATTTCTCGTTTTGACTTTTTGTTCTTTGTAGACATATTGATGTATGCCAACAGATAAGTACGAAAACGAGATTATGGCTTTTGTTTACCAAACAATTGTAAACTTTCCCCGAGAGTTCAGGAGCGCGATTCCCGTTCTTTTGAAAGATACCTTACCTTCAACTGACCGATTTTTTGACGAATTGCGATTCCCGATCTCTCGAAGGCTACTTCTGACAGTAGCGCGCGGTAGCCCGCGTTGCGCAAAGAACGGAATACTGAGGTTGGCGAAGGAGAGTCTCATTCGCCGAAGGAGACCGAATGGGCTGTCATTCGAGGTATTGAATGACATTAAAGTGCTACATTGACGACCATTATCAATATTTACGTATTTTTAAGAAGATAAAACTTAATATTATTGTAAGTATTTAATGTAAACATGATTAGTGAACTATTTTTTGCATAATAATACTCTCAAATGAAAAATACGTAACTCACTAAATGCCCGAAATATCAGAAAAGTGATTGAAATTACAATAAACTTTAGTAATTATATTACGTTTAGTATGTGTACTTACCTATAATTTGCCATTGAGGATTTCTAGAAAAATAATAGGTAGTAATAACTTGCAGATAAAATGGCTGCAGGATTTTTGGCTCTGGATATTTTAGATTTGGAGGAAAATCGAAACGAGAGAACCATCCAATTTCGAGTTCTAAGAGATGCTCAAAATCCGATGGAAATGGGACAAACTGAATTTATAAAAATATTCCGAATTTCGAAAGAAATTGCCCATTACCTAGTAGAATCATTATCCCCGACCCTACGACCACAGAGAAAACACGGCATTTCTGTCCAATCACAGGTGGGTGCTACATATAATTTACATAAATATATTTGTATAATCCATAAAAAAGGAGGTACGGTATTAATGGCTGAAATTTAAACAGGTTCTTACTGCGGTAAGGTTTTATGCAGTGGGCTCGTACCAGCGAGGGATTGGCCACGAGTGGGGCTTGGCAATAAGTCAGACATCAGTTAGCCGATGCCTTCAGAAAGTTTCTTCGGCTATCAGCCAACAATTAGTGCAGACTTGGGTTAAATTTCCCTCAACTGCTGCAGAAAGGCAGAAAGCCCGGCAAGTATTCGAACATTCTGACAACCCTTTCCCTGGTACTATAGGAGCAATTGATTGCACCCACATATCCATAATTGCTCCTGCAGAACAGGAAGAGATGTACTGCAATCATCACGGGTACCACTCCTTAAATGTGCAAATGGTGAGCTCTTGATTTGGATTATTCTTTGTAATTTTATATGCGTTAAATGTCTTCTACAGGTTCTCAATAATCTCAAAAATTTACATTTCAGATTTGTGATCCAAATTTAGTAATTTTGGACGTAAACGCAAGATTTCCGGGAACACGGCACGATAGCCAGATTTGGGCCAATTCTCCATCTCGTCGTATTATGGAACTATGGCACGAAAGAGGAGAAAGAAAAACTTGGCTTATAGGTAAAAAAAGAGAAGTCATATGTAGTATATAGTATGTTTTATTGGCAACACTCAAATTGCAAAACTCACATAATTTTTGTTTGTATTATAATTTTTCAATAAAAACAAGTTCACAACAAATAATATTAGTACCTTCCACCCGCACACTTCGGAGCGACCGAGTCCCGCACCACTTCAGGCCACTGCGCAGAAAAGTAAAGACCGATAGGTTTACAGCGCACTTCACTTTTCTGCGCGGCGGCCTGAAGTGGCGCGGGACTCGGTCGCTCCGAAGTGTGCGTGTGGAGGTGCTATTGTCTCCTCTCAACATAGAATGGGAAACATTATAATCTCCAAAGATTCTTAAATACATTTTATATTCAATATATAAAACAAAAAATGGATAAATACATCTTTGAAAGCAACTAAAACAAAAACTGTTTTTTAATATATTTGTACTTAACAGGTGATTCAGGCTACCCTTTGGAACCATGGCTAATGACGCCTATTCCAAATTCAGTGATTGATAGTGAAAAGCGGTATACCGACGCTCACTGCAGAGCTCGTTCAGCTGTAGAGAGGTGTTTTGGAGTTTTGAAGGGAACTTTCAGATGCCTATCTGCCCAACGAATTCTGATGTATGAACCCTTACGAGCGCACAACATCATCAATTCGTGCGTCGTGCTGCACAATATGCGGAGATTGAGTCGCATCCATGAGGACCATGAGTACGATAACCATTCTGAAATGGATAACAGGCCATTATGCGGTTCAGAAGAATCTGAACTTCCGAGGACACGCCTGGCTGAAGGAAGACGTGTCAGAAATCAAATAATCACTACGCACTTCCACAACTAATGAATTTATTTTTATAACCTTTTTTTAAAATTATTTTTGTATGGTTTTGAATATTTATGTATGGTGTTTACATGTATTTTATCGTGTTGTTGTGCAAAGTGTGTGTACTTGGAACGTATTAACGAATTCTGTGTTTGTGTGTATGATTTATTTTGCATACAAGGGAGACATGTATTATATTCATATAGTTTTCTCAACGTTAACAGTTTTGTTTCGTTTAAAAAAAATTGTGATCTGTATTGAAATAGTTTTTGATTACCTTGTATTGCATTACCTGTAATTCAATTATGTACGTTTGTGTGCATTTCCCCAGATTTCAGTCAAGTAATTATGTAAATGTACAAGTTTATAATAAAACTTTTAAAATTTTATTTGTTAACAGATATAATAACAGGCTAAACATGCTAATTAAGGGGGTGATTTTATCTTTAAAAGCCTATACCAAGATATTTTTCCTGTATCGGAATTTGCAAGTCATTCTTTTAGGTTTCCCTATATAAACATGTGCTTTTCTAATGTTTGTATATAACGTTGTCCTTTCAGGTTTGAATTTTGGTTCAACCCGTTGGGAAAATACAAAGAAACCTGAACTTGAAAATTCATAGCACGCATTTTCTAAATGGGCATTGTAATTATTGTGCCTTAATGTAAAATGTTGATTATATTAAGTATCTAGATGCAAAAATGTATCAAAATATAAAATGGGCTGAACACATTAGTTATTCAAATAATTAAATTAAAAAAACAATTTTTCTTCAAAACTCTATAAATCACATGATATTTAAGATGGGGCAGTACAAATGGAAATATTCTAAGGTCACTAATTAAAACCCAAAAAGCCACCATGAAAATTATTATGAAAAGCTCTGTAAGAATTAGAACTGACAAAATCTTCAATAATCTTAACATATGTCAATTAAACAACTAACTCTTTCTAAACAATCCACTCTTATTTAAAAAACACAGCAACATTACAACGTAAAAAGGAAGATAATATCACATTTATTATTATTGATGTAAAATTAACATCCCACTCTTATTTAAAAATCACAGCAACGTTACAACGTTAAAAGGAAGATAATATCACATTTATTATTATTGATGTAAAATTAACATTTTACAACACATTATCAATTTAAAAAAATAAATAAAGTTAACAAATAAAGATAGTTATCATTCTCTATTCTGCCTCTCATCATTTTCCTTTCTCAGCTAGTATTCTTAAGACTAGCATGAGCTGTGCGAACTGCTGCGCTCTCTCTTCCCTGTCTCTTTCTCTCTCTGTCACCCTATCTTCCATTTCTCTCACTCTCTCTTCCTTGTCTCTTTCTCTCGCCCTATCTTCCCTTTCTCTCACTTTCTCTTCCCTTTCTTTCACTTTCTCTTCCCTGTTCCTAATCGTCTCGTCCATGATAAAAGTACTTATTTTTTCCACCAGCTTATTGGAGGTTATCTGTGTCTCTGCGAGATTCTGTAAAAACAAAAGAAAACTTAAAATATAATCAAGTTACTAAATAGGAAGAAGGCCACCAATAATATGAACCAGTAAAGTAAGTTCTCCTCACCTTTATAACAGAATTCTGTTGCTCCATGAGCTCCTGAAAAGCAGCTCTCGTAGTCTCCTGTGCGTGGAGTCGGTCTGAATCTGAAAGTTTAACTATATATAATTGATGTCTCTGATAATTTGAATATTATTTGATCTTTCGAATATTATAAAATAGAATATAGATATATATTCACTACATATTAGTTGAACTATGAATTAATATTTTTATCTACTTCGCGTATATAATATTATACGCATATACGATAGACTTGATTTTTATAAAGTTACCTGCTACGAATCGAGGCCTACTCCTTGGTCTCTGGGTTGATGGTTGGGGAAGGGGAGGTGTGTCCACTGTATGAGGAGTGGTCGGCGGTGAAGGATGAACCACAGGGTTCAGGTATTCACCCTGCACTCCACCGCTACCACTCGGAACACAAAGAACCTCCACCATACCCTCATCCTCCTGCTGCATCTCGATAATCAGTTCGTCACCGTCAACGGTGTCAACTCCCATTATTGCCAGAAGAGATATCTGTAAAACGAAACAAACATATCAAATTGTAGATATGATTTTAAATTTTCAAAAATAAATAAGGGAAACAACAAATTGTACGTCATGAAATTTCTTTGTTTCTTTATGTGATAACACATAGGATGTGATGTGAACTAGTAAATTAGCAAAAAGCATTGGGCATGAGAGCGTGGGTTTAGTATTCAATTAACTAAAATACATACATCATCATTGGGAAGGTTGTCGGGTACGTTCAGTCCTTCCACTGAAACTCTGCCCATTAGGCCGAGGACTTTTCCTCCAGCTCAGACAACTTCATCCTCTCCGACGTGTTGCCGGTCTGCAGGCGGTCTCTCCGCATTTTGGCAACCTTGGTCCGGATGGTACATTTTAATGTGGTCCACGCCTGAAACGAATATTTCATACAGTACACAAATGAAATAAATAATAACGTTACATTTATATAGCGCAGTTTTGTGTCATTTCAAGTGCGCTTAACTATAATCAATTTAAAAATAATCCTGCAGTGCTCTAAGTAAGTCAAAACTTTTAACTTACTTTTTGCCATTGTGCGGTTGTTTTGGGTGGACCAGCATTATTTAACGTTGTGGTAAGTGTTTGCCAAAATGCGGCAAGATTCTCCCTGCTGTGCATACCGACAAAACGGTTTGCCGCAAAGAGCGGCTGTGCCACCATCGCATCGGCCATCAGCATATTATACTGCATGTCCGTTGTGCGAGCGGATCGCACAGTTTTTTGTATATTGATCGAACTGAAAGAGAAACGATAATTTACATTACATTTAGGTGCATACTTTTCTTAGGTTTGCATACATAATAATAAACACAAAATATAATACAAGAACTGAATCGCTTTTTACTTGCTTTTAAACATTTCTAATGTCAATCGTTAGTTGACATAATTATTTAATATCGTTGTTAATTGAGTTTGAGTCTGGGGTGAAATGCATAAAAATAATATTTATATGTTTTTAATTAAACAATATAGGATTTACTTGCCTAATTTTATTGTATGTGTTTACAAGAACTGACTTTTTCTGGTTTTAAAAATTTCTAACCTCAAACACAGATATAATTATTTAATATTGTTGTTAATTCCGTTTGAGTCTGGAGTGAAAAGCTTACAAATAATATTTACATGCTTTTATTTACATAAAATAGGATTTACTTACCTCATTTTATTGTAGTTTACTAAAATCAACTTTAAAATAACAAGACACCCAAACAACTTTATCGACAAAAATGACACTTCATAGAAGGAGTGAAGGAATAACAAAGTAATTACTATCTAGCAAGGTAGGTACCTTTTTACGAGAAGAAAATCTTCGGTAAACTGCTTTTGATGTTGTTATAAAATAAATTAAGATGCGATTATAATGCAATACAATGTGAAGTCATTGTTTTAAAAGTTTTGGTTGACAACCTCGCGTTAGTTGATTATATTTCATTTATAAGTATTTTCAAAGAATCTCTAACCCATTTTTTTAGGATTTTTTACTATGTCACTCTCCTTCGCCCCGTCTTGTAACGCCATGTCGTTAAAGGATGAGAAACAGAATCGCTCGGAAAAAATGAAAGACACCTTCGACGCCTTGCAACGGACAGCAATCTCAGTGAAGGGTAGCTTTAGGCTCACCGCCAAAAGAACGGGAATCGCGCTCCAGTTCCCTTTGTGTTTCATATTAGGAGGTTCCGGATACGAAGCTAACAATAATAATGGCTTACTGCGAAAACGGCAAAGAACCACTAAAGTCAGACAAAGAGAAAATAATCACTTAACCCAACAAAAGAGCACAATAATTTGCTATAACAAAAAAACTACACATGTAAATATTTTAAACCTTTTTGCGAAGTGAATTTATTTACCTTAGCGATTTTCCTTGATTTTTTGTTGACACTTTTGAGCTCATTTAAGAATTGAACAAAGAAACATTCATCGATTATTATGAATCTCGGTCGAAGCAATTTTAATACAATACGTAAAAAGGGTAAACGCATTTCAAGTTCAATTGATGTTAGTGGATGGTAATGCTTGTAGTTTTTGCATATTTTTCTTGCTTCTCTTTGTTGTTGGCTCAGTGTCGATGATCCACAGCTACTGTTTGCCTTCCCAGGACAAAGGGCCTCATCGGAATTGAATATAATAAAATTTTATATCTTGTTTTCAATATAAATATACTCTCTTTTCATAAAAACGCCTCGATAGCTTTATTTGTAAGAATTTTATGGACTCCAAGCAGTGATGTCCATTCAAATCATAAACATTGCTAACGTAAGCTATATAATTTGCTTATTTAGCAGAGTTGAGAGCATTGGACTCGTAATTCGACACTTTTACTACTCGGCAGAATACTTACGTGTTATTTACATTTTTCAAGAGGTTAGTAAAAATGATCGACCATGGTTTAAGTGACTGCCTAGCTAATATTTAGACGGTAAATAAGTTCCTAGCTATCTACTAATACATACTAACAAAATACTAGTGACTGCTTTTCAGTTACTGGCAAGTATTAAATTATTAAAAAAGACTTTATCCGTTAAAAATCACTTTACTTGTCAAGATTAATCCTAAGGCATCTATTCAAAATAAATACACACTTCAAATAAAGAATAAATTTATTATACATACTAGCTGACCCGACGAATCAATAACTGTTGAATTAAATTAAGTTTTTTTATTAAGTTAAAAATTTCACAATGAAGCAATTATCGATGCCCAACTGTCCGTATTTTGTTTTAGTCAGTATCAGAGATGGCGTTGTGTACGGATTTATATTTTTTGTAATTTTATTACTTTTCCACTTACTTACGGGAATTTTTGAAAGGAAGCGGGTACGGGTGCCGCCGCCCCGGGAACCATTTATTGGATAACCAACACCTCTGCCATAGGTCACCCCAAGTGGTTCGCTACGTTTGGTGATTTAGCAGGGGTGCCCGAGTTCATGGGGTGACTTTTGTGCGGGTCTTGGCGGCGGATGCGTCTGCCCACTTGCTGCATGGCGGGACGGATCGAGAGAGACTGGTTGATGGAGCTCTTTTAACCTTTTGACCTTTTCAGTCGGATTCTCTCGACCAATGGGTCGAAAGAGTCCGGCTGGAAAGGTCAAGGTAAAAGATCAATTCTGGTCAAGGCAATGGCAATGGCCTTGCACCGCAGTTGGAGGGATGGATTCACTCCCGGATACACTGACCTCCAGATACCTACCCACCCCTCATGCCTTTTTCCTTCCCAGAACAACCTATCCTACCCTTCCTTAAAAAGACCCTCCCCACAGCATCCCCCAAGATGACATAGGTCCTGAGTGGAGCTTACGTAAAAATGCGTTTCATTTCAGAGATTTATGTATTTTTCCTTTGGAGGGGTTCAGAGAAACTGGCAGAGGAAGGACTAAATGCTATAGAATTGAGATCCCTGCGGCGTATGTGTGGTAAAGCCATGTATGATAGTGTGAGAAAAATATGAAAAGAATGCAAGGCTGATGCAAGCGTAATAAGTAAGATTAACAAAGATGGGTTAGACATGTAGAGCGAATGATTGAAGAAAGATTTTCTTATATTTAGGGGCAGCCAAGGGGAGGGGCGCGCGCCCCCGCGCCCCCATATGTATCCGCCACTGGTTGGTAGACAAGGGGTTCAATGCGTTGAGTTTCCTCTCAGGAGTCGCGGGTTCAATCCACTTGTAGTACTTTTTCATTGCACAGGCTACAATTCCGCTTATTCCGGAGGAATTCAAATATTGACCGGTTATTCGTAACCATTTTATGAAAGGAATGGAGAGAGAAAGAAGATGGAAAGATGAAGGTTGCGTTTTTCTCTCTTATAAAATGAAATATAGAAAATAAGTTTATTTAAAATAACAATTAGACACCACAAAATTACTAGCGCTACAAAACGATTCCATCACAGTTGATGAAAATATAATTAAGTGTTTCGGAAGGGGTGTGCAGAGAGGATGTACCGCCGAATAACAAAAGTATAAAACTTATTTTCATTCAAATGCATCTTGGATAAAACTAATTATCTATTTTTTAATTATATACCCCACTCTTATCTAATATATAGAAAAATTTTGAAAAAATTGCTAAAAAAAGACTAACAGCATTCATAAAAAAAAATTCAACCATCAATAAAAATCAATATGGATTCACAGAGGGAAAAAGACGCCATCACTAAAATTTCATCTAGTATTCAGAGTACCCTGGACAAATCAAATAAATGTATAGGAATTTTCATCCACTTAAAGAAAGCATTTGAAGAAAGAAAGCACTTCCCATGAAAAACTTGCTTTAAAATTAAAAGATAACGGCATTGACCGCATAGCTATCAAATAGATAGTAAGCTACTTAACAGAGAGACCTCAAATAGTAAAATTAAATCAATCGTTTAGTACACCTCTCACAAGTAAATTTGGCGTTCCTCAAGGTACCGTCCTCGGACCATTATTATTTCTAATATACGGGAATGACATTTTCCGATAGGAAATTAAAGGTGAATTAATCTCTTATGCTGATGATACTGTATTGTTAATAAAAGGTCAAACATGGTAACTAGTTAACGAAATGGCAAATGAAGATATTAATATAAGTACAATAGTATAAGTACTTATACCAGCGTATAAGTACAAACAATCAACACTGTAAATAAATTTGTTTGATGGGTTAGGGCTAGGGCACAAAACAGTTTCAAGTTTGGAAAATCAAAGATATAAGTTATTTTCCACGAATGACATAATAGGTAGGAGTAAAAGTAATTGAATTTGACATTATAAGCATTTAGAATAACCTTGATACTGCACTGGTAATGCAGCTGCACCAAGTGTTGCAATTATTACTATCACGGTTGAACAAAAACACCGAGGCGCGTGCCTTTATAACATAAACGTATAAATACATTGCATACGCAGTTAGTTGCTACGTCGCTAGTGGCCACTGTCTGGTCATGAACGCGATATGCAAGTCTTGTGCATTTGTGCATTAGTACTGCGTGAATGTGACAAAGAAAGACACCAGAGAACAAAGTCAAAAGTGGCTTTGTTCTGCAAAGGTTTCGATAAATGCTTTATGATAATCGTCCTGATTTCAATTTATATGTTCAGATTGTACTCCTTTGGGAATTTTAGCCGAAATGCTGGCTAAAGAAGGAGGAAGCGCAACACGGCATAACACCCCAAAATTAGCGATCATATTTCAACTTCGGTCATATTTAACTATATTTCAGATTCTATTCGTTTACAAACCGATATCGACGGAATCGTAGAATGGAGTAATCTGAATAAACTCTATTTTAACAGCGGAAAGTGTACAATTATGTGCTATACAAGGGCTAGGAGTACTCTATATTATAACTACAAAATGTCTGGTACCTCGTTAAAACATATTTCACAAATGAGGGATTTAGGAATCACTTTTGACACACGCCTGACATTCCGTTCTCATATCGATTCGGTGTGCAACTCTGCGATGCGAATGCTAGGCTTTGTAATCTGCAACGCAAAATCTTTTTCCAACACAGCAGTCATAAAAATGCTCTACTTCTCTCTGGTTCGCAGCATTCTCGAAAGTGGATCAGTAATATGGGGACCCGAAGATGCCCTATACGCAAATGATGTTGAAAAGGTGCAAAAAAAGTTCATGCGGTACCTGTACATGCGAGAGTTTGGGTACTACCCTTTGTTGTATCCCTCTGATTTTCTCGCGGGAATGCTGGGACTAAATCGTCTCGACGTTAGGAGAAAAATTGCAATGGTACTAGTAGCACACAAGCTGCTAAACGGGCACATTTGTAATCCTGATGTCCTGAAAAGGATTTCACTTTATGTCCCCGATAACTTCACCAGAGCAAGGCAACACAGACTTTTTACTTTTCCTAGAGGCAGGACCAACCTACCAATGGTTATGCCTCTGGGGAGAATGACCTCACTATTAAACCTTTCTTCTGAAATTGACATTTTTCGATCGAACTTCAATCATTTCAAGAGCGAAATAAAGGTATTCTTTAGTTTACACTATTAACGAAAAATTGTGAAATGTAATTGGATATACATGTTAACTGTTTTTCACAATAAATAAATAAATAAATAAATAAATAAATAACACTAAGAACTACCAAGATCATCTTATTTTTTGGCTGCCTTCTTCAATACGTGATTGCTAGATCCTTCCTCTTTCCCATCTCCATACCCTCACTTGGGAGGGAAATAGGAATAAATCACTGTGTCTCCCTTACCATCGTCGAGAAAAATATGATCTAAACGATATTAGAAAGAGAAATTACCATGCTGTATATTCCAATCTAAAAGAATCACAAAAAATTAAAGTGTATACACCTTTGCCAAAAAAGTTTCCGATCGCAATTAGAAAAAAAAAATCTTTTCGAATTTTTTAATAATCATTTTCACATGAAATGACACAAAAATAAAAATACAATGAAGTTATAATACTTACTCAATAAAATATGAATGTGTGTGTGTGTGTGTGTTTTTTTTTATTATCACTAATTTTAATTAGAAAAAACATAAGGTCATCCATTTTGAAAATTGTTGAAGTGAAAAATTCTTTAGCACCGTTGTGATTTGAAACTCGATGAAAGGAAAAAGCGTCACTAAAAAGAGACGAACACATACATCTTCAGTATAACTGCGGGAAAATAAGATAGAGTAATCGGTCTCCTCTTTGTGCGGTGCTTCGTAGCCTCCCCACACTTGTCTACTTTAGTTTTCTGAAAGTTTCACTTCTACCGCGTGTGAACTGCACTCAAATTTTTTTAAAGTTTGCATTAATAATTTATATATTTAGAAAATTGTGTTTTTCATTACCTTTCAAAAACAGATTTTAGTTATTGTATACTATCAAAAGTATCCATTTATTTGGATTTTATTTCAAAGCGGAATTATTTTGACCTCCTGACAAAATACGCCCGAGAACTGAGGGGTTAATTATTAATATTTATAACTGTCAGAAGTTACTTTGTAAAGATAACAAATACCTAACTGCATTAGGTACTTATTTATGGCGAAACGGTTACTATTTAATATCTTCTATAAATTAATGTTTATTTATAAATAACAGAAGTCATATTATACTAGTATATAATATTATTTATAGTTAACCATCTTCCCAGTGACCCCCATAGAGAAAAAATCCTCACATAATAAATTATTGCAATAATCTAAACACGGTTGTTTAACTATTTCCCTAGCCTTGAACATAATGTAGGTACATAATTATATAAACACCATTATCACAATGAATGTTGAGATTTATTTAGCGAACAAAATCAAACCTACATTATTACTCGCTACAATACGTGGTCAGATATACTGACGAGCCAAAACCTAACGTACTGTGGGCGTGCCGATGTGACCAAAGTGAACTCAATTTTCCTTGCTGTTAGCGCAATTTATCGAACATTTTCAATTTGGGAGGCAGGTATGGGTACCGCCGCCCCGGGAACCATTTAATGGGTAACCAACACAACACACCTGCAATAAGTCAAACCAAGTTGTTCGCTACGTGTGACTTGGCAGGGGTGTCCGGGATTACGGGGTGAGGTTTGTGTGCAGCCGCTACCTCGGTAGATTGGAATCAACCTCTTCTGATATCTCGTCGGAGTTAACATTTTTAGCTCAAATTCCAAGCTTAGTGCGTAAATGAGTATGTAATCCGCTTGTTGATCGTCCACTAGTTTTAATAATAACAGGACAGAGTTCGCACTTCGCTATTGACGATCGCAAAAAATGTTTTCACACTATAATAGAACTTTCGAATTCTTTAAATTCAATACCATTAATATTGGAGTATTAATTTTTACAAAAAAAAATTGATACGAGTTCATGAATACGAGTATGATACGTTAACATATTAGTCAAAATAATTATTTTTTCACGCTTTCACGTAGTAAACAAATAAAATAGGACAGATTGGTCACTCACTTGTCCGACTTGCGAGTAGTTGTGACTGAGACTGATACTGAGTAAGACTACAAACAAACGTTAGTTTGCTGTAGGGAATTCGGGAATTCCCCGATGCACTGTTCGTAGCAGGGATTTCCCTATCACGGTTCGTTTTTAATACCGCGAAATTCGCATTTCTAATCTCGCTTTTGCGGTACCTACTGAAAAACTGTTTGAAATTCGCGAAATTGCGGTAACGATATAACGGTATTGCATGCTCTACACAGAAGGTGGTATTTGCTATATTTTAATAAAAAGCCTAATTTGTAAAGCTAGTAACCTATTGTAAAGCTAACAGCACAATACGAATTTTTGGTTACTTTCATTTTTTCATGTAAATTTTAACTCATACTATCTCAAGAATTTACCTCTTATTTCGAACAATTTATGTTTTATCAAGTGTGCAAAATTTCACAAAGAAATATCAAAATTATAGGGCGGCGTTTTGTCGAAACAAACGTATTCCCCAATTCCTACCTGGATTTTGACACTGGTGCAAATACTTTTAATGCAGATATTGACCAAAAGCGTGTCTATCTTTTGCTTTTTGATAAGTCACTTCTTATAGGCGTTAGGACCCTCCATAAATCGTTAAAATTGATCGGTTTGAACGCCATCAACAGACGTTCAGTATGCAAACTACCTGACGTATTTAAAATAAAATCAAAATCGGCAGACATACAATATTTTCTTCTAATACTGTCAGTAAAAAAATCTTAAAAATCGATCCTGTTTTGGAAAAGAAAAATGAGAAATACAAAACGTCGTTATTTTCGATTTTATTTAGGTACTAGGTATCGGCCCGAGGTGCGGCTGTCTCTTTCTCCCAGTAATCAACTGGGGGGAGGAGGTGTAGTATAGGCAGTGACCTTCCAATAAAATTGGTGAACAGTTTTCTAGGATTATATCTGTTCACTCGTTCACTGGTAGATATAACCACGCTCGTACAGTATTGTAGTCTGTAGACATTATTATATAACACAGTACTTCAAAGGAAAACAACGCCATTGTGTAGTTATTAGTGTCGACACAAGGTCAGGAAGATAACCATATTAGAGTGAAAACCTTGGCAACACCGTTAAACCGTAAAATTACTCCGACGCAGCTTACCATGGGAGTGGTAACATTACACAAATAAATATCTACAAAGACAATTAGTTGAAACACAGATAATAAATGCCTGAAAACATTGGTCACTAGGTATATTGGTTAGGAATGCCTACATTTCATGTGTTTATAATAATAATAATAATAATGATGTTTATTTTATCCAGGATGTGGGGAGGATAGTGCAATCCCACACGTCCCATAAAGTTGTGCATATTTACACAACAGATAAAGTAAAAAAAGTAAATAGAAAAGAAAAGAAAAAATAAATAAAAAACATAAGCGATTATAGAAATAAAATAAATAATCAATTATAATGTAGGACGTGGTCTGGAGTGAGCTCGGGCCCAGCGCTCGCTCAGGAGTGGCGCTTGGTGCTGGAAGGCTGCGATCACGACTGTGTTATCGGAAGCCATTAGCCTCATCCTGGCTCCAGTGACCCAGTGTCTCATCAGACCAGCGAATCCGTAAACATTGAAGATGCGCTGCTGTATCTTTCGTATCCAAATATAATTCTGCAAGCATCATTATATTGGATCCGGA
Source organism: Limnephilus marmoratus (assembly GCA_917880885.1). Lineage (NCBI taxonomy): Eukaryota > Metazoa > Arthropoda > Insecta > Trichoptera > Limnephilidae > Limnephilus > Limnephilus marmoratus. The sequence continues at coordinate 13,349,335 of OU862924.1, forward strand.
GTCGTTCTATTGAGCTGGTTCGGTAGTGACACCATGTTTCACATGTGTATAGGTTAAATCTGGTTTGAACACAATGTTTTTAATTACTTCTATTGGATTTCCGATTTTGTTTTCTTGAATGAAAGCAAATCTTGGAAGTGGAAATTAACCCACTACCCAAACTGAAACTCGGCAGATAGACTCGTTGTCGACGACAAAGCATTCTATAAACTTTTGGTGATACTCAGGCACACGCAAGCGGACATAAACGCATTTCTCTGAAATTTGTTTCAAGCTGCCTCAAAAGATAAACATACATAAAAAATCGTTTTTATTACGGTTTTTTTTTAATACTTTTTTTGGCAGCTCTTTAGTTAAACAAAATATATTCTGTACGCTTCGACGCATTTTCAAACAGAAGACAAGGAACAGATGATAGTAGCCGCATAGAGACCGATTTATATCAAATTAGACCTGAAAATTTCGATTTTCAACTCGATATACTCGAAAACCAAAGGTCAAATCATCAAGTTATAGTCGGAGGTCGGCGTGACTTTTGGGTGTGCTAGAGGGCTGATATTAAAAAAATGGCATTTTGATGTTGTTGTCGCCGAAAAAAAAAAATTTTTTTTTTGAAAATCAGTTTTTTGTATGAAAAATTTCAGGAAGTTTCAGTTTGCAACCGACAACATCAATGATGCCATTTTTTTTAAATACATATTAGCACCTAGCACACTCAAAAGTCACGAGCCGCCACTGGGTCGGAGTCGGTAACTTATTTAGATCTACATCAAGTAGAATATTCACCCATTTCCCTCTTGATCACTAGTTTCGGGACACCATGTAAAATAAGATCGCAACTGGGGAACTGGGACTCGAACCCTTTTTTCTTACCGGAACCAACACTCTTGCCAATTGAGCTACTGAAACCTAATTAAATTCAGTCACTTTTATCTAACTCATATATCATTTTAAGAATTACTGTTACTAACATTATCTTCAATGATTTTTTTCAATATTTTTTTATGGGCTGCTACCTTTTTTAATGTTGTATGGGACCTGGGTTCGAGTCTCAGTTGCGACCGCTAACTTTTTTATTTTCGGTATTTTATTCTATTTTCATTGAAAGTTGACATGATTTTCGATGATTACAATTGCTACAATGAGGTTAAAATATTATTTAATCCTTATAATTGATTATTTTTCATCTTTTCCATTTGCAACATATTGGTAATAAGGAACAAACAATTTAGTGACCTTTCTGATAAATAAATGTAGGTATAATCGGAGCATGTAAGGAGATAGGGTTGATGAAGGCTGGTAATTCCTACCTGGCTGTTCAGATATGGTCAAAAACACGCAAAATGCTATTCAAACATGATCAACTTTCGATTAGATACTTGTGTTTCAGCAGGAGGGAATTTTGTATTTATATTATTGTACGTAGGTACCATGATTGCTAAAGCAATCCCATTTTCAGTAAACTGGGACATTTATTGTGTACTTCAGAGTTTGGGCAGAGACTACTAGGGTCATGTCTATTGTGATTTCAACTCGAGCAAAGAGAAAGTAGGAATTATTCAGTTGTAGGAAGTTGAATTTTTCCTCGGTGAATTTTATATCTGGCACGTTAGGACTGGTGTTAGGAAGCTGTCTGCGGCACAAGGCCCGTAGCAACAAGAAACTAGACAATCAATTATACAGATCATTAAAAATGTCTACACCAGTAAACTAAGCTATCAAAAATGGTGCAAAAACAAAAATTAAACATAATTTTATTTTGTTTGAAAATTATTATGTTATTTGAAAGAAATTGCCGTAAAATTAATGAGTCCACCAAATTATTAAACCATTAGTTTCGTGAACAGCAGACCTTGAGTCCAAAAGAGCACGTTTCTAAGAATCATCTAAAGTAATAATGTATCTAAATACCATAAATTATAAGTGGAACGTTCGCGCGCCCCATTTCGGCCCGTTCCATACAAATCTTAATTTTGGATTTTAGATCAAAATACCCAACCAAACTGAAAAATTATTTTTGTAATCAAAAGGTGTATCAAATATCTAGTACGGATGTGAGCTACTTTATTTATTTTTGCTTTAAATTATAAGATATAGGCCATTAAAGATTTTAGAGGCAATTAGGCAATTATTTGTGAGTAGGTAAGTGAAAAACTAGAAAAAACGTTGAACTTGACTTTACGTAACCAGTGATTTTTGAAATTATTTCGATTAAGAAATGTAAATAAAATAAAATCTTTGGTGATTTAATTTTTGTTTTCAATTATTGCTTCCAAAACAAAAACAAACAAAAAATCTCCCACATGTTACTCCGCAGGGTAACCGCCCAATCGATTTATATCTTTGGTGACCTTAACACAAACATTTGACAACGTCTGTGGTAGAGGGCTAAGGCTCTCGACTAGCATTCCGAAGGGCGTGTGATCAAATCCCTGCGTTCGCAAAAAAAAATGATTAATTTGTGCTAAGTAGATATATATGTTTGCGGCACGTTCCAAAGTGACAGATACTCTCTGTACCGGCCTGGTGTAAAATCACCACTCAGAATTGAAACCTTGCTTGAAATGGCTTTAGCCGTATTTGGTGACCAGATCTGAATAGTCAGGTTCTCCTCCACCTTTCTCCTCCCCATTTCCTTCCATTCCCCGCTACCTTCAGCCTCACAACACACCTCAATTGGGGATGCCATAGTCTCACTGGCTCCAGACGGGAGTAGTTGGGTGTCTTGTGCGGTATTCACATAAAAAAATATACGAAACTGTATTTAATAGAATCTGCCTATTGATAAATGAGCGACAAATACTAATGAATGGTTCTGCAACTTAGAGATCCATTGTAATATCTCTTTCTATTGCATGTCTCGTTTATAATAAAGAGTAAGAAGTTACAGTGAAGCGGTATGCCCACATTGCCCACAGTGCTGGCACATAGCAACACATGGGATTAAATAATAAATGTCTGCTAGATTCACTAATGTCAAAACCCGCGAACCAAGTTCATCAAATGATCCGAATTTAATACAGGCGACTAGTGATGGGACTTCTTATTATACAGGTAGGTTAATGACAATGAAAATTTCGAAACATTTTGGTTCGTAAAATAATTTATTGAAAATCACTTGCGGGAAATGATACGTAGTTACCTGCCGATTGTTCAAAATGTGTTTTAACTAGTTGTTAGATTTTTTTTTCATCTCCCGTACAAGAAGCAGTCGAAAAAAGCGAACAATTGGGTTCATTTTTTGTACTATGAATACGGTATTTAATGTAAAATCGTTTTATTAAATTTATTTATTTAATATGTCCATCGTCCAGTTAATCAGTCAGACATCTCCATAACGGTATAGCGGTCCGGTACATTAGTATGACATTTTGAAATATCTCACGATGACCCAGAAAACATCAACGTTTTCTCCTGAGTGTTGTACCACATAGAGGGTACGCTTTTACATATAACTACGCACTCGACTCGAATTTCGATTATTCGGAGATATCTGACTAATAAACTGGACGATCGATGTGGATGTTGTCAGTTTTGAGTGTTGTGACAATCATTTTCATATTGATGGTCCTTGCATGTAATGGTTTCACAGCTTTGGAAATTTGATGATTATTTTAAGGCATTCAGTTGATAAAAGTCTGACCACAACCCAAATAATGTTTAGCATTATATCTGACCTAATGACGGACACTGTAAAGCTGTCCGAGCTGGCTAAAGGAGTAAGAAGTCCAACACGATATAATACCCCAAAAATTAATCACGATAATACCACCATTCAGAATCGAAATGTTGTTTGAAAGGGCTTTACCCGTATTTGGTATGAATAGCCAGTTACTTCCGGCTGACTCAGTTTGGACTCTTTTGCACTGGCTTTGAGAGATTCTTGCGCGGTATTCGAATCTAAATATTACATACTAAAACATTTCGAATACGGACATCACTACTGTCGCATTCACACATGGTCGGATAGTTTTTGACATAAATATTATCACTGTCGAAAAGCTGGGTTGTGAGAAATGAGCAGTGATAGCTTTCCATGTGGTGTTATTTTAATTAGATAAAACGAAATGAAAAATAGTCCATCGTAACGGTTAGCTGTGGGGCAGGGGCGCACAATGATGGCCCGCGGGAATACTTTGACATTCGTTGGTGACCAGAAAATTATTGAAATATTCCCAACTACAATAATTTGCCGTATGGGAGGAGGAATTTCGTCATTATAGGCCAGTTGCTTTATAAAACTGAAATAATCACAAAACTTTCATAGAGCTTTCACATAATTTATTTAAGCAACTTTTCCTAAAGTCTCGATGACACAGGGCGAGTTTACAAGCTACTATCTACTAAGTTTAAAAGCGGATAAATCGGCGAGTGAGATTGTCATGATGACACACAAAACTGTCCACTCGCTAGTAGCGTAGGAAACTGAGGTCGCTGTTAGCGCCAGTAACAAGAATAACGACGCCTGCATGAACTAATTCTGTGATGTTTGACAGTCGAAATTAGCTGTTAATTGGCAGCCATCTTGAAAAACATAAATAAACCAATCACGAGCAAGCATGTAGCGAGTAAAGTTAAGTTGACGACCTTTCAACTTTTTTCGTAGATTGCCAACAATCTGCTAGTTAGCAAGTAACACGATGACACTGAGCGAGTTTACTAACAGATAGTGAATTTCCCAGATAGTAGCTTGTAAACTCGCCCTGTGTCATCGAGGCTTAACATTCGAAATTAAATTTTTTCTTTTGAAATCTGAGGAAAATAATTTTTAAATCAAATTTTGTCATTAAAAGATATGTTAGTTAAGGGTTATGGGCTATTTTAAAATAAAAAAATTATAGCTTGACTTTTCAAAGAGGTGTTGAGTTGACTTGATACTGAGTTGGCATGGAACCATTACATCAAATTATATTATGGAAAGGTAGTTTATAGCAGAGGTTCAAAGCTCTCAATAACTCGGTGTGTCGAGTGCTAATGATAACTGACTTGGCATTTATGACATTTGTTTTGTGCCAACGCTACCGAACACCAAGAGAATAAATTACAAACTTCGCTTTCGTTTATTTTACATTGTTGGAATTCTATCTTTCTGAACGAACTGCAGAAATGATTTTGTTTAATATTATTTTACTTGACAATATGGAGAGAATGACCGAGCATCAAGCACCAAAGTCCCTGCTGAACTCAAGACCAATAGGGCGAAGGAGCCCGGGAAGACCAAGATTAAGATGGAGCGACAACGTCCTCAAAGATACGTATATCTACGAGTACCTTGGAGTTTCTAAACTGGAGAGAACTGGCATAAAACCGAGATGAATGGAGAAGGACGCTTGAGGAGGCCAAGACCCACCAGGGGTTGTAGAGCCAAGTGTGATGACGATGACTATACAATATAACTAGATAATATTATTAGTATATAGTTCTGTGAACGATTAGTATACTTCGCATAATATAATGTTGATTACTCGAACTCGCAACAGTCAAAAGTCAACAACTTCGCTGTGTTCAGTCAACAAATCGTTTTTTTTTCAGTGTGATTAAACAGGCTTCAATTAAATATTAGTTTTTTTTATGACCTTCAGATCTCCGTACAGTACCTACAGAAGATTAAGATGTTTTTTATACGATACAGAAGCTCCAAAACCCGGATCAAGTGGAACTATGGTGGGGGTACTATTTAGGGCGTTTTCCGAGAGAAAAAGAATTTTTTGAGCAGAATTTGTGAAGTACCTACCTAGCTATTCAAAACTTGTCACTAAAGACGGTTAAAGTCACTTGAAGCGACGTTTGGATTTTGAATAGCGATTTTTTTAACATTAGCCTCACAAAAAAATCCCTCACGGCCTATGTCATATTTGTGGATGCTATGTGGAGGGTATTTTTAGGGAAAGGAAGGAGGGGAAGGTCTGAGGTAATCTTGGAGTCAATGTATCCAGATCCAGGATGGAAGGACGTATGAATCCTTCCCTCTCAAGGTGCAAGGCGATGGGTCGAAAGAGTATAGCTTAGGAGGTCTATGTTTATTAGGTCTCTCTCTCAAGAAATCTCTCCCGATCCGGACCGTAACGCAGTAGGTGGTCAAACCGCCAAGATGAGTACAAACCTTACCAAACGAACCCGGGCACACCTGCTAAGTTACCAATCGTAGCGAATCACTTGGGGTGACCTATGGCAGGGGTGATGGTTATCAAACAGAAGAACTAAAATAGGTACCTAATATTACTAGGAAATTTTCGGTACTCGTACATTTAGCCAATTTATTTCATGACAAATAATGTAATATTTAGACTTACACTTTAGGTGATAAGTACGTCATATTTTGACAACTTTGTCGTCAAGTGAGATATCAACTAACGAAGATAATTGTGTTTTTTTTTTTGCTATGTAACTGTGGATAATTTATTAATGGTAAACACATTTGCTTTAAACCGAGAGGTAACATTAATTGCTTGATCGATATATTTATTAAACAGTACGTAATAATTCATATTTATTAAATGAGGTGATGCGACAAGACATATTTTTTTCGTTTTCATTTAATTTTCTTTCAATTATCAAATGTATTATAAACGTTATTGTCGTCTCACTTCTTGTCATTCCGTGTAAAAATTAGTTGAGGGCCGTCAGGTGCCAGGCCTATTTGAAAAAACCGCGCGGAAATTACCTTCCTGACTTTTGCTCAAATATGTTATGTTATTATTTCTACAAAAACCTGAATAGACATCCTATGTAAAAAAAACACAATTCAAAGGTGTTTGCTAATAAATAAAAAAACCTTTATATGCATTTGAAAAAGGAACAAAAAAGCGAAAAGTTCGACTTTTCGGTTTTGACAGCGTTTGACAAGTTACAGGTAATGCATACACAAATAGTGTTGCGTTGCCACATGAATGACATCTTTGGCTACAACAAGAATGATATTGGTGCAAGCGTTTGTTACCTTGTCCTTCATACAGTTTCTTTATACATAAGGGTTAAAATCGCATATATTTTTTTTGATAATATTTGCTGATCTCACTGGTGAGCAAGCGGCCTAGGAGAGGTAAAAAATTAACAATTTTTTTTTTTTCAAAATGTGATCAGAAACTTTGGCTTCATAAAGATTTACATTTTATTTCTTCTGTGGTTAACTTTTAGATTTATATGCAAAGCGTGATTTTTTCAGTTACTAACACCGTTTAGATCAGAGGTTCCCAAACTTATTTTTCTCGTAGACCCCTTTCAAAATTTTACTGATTTCGGTGGACCCCCTGCTGCTACATTTCTACCGTATTCCCAAAACTGAACAAAAATGTGAAGATTAGAACTAACGATGGAAATTTGCATCTCGGTTGAGTTCCAACCCTAAAGTCGGAGTGGTATAAATAAAAAGAAAAATAGTGTATTTTCTTGTGTTCTATTTATTAAAATAATATATTACAGACTTAGGGGGGAAATACATGCAGATGATTCAAATTTTTTAAAATATTTTTTTTATTTCATAAATTGTTAGTATAACTATTTAAGAACATGTTCCCAAAGTTTTAAATAAAAATTTCAATTCATTCCGGTATTACGAGGGTGTTTGTGCCGAACCGCGTGGTAAACTTGAAACTCATTTTTCTCGACTTCAACGACTTTTTTGGAATTTATGTGCACTCTAGCTCAGAAAGTTTTTAATCAAATATTTGAAAAATGTACATATACCTTACTTATATAATTTCGATCTATGTGAACCGAAATTCGTCGTAATATCATTGTCAAAAGTATTTTTTAAAAATGTAAAAAAATGGCAAAAAATCAAGGTTTCCTGTTTACACACCTGAAAAAATTAAATTACTATTTTTTTGGGAAAAGTTAGGTTTACATAGAAGAGGCACATGTTCTTAAATTAAATTCAAAACCTTATTGATTTGAGATGAAAACTGTGGCCTCCAAAATCCATACAAAAGCTACGTCTGATGATGACGTTCGATGTTGCAGCTGATAATTTTCATATATTCCAAGGAAATGCTTCGAAAAATTCACAATATTTTCTTAAATAGATGACTGTATAAAATGACCTCAAAGATTCAATAAATTATACACCTTTCTTCCATGCCAAAAAAAAACATGAAAATCATAAAAATCATTAAAAAAACCAAACCTAGTCCTGCATTTCCTACCTTAATAGAATTAAATATAGAATATGCAAGTTTTTACAAGTAACAGTCGCTGACCTTCTAAAAATACACTACTCAAAAAAATTAAGGGAGGTTTTAAAAAATGGAAATTATTGCTAAATAATCAAGGCTATCTGATTCTTAAGCCGGCCTGACTGAAAAAAAAATTCAAGCCCGTATACCAAAAAAAAAACAAAAAATTAGGATTGCATGAGAACCGTAGCTCCTAAAAAAAATTGCCAAAAATATGAAAATTATAATCTTAAAGCTTCAAATTGCTTTTTTTAACTCTCGACAGGCCAAGATGCCAAACATGACGTCCGTAACCGTGGGGGTCGGCTGATGACCCCATTTTTTTTCTAAACTTTTAAACCAAAGAAAACACTTTTTCTTTTTTTGATATATTTTTTTTTGTTATTTATGTTTTTACAGGGAATATTACCTACCTATATTCGACAAAATATTTTTTCCTGCGATCAACGATTTTTTCACATTTTTTTTAAATGGCATATTATGTATTAATCCTTTGCGCAGGAATACCTAAAATACTAAAAATATATTTCATGTATTTAAGTAGATATAAGAAGGATAGTTATTTTGGGGTCTACCTTCGGCCCCAGTTGGCTGCGGGAGAGTTAAAGTCTCAATACTGACTTTTTCACCGAAATACAACCTGTCAAAAATCACAGAAAAAATTGGATTTTTTTTTCTCCCTTAATTTTTTGAGAAGTATATTATCTGCCTAAATTGATAGTTAAAGTCAAGCCAACATTTTTGTTCTTTACTATCGAAACCAGATAATTTTCGTGGACCCCCACATACAACTTGTGGACCCCCATTTCTTTATCTCGCCAACATAGACCCCCGTTGAGTCTCCCATGGACCCCTGGGGGTCCACCTGGACCACTTTGGGAATCACTGGTTTAGATCATAATTCTCACTATAATAATAATTCAGACACAACTATTTCTACGAGACCCATGTGAGTTGTTCCGAAAAGTGAACAAATTAGCCTGAGGGTTTAAAAAACCCTCTAAAGGGCATCCTCAAAGATGACATAATCCCTGAGGGAAAGTATTTTCCTCAGGGCCTCCTGTGTGGAGGTAATGTAAAAAAAAACGTAATTTGACTTTTTTGAGTGTGAAAAATGTGTGAGACGGTTGCTGGCAATTATATTCGAGTGCTTAAATCTAAAGATCCGGTATTTCAATATTTATTTGTTTATTGAAATTTTAATGTTCACATTTCGCGACTCGCGCGTACAAATTAAAGCATATTTGTAAATTGAAAAATCATTTATTTACATAATATTTCGGTTTGGGTCGTTTATCTTTCAAGGTTGTCTGTTTCAGTAAATAAAATCGAAAAATTCCTCAAAAATGTATATTTTACGTTTGGTCAGTAATATATTACATTATAACATACCTTCTACTGGAATAAACTCACAGTATCGCTTTGGTGAGATATCATTCAGAAAGAATTTTTTCTCCACACAAAAATATTTTTTATCAGGGCTTATGCATCTTTGGGGATGCTGTGAAGAGGGTCTTCTTATTGAAAGGAAGGAGTGAACCTTGAAGAGACCATAGAGATATACAAGAGACCCAGGTTGTAGGTGGGAGGAAAGGTAGAGGCCGGAAAATCGTTGTTCCAAGCTGAGCTGTTGAACTTATAGCGAAGCAACGAACAGCCATAAAATACTATTTTTAACCGATTTTGTACAATGGTATCACCGGTCACCACTCTCTGGCTAGGTGCGTGACAACGCAATTCATTCCGGTTTTAGTGTTCGTCCTCTCTACCTGCTTTACCTCTAAGCAAGATAAATATTAAATCTGTGCAAATTTAACACAAAAGTTGTATTGTAAATATATTTTGACTCGCGTTAAATCAAGAGTTGTTATTAAATACCTCCACACCAGCCCCGGATCTAATGGGGGGCAAGCCGGGGCCCATGCCTTTTTCAGTTCAGAGGGCGGCCAAACTCAACTTTGACCACGGAATAAATAATAGTACAAGTAGAGAAATTTCACGGCCATATTAACTCGACTGATACCCAGAGCCCTGAGTGAGACGTGCTGCACGAACATTTATTATTCGCGAGGCGCGTAGGCATAGTTCAAAATACGCACCCGACCCGCTCGCCCGGAGGAACCACAGATCGCGGCAGCACGCGTCTGCTCTGGTTACCGTGCGTGCGAAAGAGATGAAGCTATATTCGAAAACTCCCTCGTCGATCTCTCTCCACGACAGTGTTTTGTTTTAAAAATGTGTCAAAAGTGTGTTGTTTATTTTTACTCTTTAGTACTTGTTGATCAACCGAAGGTACAATACTGATGTCATTAGTGTCGCATCAATAAATCTATCACAGTTCATCGATCGCTTTTCTGGGTATTATATAACTATCTTATGCTTTTTAAGTTACTATATTTATTTTTTAAACTCAATTTAATACGTGCAATCACTTACGTCGTCAATTCGTCATTATTCAAACTTACTTAAAATTTTTACGTCGTTATGCGTGTCATGATTTGTTTATTACACGATGGCAGCCATCATATGACTGAGAAGTAAAACAGCCTTTTTATTTCAGCTTTTATTTAAATACAATGCAATGTAGCAGTTTAAAACGAATAAGCAGCCAGCAAGATAAATTTCAGTTGTGATTTCATCTGCTGAAGCATTTTGATGGAAACCATTCTCGTGTTCAAAGTGCAGTTTTAAAATTCTGGTTGCAGACTATATGCAGCCAGAATTTAAGGAAAACCATTTGCATGTTCTGGGTGTAGCTATAATTAAATTTCTTAATTAGTTACAGTAAAACCAGTTGAACCAGTAAATACAGTAAACCCCCCCCCCCCCAGCAAGGTTAAAATAAATATAGATACCTAAGTGGGCGGGGGCGGCATTTTTCAGTTTTTGCCCCGCCTAAAAAAAAACGAAGATCCGGGGCTGCTCCACACACACGCACCCAGTTTACAGAAGTGGCAAGGCCTGTAGACTGTCAGCACCTGGATGAAATATCGGTAATTGTTCGGAACAAACGTCAACGGTTAATACGCACTTTTTTTTATAAAACTTTTAGATTTTTCTTAATTACCGTAAAAGACAACTATTTGCATTGGGGGAGGTTGAAAATGTTACATTTTTTATTTTATTTACGTAAATTGAAAATTTGCTTTCACACTGTCAAATCACTCTGTTTGCAGTTCGGAACAAACGTCAACGTTTGTTGACGCACGTTTTTTTTATAAAACTTTTAAAATTAAGATAATATACACAAGCCCGCTACACAAACCCTGCTTTGCCAGACAAACCATTCAAAAACGTAGGCTGTTTTTTAAAGTAAAGATAACATACACAATCGCGTTACATAACCGTTGATGTTTGTTCCGAATATTTACCGAAATATCTAAACAATACCCCATATTGCCCAAAACCTCAAGAATGAGTCATTGAAATGTTTCTTTTTTCCCACTCCCTACTGCCCAAAATTGTGAATGCCATAATCCCATTGGCTCTAGGCAGTTAAGAACCATATCAAAAAAAGTTCTGGGAAGGAAAAATGCATTGGGACTGGAATGTTATCTGGAAGTCAGTGTGCACTCAAGAAGTGACAGAATAAATCCAATCCTCCCATTGCGGTTCAAGGTGATTATGGGTAGAGAGAGATTGGCTGGAAAGGCCAAGGGTCTCCCTCAACTGGTATCCGACCTGAACAAACCTCACCCCCATGAACCCGTGCACCTCTGCTATGTCACCAAACATAGCGAACCACTTGGGGTGGCCTACAGGAGAGGTGTTGGCTATCCAATCAATGGTTTGTGTGCCTTATATCAACACGAATATAGGTAATAGAATTAAAAATCGCTTGGCGAACGGAGTCCAGAGTCTAGAAATCACCATTTCAAACGCAAGAGCGATATTTGTTTATTTTTAAAGAAAAAAGTTAATCAATGGAAACTGTCATAGATAAATTTACCCATAATAATATTTTCTTGAAAATTTATTTCCTACGCACGGTCAAGAATTTCCAATGATTTTTTTTTTTTAATTAGTTTACTTATATTTTTTATAAAGTAATTATCAATTTAATTTTAGTTCTATTCAACGGAAACGGTAGAAAAAGCTTAAATTTATCCAAACATATATTTAACACTGATTTAGGTTCCTAAGCAACCACAAAATGTGTACATATTTTTGTCGGAGGACACACGCATTTAGACGAATTACAAGGCGTTTTAGGGTGGTCTGCGGATTTGATTCAACCGTTCTATTGTGTGCGTGTCCGTGTGCTTGAAGAACACTCAATTTCTTACTTCTGCTGAAATTATTCAAACACATCGATCGTCCAATTGATTACTCCTAAACTAAGTTTTTAAGATAATGAGAAAAGCAATATTCGAATGCACACTTTAAATCAAATACAATTTTTTTATTTTATTTATTTTAGAGAGAGTTGACAGCAAATCAGAGATTACATGATAATACAATAGATGTTAATTATGCCAATTATGAACATTCCACTGATAAATTTATTATAATTGATTGAAGACATTGTAAGGGTGTTTTCTTAATTAATTTATTTTTTAGTTACAATATATGAAAAGGGGGGGGGGGGGGAGGGGGAATATAGGAATAGGATTAAGAGGTAAAGGACGGGAATATAATATAGGGATTGAACTTTCTAGTTTGAGTCATGTTGCTTAGTGAGTTTTCGTTTTATGTCACGTAAAGTCGAGTTAAAAATATCAATGTGTTAATAATTTAAGTTAAATGAATATGTAGATCTGTAGATAAATGAGTTCTGTTTGGAGTTGGTCTTACAAAGAGGGAGATTAAAGGTAGTAAGCGACTGTCTGCTGTTGCGATTTTGAACATGGAATGATAGGCGTCGAAGAAGATCAGGACAATCAACTAAAAGTTATGTGTAATTTTAAATAACATTACCGAAGCTGCTATATTTCTTGGACAAGTTAACGTCTGTATTTTGAAGAACTTTGCAGAATCTTCATTATTATCTGTGTTTTACGTTTTAATTACGCTATAAAATAACACCGGGAGGCTTAAAGGGCCACTATATTACAACGACTTTTTGAATATCTTACTCGTGATCCAGAAATCCAACTTTTTTTTTAGTTCACAACAATTTTTTCTACATAATAATTAATTTGGTGCTGTTTATGAAACAGTCTTTGTGTGGTGTTTATGAGTAATCTGAATATTGTTTCAGATAGAGGGTACACTGTTACGTACAACTGCATACATACTCAACCCAAATTTAGATTTTTCGAAGAGGTCTGACTACTCAATCGGACAATCCCATTAATTTTTTGCCTGGCTGGGGGCAAGGTGATGAAAGATCTTACGTAAATTGGCGACATAAGTCTTCTTTCAAATCATTACAGACCATAAATCTACATATATAAAAATGAATCCATGTTTCCTTTGGTCACGCCATAACTTCAGAATGACTTTTCCTATTTCATTCATCTTTTTTTAAAGTTTTCTAATATTTTGTAGGTTCTTACGGAAAGAAAAAATTAAAAAATTGCGCAGAAAATTGAATAGATAATTTCAGAAAACTAACGACTATTTTTTTAACTTCGCACGTTTGACGGCTCGCGCGTTTGGTGAAATTGAATTTAGCAAGCAGCTGTTTTTTGTATTAAAAGAATTGTCTATGGATTTTTTAAATTATAGATATTTTAAATATAAGTATCTAAGTTAGGTACCAAATTTGATTGATTATTCTTATAATATAAAAAAAAAATATTTGTAATAAACGAAAAATTTAAATTTGAATTAAAAAAATTGTAATAGGTGGCACGCGAGCTGTTTGAAAACTGAATGTACTGGGACTGAATATATGAAACGCGGGTGGGGGAGACGAGAGGGTAAGCGGGTAAGTTGGAAGGGGAATGCTGGAGGGGAAAGGGGACGCACGGGAAAGGACATGCATGGAGAACCAATTTATTTCTTTGAATATGGCATTGAAACGCATGCCGGGAACTATCTAGCACTTGATAAAACAGCAATAACAAGCAGAAGAATAATAACAATATTATACAACGAAATGCTTCGTAAAAGTTTTTCTTAGAATATTTTCCCAATTAGTAATTAGCAGAAAACAGTATTAACAAATCTTGTTAGCTCTTGCAATTAACGACAAAAGTCTTCCTAATTAATAATTAGATCTACATCTACATGAACAAAGGCCGTTGTGAAAATATTTTGAAAGTGTCGTTATTTATTATTTCTTGAAACCACTTTAGATTCAGTAGTTTGAGTTGGAAGTCCGTACCCCAGTGGTTCCCAAAGTGGGTGGTGTGAAAAATCATTTCAAGGACAATCTGTATAAAAAAATACAACTAGTTTACTAAGATTCATATTTATAACTAGTGACTTACATACGTCAGACTTATAAATATCTAGTGACTTACTACTAAGATTCATAACTACTGACTTAATGACATTCACTAATACAACTGTGACTTAAAGTTAGAGATTATTTACAACTAACATAAGTACTTCCATTTAAAAATATATGTTTTAGGATTGACCAGGGTTGTCAGTTATAATATTAAAAATCAATCAATAAACTAACTAACTAACCATAAATTCCCCGCAGGGTTAAGCAAAGAGAAGGAACCGCCAAACCACTCGGTCTTGGCACACATACCTTGCCTCATTTACATTCATAAATTCATTTACATTGTCTCGTAGATACTCGTCTATTATTCATGACATGGCCCGACTCATGTTTCTGATTCACTTGATGGTACGATGTCTTTGGCGTACCTGACCACTTCTACCATTTTAATCGGCAAACCATCCCTGGAGATATCCAGGGCGGCATTGCTGGACAGTAGGGCCTTTTTTTTACATGAGCTCCACACAGGAGGTCCTGAGGAAAATAATGTCCCTCAGGGCCTATGTCATCTTTGGAGATGCTGCGTGGAGGGTTTTTTTAAGGAAAGGAAGGAGAGGAAAGTTCTGGGAAGGAAAAGGGTTTTAGGTATGTGTAGGAATTTGGGGTTCAGTGTGTCCTGGTCATCCGCCTCCAAGACCTAGACAAACCTCACCCCATCAACCCGGGCACCCCTGCTAAATCACCAAACGTAGCGAACCACTTGGGGTGACCTATGGCAGAGGTGTTGGTTATCCAATAAAGGTTCTCGGGGCGGCGGTACCCATTCCCGCCTCCCAATTTAATAAATGTGTTTTAAATTTGAAAAAAAAACGAGATATATACACTTTAGAATGTACTGCACATGACGCCCTGTCAGTAGGGTTTATATTACAATAATACTTATAAAACTCTTAACAACTAGAATGAAAACGAAAAAAATAAAATCTAAAATGATGGTAAAACATCTTTGCAATTTCGTCTTCCTTATTTTGACTCCTCCCACACTCTTCCCTCCAAATTTTAACCCCCAACTTTATCTGTTTATTTATGGTTTTTGAACATTTACAGAGAATTAACATAAAACTGTTGTAAGATTAAGAGCGTTTAACCAGCCAGCGGCCGAAAATCCACATTTCAAAGTTGTTCTTACGATTGTGCAGGGCGGTTACAACGAGAAAGATTAATTATTCTACGTACCAGCTTTTTAAAATTATAACTCAGTATCGATTTTATTTCATTCCAAATTTGCTTTAATTTATACCTACATCCAAAAATACTGAAAGGCGTGATGATAAAACTATTAAAGTAATGTACTTTATGTAATTATTTTTTGATTATAAGTATTTATCATTTTTCAATAATGGCTAAGTTAAATAAGAATGTTAAAAAAATGTTAAATACATTAGTTTGTAAGTGCGCAAATAAATACACAAACGGACCAATTTTCGTCAAGAAACACATGTACGCATATATTTTTTGATGATTTAATTGAAACTAAAATGAAAATTCTAATACATGCGATACCTAGATAATGCATTGATTTATTTCACGGCGTGATTAAATTATTTGAAATGGGTGTGGTATAATACAAAATCTTTTTTGAAAATTTAACAAATCTGCCAATGACCTCTGATATTACCTTATTACACTAAAAATAAACATTTTTCTCAAAAATTTAAAACATGCGAATGCTAGATAAAAGAACAATCTTTCGAAATCCATTTATAATTTTTTGTGGAAAAGAGTCAATGTGTCTAAAATCTGATTTAAAAATGACGTATTTATGGTTTTCTCTGGTAATACCCTTGTAAAGAATATTAATAATTCACTTTAAAAAGGTTCACAGAATGCACGGCTTATTATTTATTTCTTCTAAATAATTAGAAATAACAAGATATAAACAAAAAAAAAACTAGATAAAATATGTCGTATAAATAGAATAATAAATCAATAATCAATCATTCTCATGCAAGTAACATATAATAAACACAGATAAGAGAAACAAAGGGGTAATAAACAACTGATAAACTTATATAATAGAAGAATGCATTGAAAATTTGACCAGAATTTTTTTTTATGTTTTTAACTTTAATTAGGAAACTTTTCATGTTAAAGTTTTTTTCATTGCAGATTTCTCGACTGATTATCCAGGGGCAGAGATATGGAAGACGTACATACCCAATAACTGCGAAACCGACACAGATGGTTCGAATGCAATTCCACTGAGTTGTTCCAGGCTGCAGGCTGCACAGAGAAAATTCTAAATTAATGATTGTAAATAAAAAAATGTAGATTAATGTGTTATAAGCAATGTCAGTGACCGGTCAGTGGCTGAGTTGGCATCGCGTTCCGTTCCCACCCAGGCGTTGTGAGTTCAATTCCTCGACTGGTTAAGTTCTCCATCACGACACAAACAACGTTTTCCGCTTACTCTGATGGTACGAGTAGTAGGAGATTTTCAAATATTTTCAAATGATTCGTAACCGTGGAATATTTATTTTTATTTAAAAAAAAACAAAATTCACAAAAAATAAATTATTTAACACTTTCAAGATTGGTTTTCCATGGGACGTAATGGACCGAAATTTAGGATTTGTTCAAAGAATAATGATCTAAGAAAATGGTCCGATCAGGGGTTTCTTAGTTACGCAGTCCGGAGGATTTACTTAGGTTAATAAATTATTTATTTTCTCCTTGATTACCAACTTTTGCCATAACAATTTCTTAAACTTCGCCATTTTATACATCACCACTGACGGCGCGAGACAAGACATATTTGTAAATGGAAATGGGTTTGTTAGTTTCAAACCAAATTGTTGTAAGTGAAAGAGTAGTCCTATGTATATTAGGGAACGTACCCATACTACGTGACCTACTTTTTGCAATTTTTAACCCCCCCCCCCCCCCCCGGTGACCAAAATCCTAAGC
Organism: Limnephilus marmoratus; assembly: GCA_917880885.1. Lineage (NCBI taxonomy): Eukaryota > Metazoa > Arthropoda > Insecta > Trichoptera > Limnephilidae > Limnephilus > Limnephilus marmoratus. The sequence goes on from OU862924.1 coordinate 13,366,816, forward strand.
AACTCGCCGCTCATTTGTATGGAGCGTGACATTTTGAAGACCCCCCCCCCCCCTAAACGTGTCACGTAGTATGGGTACGTTCCCTTACATGTTAAGACCCACGTGGTTATAAATACAAATCATGTTAGTTAAGTCACCAGTTATAAGTCTTGGTTGTAGGTCACTAAAAGTTAGTTAGATTTAAGTCTTACACGTTATTACACGTCTCATCAGTTAGTTGCTAACTACAAATCTTAGTTGTAAGTCTCTGAAGTTAGTTGCTAACTATAAAATCTTAGTTGTAAGTCACTAGTTATAAGTGTCAATAGTTAGTTGCTATATATAAATTTTAGTTGTAAGACACTAGTTATAAGTGTCAATAGTTAGTTGCTATCTATAAATCTTAGTTGTAAGTCACTAGTTATAAGTGTCAATAGTTAGTTGCTATCTATAAATCTTAGTTGTAAGTCACTAGTTATAAGTGTCAATAGTTAGTTGCTAACTATAAATCTTAGTTGTAAGTCACTAGTTATAAGTGTCAATAGTTAGTTGCTAACTATAAATCTTAGTTGTAAGTCACTAGTTATAAGTGTCAATAGTTAGTTGCTATCTATATCTTTGTTGTAGGTCACTACTTACAAATCTCTGTAATTAGTGCATAACTACAATATAAACTTAGTTGTAAGTCACTAGTTATAAATCTTAACTGTAAGTTAATAGTTATACCTGAAATTAAAGTAATAGGTTAAATAAATCGTGTTGTAAAGTGCCCTTCAGCGGTACTAAATAAGTAAACCAATTTTATTATTATAATTGATATGATTCAATGAAAATTCCTTACTAATGTGTAACTAATTTGTGGAAAAAGCATCAAATTCACAAATTCACAGGCCTTAGATTATTCTTATCTCCTGCTACGTGAAACTGAAAAGTCTTAAATTTTATATTTGCACTAAGAATGGAGGCCTGAAGACGGTGTAAGTTATAACTTATAACTCTTAACATACAATAAAATATGTGTCATTAAAAAGGAAGCGGAGAGTTAAATAAGTTAAAGAATCTCTGATCTAGCTCACAAACATTAACATCGCTATAACTTATCTGCAGCACATTCCATACATTATCCAGCGCGTGTTCGCATATCTCAAGCTCGGAGCGCAACAAAGAAACAGTCTTCCGAACTTCGTTTATTTTTGAGTCTCAAATCGAAAACATTCCCAACCCGAACGAGTTTATAAACATCTTCTCCAGTGTGCTGTCTGTTCAGTAGCGGATTCCTTTGTTTTTGGTCAATGACATAACTGAACATTTAACATTGCAGCGGGCAACTTGAAAGGAAACACTCCATCACGAATAATCTGCAATGTTTATTATTCGAAGTGTTCCGAGTACTCGTGTACATTGAAACCTCTCGCTTTATTTTCAAAATGGTGTTAAATAATTCATAGTAAGAATTTACACTAATGACGATAAGACAATGTGGTTCTGGGTGGTTCACGATCATACCGCGAATCAAGTTTTTTGGGACAAAACATTCAAGGGAAATGTTATTTTAAATATTGTGTAGGAGACAATGTCTGGACATTTGTAAGGTTTGGGTTCTTGCGTTATTTCAAAGGGTCTTAGAGTTGTTTCGAGTCTGCAATAGTCTGCAAAATTTACCCATGGGGAGAATATCTTTCAAACCATGATGTATTTACAGAATGTACATAAATACATTACAAATTTAAACATGACACCGATAGATATATGTTATTAGAATAGTCTTCGAGTTTTTTTAAACTTTCATGGCCTGTCTTTCTAGCTCCGTTGTATGGTTTATCTATTGATACTGCACTTGATAAAGGTTTGTATTTTTATATTCGGTAATTTAACCCCTAGAGCAATTTTGGAATATATTTCTTCCAGATGTGAAAAACACGTAGATATTTCCTATATCCCGATGCTATTATGCTATCTTATTTTGTATTACCTACGATAAGATATATGAACCAATGTTAGAAAGATAGAACACCGTGCACTCAGTTTACTTTTAAAAGTTTACCACAGACAATCCCAAAATTTTTAATATTTGGAAACTTTGCAATTTTTTTAAAAATATTTTTTTTATATAAAACGAAAAAAAGTGAAGCACCTTAGTAACTTTCATAATAATTAAATATGCTTTTTAGATTGTTGTATCGTGTAATTTTTACAGTTTACACGATAAAAAACATCAGATTTCATCTGCTTTTAAAAACAGTATTTTATTAATCAAAACCTCCGCCATAGTTCATCAAAAATGGTTCGCTACGTTTTGGTGAGTATTGCATGGCAGGCCAGATAGGGAGAGATTGGATGAGGGAGACCTCTCCAGCCGTACTATCTCGACCCATCGTATTGCACCGCAGTGGGAGGGATCAATACATACGTCCGTCACTTCAGGACATTGATTGATTGACCCACAGATCCTGGACTTATTGATGGATCCACAAATTCCTACCCACTTCTCAAAAAGCCCTTCCTGTCCCTAAAAAAACCTTCTACACAGCATCCCCAAAGATGACATGGGCCGTGAGGGCCTTGTGTTGTGAGCTAATGTAAAAAAAATATCAAAATATTTTCCACGCAATCAGCATTTTTACAATTCGCTTGAAAATAAAATGCAAAATATAACACGTAATATATTAGTAGACGTTCTCATAGGTGTAATAAGCATCTTCTCAAAGAAGAAGACTGCCAATGGTCGTATTATTATGATTCTAGTACACCAATTATCTATTGTAAACTTAATTAATATTCCTTTGTCGGAATACATTTTCTCTTCGTACAAAGTGAACTCTGCTTCCCGTTATAGCTTTTTTGCACTTTGAATACTTTGAGAGATCCTCTTACCTCTAAGGAGATTTCCAAAGATGTTCACTGAAAATACGAACGAAGATTTACCTAAAAGATGCTGCGTGGGAGAGGTATACCTGGCCATTTTTAGAATCAAACAAAACATATTTTTAAGCGATAAATTAAAACTTTGGGACCAATGTTGCGGGTGTAAATAATATAGGGTCATTTGGTGAAGTTATTTTTAATGCCCCTTTAGATGCATTCAAGACTTTTATTTTGAGATTTGAAAATAAAATTATAAATAAGTTGTTTTCTAGTACTTAAATATATTGTGTTGGTAGATGTTGGGTTGTGACCTTTTTAAACTTTCTTCGCGTTTGCTTGGCGATGAAAGAAGCCTATAAAGAAACCTTACCAAGAGAGAAAATGAGGTTGGAAGCTATCAACCCACGAGACCGAGCTTTATTAGTTTAACAAAATCTTATATTAGCTCTTAGGTATACCTACGAATATCTTAGAAACATGCATATTTTTTTAAATTATGAATTAAGGCGGTACACAATCCTAATAATTTTTGTTTGCTCAAAACTAACATTTTAATCATTTCCGGCAAATCCGTAACTATAATAACTTTTTTTATTTTCATTCCGCACGAGAAATGAGAGTTTTTTTTATTATAGCGACTATATAGAAAAATTTTTACATACAAAATTTAATGTGAAATTAAGTATAAAATATTGTATTTCTTAGTCCTCACAAGGGGGTCCTGTGCAGAGGCGGACTAAAGTTATTTAAATATTCGTTTTAGCGTCTTCGCTAGAGTTTTCTCATTGACCTCTTTAAGCCATATTTTTACTCTTGATATGTATTCAATTGGATTTTTTATTAGTTTTATGTCTTGGGGAAGGATGTTATGGAGTTTTGTTGCAAAGTATGTTTAGTTTCTTCGTCCAAATGTGGTTTTATAGCTTGGAATATTTTTTATATCATTTTTATTCGATCTATTTTACGTACAACGATTTTAAAGCTTTATAACCCGTTTTTCAACTATAAAGTTATCGGTAAGCACCAGATTTTATTTTTCTAGACGATGAAATAATAATTTCGGGAGGACAACATGGAGACTCATTTTAAATATTTGTAACGCATTCTTCGGAATTAATTAAAATGACTGCGGCAGAAAGGCCGAATCTCCAGGCCTGCTAGGGTGAATTCGACCGTACGTTCGTGCAATACGCCATGCCAAGGCGTATATTTGTTTACACGCTTTCTTCACTTACGTCGTTAAGATTCCCACATTATTTATCTTCTTCTTCTTTTCTTTGACACGGCAAATTCGACAGTAGTTCCGTCCAATACACGGGTCGCGAGACGCAAATTTGTATACACGGCTTCTTTACTTACGTCGTTAAGATTCTGAATATATTTTAGGGTATATTGTCATCTTAATATCTTTGCATATTATCCTGTATGCGCAATACGAAGTGCACAAAATTGTAAGTACCTTTGTAAGGTATTTTAATTTTATTTTTTTTTGGTAAAAAATTTGATAATAGGGGTATTTTTATTTTATTTTTATGTTGACGTGTTCTACAACGATTTATTCGGTTTGCTGCTCAAACCGACGTGTTCGTTTTTATTCGAGAATTCGGCGGCTGTGACGTCACTCCGGGCAGCGTCGGTGACAGCCGTCTTATCAGCCAACGGCGTTTTATATGTCAAAATGTCGTTGAAGCCAGTTGAAACCGTTTCGGAATGTGCGGTTTGTCAAATCAATCATTATGAATGAAATTATTGACTACACATTTTTAGTACAATTATCAGAATCTGAAAAATAAACTTTAAATGTTTCATTCACACAAGATACAAAAACACAAAGCACTATTATTAGGGTGAATTGCCTAATTCAAAAAAAAAAAAAGCAAAAATGTAACTTGCACATGTTTTGCAACTATTTTATCTTATGGTAAGTAACTACTACAGGTTTAGAGTAAGGGGATATTTCACCATCCTCCTGACAGCTTATCCATGCGATAACGAATATTAATAAATGAATAGGTACTCGCTGCGGGTAAAAAAACTCGGCTAACTTATCCCATATGTAGTCACTATTCAAAGGTTCAATACCGAATTGTAAACTCAGATATTTTAAGTAAATAAATCATGTCCCCTCAAGGGCCAGCGTTTTTTGGAAAAATCGCGCGGAAATTACCTTAAGAACAAGAATGGAGGAAGCTATTCTGACCTTTTCCTTGGTACAGTTTCTTTATACAAAAAATTTAAAATCGCATCCTAATTATTTGAATCAATATTCTTTTTTGAAATTTGTTCCACCCGCATTTTCGCGTCTCTGGCAAATGACAGGATTAATCGAAAATGTAAAAATTATAGGAGGATAGTGAAATACTCCCCAAGTACAATAAATGTAAAGTAACTTACCTACCTGCAAAGGATGTAAAGTGATGAGTTAGTGAAAACCTACATTTAAAAGTACTTGTCTATATAGTTGTCTAGGTATGTATTCAAGGCAACTAATTAACTAAGTGAATCTACTAACTAGGTTATAAAATTACCATAGATAACGCAGTATATCAAAATACACCCAAGGTTAACACTTGTTATCTTATTTTTATCTAGCCACAAGGAAAAATAACGTAAACATAACAAGTTATTAGTAGACACGGTATACGACATCTATTTACATTTTACTGCTTATGGCTGCCAATAAAATAGCATATAATTGAATATTTACTTCGATTCCAGTTTGAGAATGGCGGCAAGGAGATTGGATATGTAAACATTAAATTATCATACGGTCGAGACGGTGGAAATATTTATTATTTCTGTGAAAATAACTCGAAGACGCAAGTACTGCTTGGAAGCATACATTTTGTATCAACTATCTCAGATACGCGCGAGTTCAACGCACGTTTCTAAATGAAAAAATATGGGTTATAATTTTACTATAATATTTTTAGCAGAAAATTATTTTATTTGCATTATCAAATTTTTCTATTCCATTTAGATGAGACACGAATACCTCCAAATAGTCCGATTTCAACACCAACGCCCTAAGTGTACGAACAAAAACAAAGCGGGTTTCGGTTTTCTGATTAGTCGGCGCATGGGCGGCCGACTTGCCCAGGCATGCTGACAAAAATGTTTGTATGTCAACGTATCAGACCGAACATAGTGAAGGCAGGTTCAGATAAGTGTCCGCGCGAGGAGGCGCCGATAAGCTTTACCGGAATGAATTCTTAATTCCTGCTCCCCCGGTGGCGTATTTACAAAACCTATACCGATTCAGTCGCGGTAACGACAATTTACATTTTAAATATACCTCTATATTTGTTATTTTTTATCACATTGCAAAAACAAAAATTGTTCTAAAATCTAGATAAAATAATCTTTCTGATGTGTATATTAGAAATTAATAATTTTATTTCTAAATATTTAAATTTTATTTAAATTTCCCACGTATTGTAAATACACCTCTATATTGATAATTTTTTATCACTTTGCAAAAACAAAAATGGTTCTAAAATCTATATAAAATAATCTTTCCAATGTGTATATTAGAAATTAATAATTTTATTTCTAAATATTTAAATTTTGATATTGAAAATTTTAAGCGACCGAAACGCGGTAGGGATTGTAAATACGCTCCCCTGTGACGCCGGTCAGAATCTGATATCGAAATGAGCGACCTGTTAATTGCCGCTCTTTCCAATCAATCGCCAATCTGGGATAAAAGAATTACATTCCATAGCACCAGAAATGTTGTTGAAAGTGATGGAATGAAATCAACAAGATAAAATTTTGAAATAACCTCAAATGTCACAAGTGAATTCCTTTCAGGCACGTACATAACATATTACTTAACATATTATGAGTTTTTTTTCATATTTTAAGATACCAATTACCAAATACGATTGTTTTATTCCTTAATTTCAAGAAAGGATTCTCCAAGAGTAAATAATCGTCGTCTACGAACTCGACATTTCGTAAAAACTGACAGCTGCTGTCAGGCTACCGCGCAGGTAGCGCAAGTTTTATCCGCGGTCTGTTTGTCCACATCTCGGCGTCAACTGCCGCCGGTGGAACAGGGCACTGAACGCCGTTAATCTGAAAACCGAAACCCGCTTCGTTTTTGTTCGTGCCCTAACGCCGTACGACGGGAAATTACCAAATCCGGTCCCCGCGCACTATGACTCTAGTGATAATTGATAATAATGCAAAACATTTCACCGAGAAATTAGTACGCAATAGCTCCTCTATAACTATTTCGTTGTTTTTTCATGGGTCTCCGCTAGTTCAGTATAAAACTACAACATGAAACGTGATTATGAATATTCTTAAACAGTAAATCATTCGTCAAGTCTAAATACATTAAAAATGTCCTCATTTCTTAACTGAAGAAGAAGGAGTAAGGAGTAACTAATGCAATAATTGATCGATTTGTAACTGAAGGTAAATTACTCGTAACTACTCACAGCTCTGTAACCTTCAATATCGTGGGAAACCTAATAGGACCAAAAGATAGGGAGGTTATGTTGCTTTTAATTTGGTTAGTAGAGTTCCCACTGCGGTGTCGTGGGTTCAATTAAATTTAATCCAAAAGTCAAATTCAAATAATAAAAAAAGTTTATTGCACAAAAATACAAATACAAAAAGTATAACTTATAAGTAGGTACATCCTATTTCTTCCAGTTATATTATAAAACCCAACAATTAAATGTTATATTATATGAAAATATAAAAACCGAGTTATTTAATTTATGAAAGGTCTTCATTTATAGTGTAATGACACTAATGACTAATGACTAAAGACCGGATTATATGCAAATGCATATTTGCAAATGCATTTGCATATGCGTTTGGATATTTAGATCCTTTTCAGCGGTAGTTGCATATTTAAGCAAAAAAATTGAGATCTTGCATATTTACTCTCGATCTCGTTCATCGTTCACAGTGACACTATAAACATCAGATAGCTAAGTGCGCGTCTAGTGAACTGATCGTTGCACGGCTAGTGAAAACGCTTGAAACTCGTGGATTGACGTTGAAAGAATCTAATCAGGTTATGAAGAAAATTCGCCTTACGAATTCCTCGTTGCCAAAGCTATTCCCGAGTAACGGGGCATGTGAAATTTTGCCCGGCACAATAAGTTCAAAAATCGCACCCAAATTTAAATTCTGTACAGTCACATCAATAGACGTAGAATGCTCCTTTTCCGCTTGTAAAAATATATTAAGCGATCGTAGACACAATTTGTCTACAGAACATTTAGAAAATTGCTTAGTCATATACGTTTTTAAAGGTAAATTGTAAATTTCATTGTTGAACACATTTTGTTATTGATATTTTCGAAAACACGATTGTTATTCTTGAGAACTAAAAGCTTACTTAAATAAAAAAATATGACTTCCTATATTATTTCATGTTGCATATTTCGGCCTTTTTTATGGATTTTCGTGCATATTTTAGCTATCTTTATTGCATATTTGCATGCATATTTTGGGCTGTTTTTGTTACATATAATCCGGTCTTTAGTAATGACATTTGTTTAAAAGACATGTTTTAAATATGAGTACTTATGTCATTTTTTTATTAATGTTCGTGGAAGGTTTTTATATATACCTATGTGTACCAGACGTATCAGGTCTGTACAAGACTGTAAAAAGAGGGTACCGGTTTCAGTACACGACTGGGATGAAGATGAACAAAATAATAAATACTGACCTCCCGTGCACCCAGTGCCTGATGAGTAGAGGACACTGGATGTGCCTGATCCCTCTGCCTAGTCCTGGTGCGTGGCGGTAGCCTGAAGTAGGGCCGGCTTTCTAGAGGAGACTGATGGCACCAGGAGCAAAGCTTAGGCAGAGGTCGGCGGGGAGGCAGCAGGTGATAATAAACTTTCCAGGAAGGAAATAAGACACGAGTTGACGTTGATGGAAGAACTGATTTATTCACACAAAAATCACGCCTTTTATACCCGTTTTCGGGTGAAAAAACGGTCACGTGGTACAATTTTAGAGTGGGGGATTTTACCTATCCCGGTTTGTATATAAGGGGCGGTTTTCTGTTGCCGCCGGTTTTGCCGACCATTTCCTTGAAAGTGATCGATTAAAATGAGATTCTTAAATTAATTATACAGGTTAAATTATAACAATTACAATAGTTTTCTTAATGCTAGTGGTGTTCTACGGATGTTCTACATTCGTAGATTTTTTGTTTGATGAGTTTAGAGTTAGTTTGAGGGTTTTGACATTTTGTCAGTAGGTATTTACATTTTACAGGAGAATTTGAATAGTTATAAGAAAGTTAGGATTTTTCCCAGGTCCCCCGTAAGCTTGGCTATCGAAACCTTTTAGTTTCGTCGCTTTACGAGGTCCTGGGATTTTTAAAATGGAGAAAACGTGATTTGATACAAATGGCTCGAAAATCTGCGCAAATGCTGATAGCGCTGGCAGTTTAAGAGTTATAATGCTGGTTTGTGGCTCTATGGATGCCCCGTAGGACTCTGCACTGAAACGTCTTAGTTTCAGCGTCCTACGGGGTGTTTAAATGAAGTTATATTAAAAAATGGTGTATTTTTGACCAATATGACGGCCCTGAATGGGGCCAGCCAGACTGGTTTTTGGCTTTGTAGCCGGAACAATAGCCCTGAGGGCGATAAATTAATAAGTTTAGGATGTCTCCCGGTGGCAACTTGGTATCCAAGTTGTTTTTGTGTCACCGGGGCATTTGTATATTAAGAAAAGGAACATTTAAAAATGATAAAATTTGTTTGTAAAGAGTAGTTGCTGGCGGCACGGTATTCATGAACCGTGGTCAGGACGAAAAAAGGCCCTACAAAGGGCCATAATTAAAATAGAGAGCAGCCCGCTTGGCGGAGCTGCCGCCTCCTGCAGAGCCATAACAGCAGAGCGGCAAGGGAGGGAAGGCAAATGGCCCTTTTTAGGGCCTTAGCCTAAGGCTGGAAATTAAGGCCCTCAAAGGGGTCTTAATTAAAAATAAAAAGGAGGCTAGTCAGCCTGGTTGCTTTTGGAGGCGTAAATAAGCATAAATTAAACATATTTAAGCATTAAAATTATAAGAGTCTAGAATGTCTCCCGGTGCAACTTGGCACGCAAGCTTTATTGGTTGTACCGGGGCATTGTACATAATAAAAGACATATAAATTAAAAGGTAAAAAATATGAGGGAGAGCAACACGTCGGTTACACTCCCCCCGTGTAGCTATGCTGCACTAGTCTTCACGACGTGTTGAAGGTCGGTCAGTAGGGGTCGCATCAGTAGGCGGGGCCGGCAGGATCACAGCAAGCTTCACGGCAGGTCGAACGTAGACTCCGGTGCTTGTCTGGATGCGGGCGGTCCTCACTTCGCCGTCTGCAGCAGGGGTAGCGTCCAGGACTCTGCCGCGAGGCCAGCTGTTGCGGGGCATCGCGGGGTCCATTATGACCACCAGGTCGTCCTTCTTGATTGGGATGACGGGGTGGTGCCACTTCTGTCGGGTGGCCAAGGTGGGGAGGTATTCGCGGAGCCAACGCCTCCAGAACATGTCAGCTAGCTGCTGACTGATGCGCCACTGGCGGCGGAGGCATACCTCCTCCTCTTGTTTGTCGTACAGCGAAAGATGGGGCCGGTTGCCTGCTGCTCCCAGTAGAAAGTGGTTGGGAGTGAGGGGCTCCTCGTCTCTCGGGTCTGCGGAGATGTGCGTAAGAGGACGGTTGTTGACGGTCCACTCAGCTTCGGCCAGTGCTGTCCTCAGGGTCTCTTCTTTGGGGGCCCTCTCCTTCAGGATGGCTCGCAGCGCGTGCTTGACTGATCGCACCAGGCGCTCCCATGCTCCCCCCATGTGAGGAGACATTGGCGGGATGAATTGCCAGTCGATCCCTTGTGATGTCAGATGATCCCTCATCCGGACGTCATCTTTGAGCGAGTTCAGGGCGTCCTTTAACTCGTTGTCCGCTCCGTGGAAGTTGGTCCCGTTGTCTGAGAAGATTGTCCTTGGTTGACCTCGGCGCGCCGTCATGCGTTGGAGGGCCATGATGGCAGAGTCGGCGGACAGGGAGGTTGCCAGCTCGAGGTGAATGGCGCGCGTGGACAGGCAGGTGAAGAGGGCTCCGTATCGCTTCTCCCTTCGTCTGCCGACAGTGATGTCCATGGGCCCGAAATAGTCCAACCCGCAGTTTGTAAAGGCGGGGACATGGTGGGCGAGCCGTGATGGTGGCAAGGGTCCCATTAGTGGTGGGGCAGGCTTGCTTCTACGCATCTTGCAGGTGGGGCAGTGGTGAGCGATGCGACGTATGTTTGTTCGCAGTCGCAGCACGAAGTAGCTGCCTCGTACCTCCGCCATTGTTCTTTCCGTGCTTGGGTGGTCCGCCTTCTGGTGATGGTGGTTGACTAGTAGCCGTGTGTAGGCGTGGTCTCCATCTAAGATTATGGGCGTCCGCACATCTCGGGAGATTCTGCTGGTGGCCCGTATTCGGGAGTCCATTCGCAGCAGTCCATCGGGTCCCAGGAAGGGGTTCAGCGATCTGAGCCGGCTGTTGTTCGGTACGGGGTTTCCTTGGTGAAGAGTACTCAATTCATTGCCGAATGCGTCTTCTTGGGCTGCTTTCACCCACCGGAGCTCCGCTTCACGGGTCTCCTCAGGCCGCAGGTGTCCGTCCAGTGGTTTGTGGGGTCCCGCACGGCATCGGCCTATGAAGCGGTGGACCCAGGCGGTGGCTCTGATGAGTCGGTGCCAAGAGGAGAAGCGGCTTATCTCTGGAAGCGCATCTGCCATGGTTGAGGTGAGCCCGACATATTGGGCCTTCACTTCAAGGATGTTGTCATCTGGGCGGGGAAGTCTGGATTTCTCGAGCGGCCATCTTGCTTCGGCCAATGTGAGGAAGGCGGGGCCGCCGAACCAACGTCCTGCAGGTGATAGATCGGGAACCTCGACGTCGCGGGTGCCGATGTCAGCAGGGTTCAGCGTAGTGGGGACCCATCTCCAGTCCTCAATGCGAGAGAGCTCGTCAATCTCGCCAAGCCGGTTGGCCACGAAGGTAGAGTAGGTACGTGGGTCCGTACGTAGCCAGCACAGCACCGTCGTAGAGTCTGTCCAGAACACCGTTCGCGCAATGTTGCTGCGACACTCCTTTTTTAGGGTTGCTGCTAATCTGGCGGCCATGAGCGCTGATTGGAGCTCAAGGCGGGGTATGGAGAGCGGCTTCAGGGGGGCCACTTTGCATTTACTGGCCAAGAAGGTTGCTGTAGTTTCTCCGTTGACTTCCTCCGTGTGGTAGGCGACCGCGCAGCATGCTTGCTCAGACGCGTCGCAAAACAGATGGAGCGTGACGCTGCTGTGTTTGCTTCGTAGGCAGCGCCTAGGTATGGCGACTCCGCAGTTTTGGAGGAGTCCCAGCCAGTCCAGCCATCTCACGTTGTGCTCAGGTTTGATGGTGTCGTCCCATCCGATGCTCGACCTCCAGACATCTTGGAGCAGCATCTTGGATCTGACTGTGAGGCATGCCACAAACCCCACAGGATCGAAAATTTTCATGACAATACTGAGCAGCTGACGTTTCGTAGGGCTGCTGACCAGTTCTGGCTCGGCGGTGTCCCTGAAGGCGTACAGGAAACAGTCAGTCACCGGGTCCCATAGTAGGCCGAGGATTCGTTCGGTCTCTGCTTCTCCGCTGCTGATGCGTATGGCTGATCGGGCGCGGTCTTCAGGCGGGATGGTGGCCATCACCGCTGGATTATTTGAGGCCCAGTTTGTGAGATGAAAACCTCCTGATGATAGGACTGTCGCTACGTCTTTTGCGAGGCTAGTGGCTTCACTGATGGAGTCCACCGCGTCCAAGTAGTCATCCATGTAAAATTTATGTTGGATGGCGTCTGCAGCAGCTGGGAAGCGCTCGGTATTTTCTAGGGCCACCCGGTTTCGCACGTACTGGGCACTGCTTGGAGAACAGGTAGCGCCGAACATCATAGACGTCATCATATAGGTGCGAGGCTCTTGTTGAGGCGTCGGTCGCCACAGGAACAGTTGTGACAGCTGGTCCTCAGTCTTTATCTTGACCTGCAGGAACATCTCCTTTATGTCAGCGGCGAGAGCTATTTTTCCTTCTCGAAACCGGAGGATGTTCCCAAGTAAGGACGTCAGCAGGTCGGGTCCTGTCAGTAGCTGATCGTTGAGGGAGGTGCCTCGGCAGCGGCTGGCAGCGTCAAACACGACGCGGATCTTCCCCGGCTTGTTGGGGTTCACCACGGCGAAGTGCGGCAAGTACCACTTGCGGGCGGAGTCTTTCGCCGCCTCTCGTGCTGTGAGTTCTCGCGCGTGGCCTTGTGATATTAGTCGGTTGATCTTGTCTCGATACGCCACTGCGAGGTCGTCCTCCTTCAGTAGTTTTCGTTCGAGGGACCACAGCCTCTTCAGCGCACATTGTCTGTTGTCGGGCAGCGTGATTTTGTCAGCCTTCCATAATAGGCCGGTCTCCCATCTGCCGGTAGTCATCTGCCGGGTGGTGTCCTCCATCAGCTGGTTGGCACGTACAACATGTGCGGTTTCCCGGGAGGCTGAAGTGATTCCCAGTGAATCTATGGCGAAGTTCGCACGAATAAGGTCGCTCAGCAGGTCATCCTTGTGGCTCTCAGCGTGCAGGGCCAGAGTGGTGATGGGGCCTTCATTGGTAGAAGGAGTCCCTCCTCCATGAGTTATCCACCCCAGGGCAGTCCGTGACAATATTCGCGTAGAGTCGCGGGCTTCGTGCACCTCCCTCGATACAATGAGGTGTGCGTTGTCCTGCCCAATGAGAATGGTGGGGGTGATATACCCGCCAGGGATCCTCTGCTCAGGAAGGCTGAGGCCTTTCACCGTGCTCGCCTTGATGTGGTAGTCGGTGCTTATACCGGCGCCGCGCAGTGTGACCTGCACGCGGCGCGACAGGTGATCTGATGAGCACATGCCCTTGGCCCCGTGGAGTCGTAGTCCTTGTATGGGTCCATAAGCGCCAATCTGTTCTGCTGCTGAGGTGTCGATCAGTGTTATCGTTGATCCCTCGTCCAGCAGCGCGTAGGCGGTGATCTGCTCAGCGGGGCCTGTCAGCACCACTGGCACCACCTTGAGCACGGCGCCGTCGGCCTGGCGTCACATGTGGTGGACGTTGGCTGTTGCGGGGCTTCTCACGTACGTGGGGTCGTGAAGCAGCTTGTGATGGGGAGAACGGCAGTCTCCGATGCCGCACCAGTCGCGAGTTTTGCATGCTTTTGTTGCATGTCTCTCCAAGCACACGCGGCAGAGTCGGGAGCTTTTCACCGTTTCCCAGCGCAGCTTCACGTCCTTTCCGACGAACTCACGGCAGTCTCGTAGCAGATGGCCTCTTTCGCCACACTGTAGGCACCCGTCGCGATTTGTACTTTCGCTAGGGTTCGCGTTACGATTGTTCGAGTCATATTGTGGTGACTTTCGCGCACTTTCATTTTTTACTTTTTGTGAACGGTCATATTGTGGTGACTTTCGCGACAAACTTTCGGTAGGTACTTTTCGACTGTCATATTGTGGTGACTTTCGCGACAAACTTTCACTTCTGCGTCCGAATTGTTCAGTCGTGGCGAACGACTGTTCACGACGTGGTCTAGACCTCGCGGGGTCGACCATACCCGATTTGGTGATGGCGTTCGTGATGGCCTTCAGGAAGGCGGCGTACTGGCAGATCGTAGCTGGTGCGTTGTAGTGCCGCACCTCCATCAGCCACGCCAGCCGCATCGTGCACGGCATCTTCCCCGCGATGTCGCTGAGGAGCGCCGGGTTGGTCAGGTACCCATCGTTGTTGAGGGAGCGAAGTGATGCCACCAGGTTCTGCACAGTGCCCGAAAAGTCTGCTATGTCCTCCAGTGAGGCCTCTGCTGTCATCTGTGGGAGCCGCTTGGCCTTGTCCAACATCAGGGCGGCCAGCGAAGTCGTCCCTCCGTAGCGCTGCTCCAGCACGTCAAGGATCTCAGGTACCTGAGTGGGGTCCATCAGGAGGGGTCCCACGGCGTCTCGGGCCTTCCCTTTGAGGGCCCGCTGTAGTCGGATGAGGTTTTCACTGCTAGTCATCCGGCAGGTCGCAGTTGATTGGTTGTACTGCGCCCTCCAGGTAGGCCACTCCAGCGGGTCCCCAGAGAAGGGAGGCAGGTCCTTGGCCATCGACTGCCTGGCGATGAGAGCAGCCATCCGGGGGTCATCCTCAATTGTGGGATGAGGGCTGTCCTGAGCCCTTGAAGCTCTGATGGCCTCTGTGAGCGCGTTGGTGAACTGGGCCATCGGGTTGTCCGTTTGCTGGACCCAAGCTCTGGTTTGGCGGGCCGTCTCCTCCGCACTTGGTTGTGGTGGGAATAGCGGCAGGCCGGAGCTCGGACTGGCAGCGGATGGAATCTGGTCATCAGGCTGCGCCGGCTCATGATGCGCCCACTGGGCATATGCAGATGGTCCCTCAATGTGGTAGTAAGGGGGGGGCGGCGGAGGGCCTTCAGGCCCTGGCTGCGCCGGTGAGGCGTACCTCTGGTCCACCAGAGGCACAGGTTGGACAGGCATCTCGCGTACGGCGCTGCTCGGCCTCTGGTCCACCAGAGGTGCAGGCGGCACGGGGCCGGAAGGTCCAGGCTGCACCCATCCTTGACCCTCATGATGATGATGAGGGGGCGGCGGCGGAGGGCCTCCAGGCCCTGGCTGCGCCGGTGAGGAGTACCTCTGGTCCACCAGAGGCACAGGTCCGACAGGCATCTCGCGTACGGCGCTGCTCGGCCTCTGGTCCACCAGAGGTGCAGGCGGCACGGGGCCTGAAGGCCTAGGCTGCATCCATCCTTGACCCTCATTGTGATGAGGGGGCGGCGGCGGAGGGCCTCCAGGCCCTGGCTGCGCCGGTGAGGCGTACCTCTGGTCCACCAGAGGCACAGGTCCGACAGGCCTCTCGCGTACGGCGCTGCTCGGCCTCTGGTCCACCAGAGGTGCAGGCGGCACGGGGCCTGAAGGTCCAGGCGGCATCCATGATGGACATCCTTGGCTGCTTGGCTGCGGGGCTCGGCTATCTCGTGCCGGCTCAGGAGCGTTGTGTTGTGCCAGCCCTGAAGTACTGCGTTGTGGCAGCCCTGAAGTACTGGGTTGTGTCAGCCCTGGTGCAGCATGCTGAGGCGCGTTCAAGGCTGCCATCAGCTGTTGTATCTGCTTCCCTTGGTGGCGCAGCTGTCGTCGCAGCCGGCGCACCGTATCCTCCGTGGCTGTGGAGGGTGGAGGCCCCTCATCGCTGTCCTCTGCGGAGCTCGTCACCGGGGTAGTGCTGGATGAGGGCCGGGGCGTGGCGTCAGGGGAGACGTCAGGCACGCCCAGGGGCTCGTCTCCGGCGTCCGGAGCAGCAGCCGGGGGCTCAGCAGGGGGTGATGAAGGTCCATCGTCTTGCGCCGTCTTCTTCGATCGTAGGGCGGGCGGAGACATCCTGGAGTCGTGCAGCGGATCCGGCTCGAAGGACCACTTGTACCAGACGTATCAGGTCTGTACAAGACTGTAAAAAGAGGGTACCGGTTTCAGTACACGACTGGGATGAAGATGAACAAAATAATAAATACTGACCTCCCGTGCACCCAGTGCCTGATGAGTAGAGGACACTGGATGTGCCTGATCCCTCTGCCTAGTCCTGGTGCGTGGCGGTAGCCTGAAGTAGGGCCGGCTTTCTAGAGGAGACTGATGGCACCAGGAGCAAAGCTTAGGCAGAGGTCGGCGGGGAGGCAGCAGGTGATAATAAACTTTCCAGGAAGGAAATAAGACACGAGTTGACGTTGATGGAAGAACTGATTTATTCACACAAAAATCACGCCTTTTATACCCGTTTTCGGGTGAAAAAACGGTCACGTGGTACAATTTTAGAGTGGGGGATTTTACCTATCCCGGTTTGTATATAAGGGGCGGTTTTCTGTTGCCGCCGGTTTTGCCGACCATTTCCTTGAAAGTGATCGATTAAAATGAGATTCTTAAATTAATTATACAGGTTAAATTATAACAATTACAATAGTTTTCTTAATGCTAGTGGTGTTCTACGGATGTTCTACATTCGTAGATTTTTTGTTTGATGAGTTTAGAGTTAGTTTGAGGGTTTTGACATTTTGTCAGTAGGTATTTACATTTTACAGGAGAATTTGAATAGTTATAAGAAAGTTAGGATTTTTCCCAGGTCCCCCGTAAGCTTGGCTATCGAAACCTTTTAGTTTCGTCGCTTTACGAGGTCCTGGGATTTTTAAAATGGAGAAAACGTGATTTGATACAAATGGCTCGAAAATCTGCGCAAATGCTGATAGCGCTGGCAGTTTAAGAGTTATAATGCTGGTTTGTGGCTCTATGGATGCCCCGTAGGACTCTGCACTGAAACGTCTTAGTTTCAGCGTCCTACGGGGTGTTTAAATGAAGTTATATTAAAAAATGGTGTATTTTTGACCAATATGACGGCCCTGAATGGGGCCAGCCAGACTGGTTTTTGGCTTTGTAGCCGGAACAATAGCCCTGAGGGCGATAAATTAATAAGTTTAGGATGTCTCCCGGTGGCAACTTGGTATCCAAGTTGTTTTTGTGTCACCGGGGCATTTGTATATTAAGAAAAGGAACATTTAAAAATGATAAAATTTGTTTGTAAAGAGTAGTTGCTGGCGGCACGGTATTCATGAACCGTGGTCAGGACGAAAAAAGGCCCTACAAAGGGCCATAATTAAAATAGAGAGCAGCCCGCTTGGCGGAGCTGCCGCCTCCTGCAGAGCCATAACAGCAGAGCGGCAAGGGAGGGAAGGCAAATGGCCCTTTTTAGGGCCTTAGCCTAAGGCTGGAAATTAAGGCCCTCAAAGGGGTCTTAATTAAAAATAAAAAGGAGGCTAGTCAGCCTGGTTGCTTTTGGAGGCGTAAATAAGCATAAATTAAACATATTTAAGCATTAAAATTATAAGAGTCTAGAATGTCTCCCGGTGCAACTTGGCACGCAAGCTTTATTGGTTGTACCGGGGCATTGTACATAATAAAAGACATATAAATTAAAAGGTAAAAAATATGAGGGAGAGCAACACGTCGGTTACACTATGTATATACTTTAATGGCCATGTTGTGAGGCCCTTTTGGAAATACAGTTTTGTTTGCTTTTGGTATTAATAAGTTTTCTGTAAAATCCTCGGTCAAGTCCTCTATTGTTGCGGAAGCTACAATTTGGGAGGCGGGTATGGGTATCGACACCCCAGGAACCAATTATTGGATAACCAATACCCTTGCTGTAGGTTACCCCAAGTGGTTCGCTACGTTTTGGTGATTTAGCAGGGATGCCCGGGTTCATGGAATAAGGGTTTTAAGTGTCGCGCTGGATCCTCCCTGATTTCTAAATATAATGAATTAATCACATGCATACAATTATTTAAAGGAAGCGAGTGGTTCAAAACGTCTGATTCTCACTCAGGCGCTGCGAGTTCAATCATCTACTAGCTAAATCCTCCGTCATTGCAACAAGCTACATATTCCGTTCATATCTAATGATGGAAGTAAGAGTTGTAAATGTTGAAATACAAACAAATATTTATTTATTTTTATTTCAACATTTTTAATATAAATAATAATGGGTAGGAAATTAGGAGGTTACACTAGAGCCGAAAAGTTCCATTAATTTCGCTAATGGGTTTTTTTACATTACCTCTACACAGGAGGCCTTCAGGAAAATAATTCGTCATATCCAAAGATATTGAAATATAAGTAGATGTGCTATCTGCTGTTTTTACTATGTGGGTCTGCGCTTCCGGGTGTCGCCGATATTGTTTACCAATTAACAAATAAACTAAAAGAACAAATAATTAACGAATAAACCAAACGAACGTTAAACTAAATGAACGAATTCTTTCCTTATTCAAAATATATTGTTAACCAATATTAATGCACATTTTCAAAAAATCAACGAAATGAACAAATTCTTTTTGTATGAAAACTACGCTAATTAGCGCGTGGTCCGGCGGCGTATTTACAATCCCTAACGCGTTTGAGTCGCTTTAAATTTTCAATATCAAAATTTAAATATTTAGAAATAAAATTATTTATTTCTAATATACACATTGGAAAGATTATTTTATCTAGATTTTAGAACATTTTTTTGTTTTTGCAAAGTGATAAAAATTATCAATATAGAGGTGTATTTACAATATATGGGAATAATATTCAAATTTAAATATTTAGAAATAAAATTATTAATTTCTAATATACACATCAGAAAGATTATTTTGTCTAGATTTTAGAACATTTTTTGTTTTTGCAATGTGATAAAAAATAACCAATATAGAGGTATATTTAAAATGTAAATTGTCGTTACCGCGACTGAATCGGTATAGGTTTTGTAAATACGCGGTCCGGCGACAGTTGCGCGGACACCATAGCATATCTCTTCTGTATTTGAATATCTTTGGTCATATCCTATTTCAGCTTTGGAAATGCTTTAAGAAGGAAGGAGAGGGTGTTCTGGAAAGGAAAAGGGTACGAGGGGTGGGTAGTAATCTGGAGGTTAGTGACCCAAGAGTGAATGAAGAATGAGGAATCCATCTCTCCCTCTGCAGCAAGGCAATTCCGAGAGAATCCTGCTGGAGAGGCCAAAAGGTCTTCCTCGTCTTAGTCTCCCTGTCTGCCATGCAGTTGGCCTGCCATCCGGACACACCTCATCTCTTGAACCCGGGCACCCGTTCCAAGACACTACATTTAGCGAACCATCTGGGGTGACCTATGGCGCAGGTCTTGGTTATCCAATGAACGGTTCCCAGGGCGGCAGTACCCATACCCGCCTCCAAAATAGTTAGAGACTATATAATATAGAAATTGATTAGAGGCTAAAGAGAAGAGGAATACATGACAAGGACAGGAGATGTTCTCGATACGTTTTATATTAAAGTACCCGGCAGTACCCTTTCCCGCCTCCCACATGGGCAGAGACTACAGTTATCTACATATATTTAAAACTAGCTGACCCGGAGAACTTCGTACCGTCTCAGAATCAATAACTGCTGTGTTAACTTATTAGCTGAATTAAATTCAGTGTTTTTATTAAGTTAAAAATTACACAATGAAGCAATTATCGGTGCTCAACTATCCGTGTTTTGTTTTGGTCAGTATGAGAGATGGCGTTGTTTGTGATTTTCTTACGTTTACACTTACTCACGGGAATTGCGTTTCATTTTCTTTATGCGTATGAGGGAGATTTATTATAATTATTGTATTTTTCCTTTGGAGGGGTGCAGACATACGTTCACCGTTTGTCTCATCTTCGACTGTCGACATTTAGTGTGTAAGAAAGAGGGGCAGAGCCAATCAATCAGCGCATTGATATTTGACGTTTTTGAATTTTTGGAATTCACTCACTATTCAATATTATACTTATAATATCATAAAATTGCTGCAGCTCTTTCAAAAGATGAGAATTCGTTCCATACAAAATGTATGAGGAAAACAATTTTCTTCATAATTTTTTTGTGTGAACTTTTCCGGTATTATAATAGCTATTCTGCTATTCGGGGCGGAGACAAATCCAATAAATCAAAGATCTTGAAAATCGGTCCAGCCGTTCTTGAGTTATAAATGGTGTTACTAACTCGACTCTGTTTTATATAATATTAAGATTGATTAGAAACGAGAAATAGAAGGGAATAGGAATATAGGATAAGGATAGGAGATGCTCTCGTTACATTCTAAACTCAAGCATTAATTTGTGATCGTGCGCATTATTTCAGCTCGATATTTCTGAAGGTCAGTTTGTCAGATTAATCGTAATTCGTCGAAACGCCCTATGTAATTCCTAGTAATAACTCAAGCATTAATTTGTGATCGTGCGCATTATTTCAGCTCGATATTTCTGAAGGTCAGTTTGTCAGATTAATCGTAATTCGTCGAAACGCCCTATGTAATTCCTAGTAATAACTCAAGCATTAATTTGTGATCGTGCGCATTATTTCAGCTCGATATTTCTGAAGGTCAGTTTGTCAGATTAATCGTAATTCGTCGAAACGCCCTATGTAATTCCTAGTAATAACTCAAGCATTAATTTGTGATCGTGCGCATTATTTCAGCTCGATATTTCTGAAGGTCAGTTTGTCAGATTAATCGTAATTCGTCGAAACGCCCTATGTAATTCCTAGTAATAACTCAAGCATTAATTTGTGATCGTGCGCATTATTTCAGCTCGATATTTCTGAAGGTCAGTTTGTCAGATTAATCGTAATTCGTCGAAACGCCCTATGTAATTCCTAGTAATAACTCAAGCATTAATTTGTGATCGTGCGCATTATTTCAGCTCGATATTTCTGAAGGTCAGTTTGTCAGATTAATCGTAATTCGTCGAAACGCCCTATGTAATTCCTAGTAATAACTCAAGCATTAATTTGTGATCGTGCGCATTATTTCAGCTCGATATTTCTGAAGGTCAGTTTGTCAGATTAATCGTAATTCGTCGAAACGCCCTATGTAATTCCTAGTAATAACTCAAGCATTAATTTGTGATCGTGCGCATTATTTCAGCTCGATATTTCTGAAGGTCAGTTTGTCAGATTAATCGTAATTCGTCGAAACGCCCTATGTAATTCCTAGTAATAACTCAAGCATTAATTTGTGATCGTGCGCATTATTTCAGCTCGATATTTCTGAAGGTCAGTTTGTCAGATTAATCGTAATTCGTCGAAACGCCCTATGTAATTCCTAGTAATAACTCAAGCATTAATTTGTGATCGTGCGCATTATTTCAGCTCGATATTTCTGAAGGTCAGTTTGTCAGATTAATCGTAATTCGTCGAAACGCCCTATGTAATTCCTAGTAATAACTCAAGCATTAATTTGTGATCGTGCGCATTATTTCAGCTCGATATTTCTGAAGGTCAGTTTGTCAGATTAATCGTAATTCGTCGAAACGCCCTATGTAATTCCTAGTAATAACTCAAGCATTAATTTGTGATCGTGCGCATTATTTCAGCTCGATATTTCTGAAGGTCAGTTTGTCAGATTAATCGTAATTCGTCGAAACGCCCTATGTAATTCCTAGTAATAACTCAAGCATTAATTTGTGATCGTGCGCATTATTTCAGCTCGATATTTCTGAAGGTCAGTTTGTCAGATTAATCGTAATTCGTCGAAACGCCCTATGTAATTCCTAGTAATAACTCAAGCATTAATTTGTGATCGTGCGCATTATTTCAGCTCGATATTTCTGAAGGTCAGTTTGTCAGATTAATCGTAATTCGTCGAAACGCCCTATGTAATTCCTAGTAATAACTCAAGCATTAATTTGTGATCGTGCGCATTATTTCAGCTCGATATTTCTGAAGGTCAGTTTGTCAGATTAATCGTAATTCGTCGAAACGCCCTATGTAATTCCTAGTAATAACTCAAGCATTAATTTGTGATCGTGCGCATTATTTCAGCTCGATATTTCTGAAGGTCAGTTTGTCAGATTAATCGTAATTCGTCGAAACGCCCTATGTAATTCCTAGTAATAACTCAAGCATTAATTTGTGATCGTGCGCATTATTTCAGCTCGATATTTCTGAAGGTCAGTTTGTCAGATTAATCGTAATTCGTCGAAACGCCCTATGTAATTCCTAGTAATAACTCAAGCATTAATTTGTGATCGTGCGCATTATTTCAGCTCGATATTTCTGAAGGTCAGTTTGTCAGATTAATCGTAATTCGTCGAAACGCCCTATGTAATTCCTAGTAATAACTCAAGCATTAATTTGTGATCGTGCGCATTATTTCAGCTCGATATTTCTGAAGGTCAGTTTGTCAGATTAATCGTAATTCGTCGAAACGCCCTATGTAATTCCTAGTAATAACTCAAGCATTAATTTGTGATCGTGCGCATTATTTCAGCTCGATATTTCTGAAGGTCAGTTTGTCAGATTAATCGTAATTCGTCGAAACGCCCTATGTAATTCCTAGTAATAACTCAAGCATTAATTTGTGATCGTGCGCATTATTTCAGCTCGATATTTCTGAAGGTCAGTTTGTCAGATTAATCGTAATTCGTCGAAACGCCCTATGTAATTCCTAGTAATAACTCAAGCATTAATTTGTGATCGTGCGCATTATTTCAGCTCGATATTTCTGAAGGTCAGTTTGTCAGATTAATCGTAATTCGTCGAAACGCCCTATGTAATTCCTAGTAATAACTCATTGCACTAACTGCGTTCTCTGGTATTCTATAATCCAATAGAAAACTGCAGTTGCCTTTATATAACTTACTTAGTTCGGGTAGATGAATATTTAATAAACATAACATTATCAGTTCTTCTTTGTTCCTGTTTGACGATCATCCATTGTCTTCTCACAACGTGATGTTGATAGAAAAATCAATGGAAACTTCCGTAGTGGGATCTGTTATTGCGTCAATACGAATCAATTAACATTCTTGAGGAAATTGTACCATTTATTACGGAAAATCACATTAATTCAAGTACTATAATTGCTGTTGATACAAGATTATGGCACCCCATTTTGAGATATGTTAAAAGGCGAAGCATGAATTATCTTAATTTATAAAAATGTATATTTCTTTGTTTGTCTCTTAGGCGTTCCTAAACCGTCCATCCGATTGGGAAGCAACTTTGGTGATTTGTTTTACGTATGCCCACGAAGATTTCTATGCATAAAAATAAGCTCTAGATTTATAAAATTGGTTTAAAATTTTTACAATACGAAGGGGACTGGGACGCGTGGAAAAGGACAAGGGAGGTGCGACGGAGGGATGGGGGACGAGGAAGGGGCAGAAGATTGCAAATAGTGGTAGGGGATAGCAGAACTACTTGTATGTAATAGTATATTCATAAAATTATATAATTTGCGACACTTTCCAGAGAGGCAGATTTAAAGAAATAACTGTAGCAGTGGTAATTAAATAAAATAAATCCACGCTTTTCTTCTGTCAACAAAATGAGTCTTTATTGGGTACAATCTTATATTCCAATATCTTTGGGTACAATCAACTTACAAGTAGGCAAGTTCTATATAATCGTAAAACAGTGGCGTAACAGTACATAACAGTACAACAGTAGCTTTATGGTTATTATAACAATAATAACCCCAAAGGAAACTAATTGTTACCTAATTTCTCGTCACCTTCTACACAAAGGATTCACGAGTACCTGAAGCCGCGCGAGCGGACTCGGAAGGCAGACTTAACATTTTACGATCTCACACGACCTTTTATCTTATACCCATAATAAGCGAACTAATCCTAACGGATCCCTCGTCTCTGAAAGACAGCAATGTTAGACAAGGAAAGTATTGGAGCGTGAACACTGGTGAATATGCGCTCGAAATAAATAGATTTGCTACAGTACGTATTTTCACTTCCATGAGTACACATTTTTTTTACACATTTCTGGGTTGATTGAATAAGCGTGTGAAGTTTCCGCATACAATATATTTTTACAAAAATATGAAAAATATCACCCTTGAAAGATTACCATTTAGAGTGAAGAAACGAAAAAGATTGTCCACCTTTCGAATGGCCTCATGATACAAGTGTCATCTCATTATAATTAGAATATCGATGAAAATGCCTCCTCGTGTGTTCCGTTGGCTGTTGGTATATGATTGGCACTTAGGCAGAGAGTGCCACCAGTATAAACTGTTCTCTGCACTCTGTGCGTGTGCGTGGAGTGCGTGGTGAGGAGTGCGGTGGGTCTTTGTTCGGGAAAGCACACGACAAAGACAAGCTATCACCATCGGCCAGAGGGGGGTCTTGGCAGAAGATCTATCACGGAGACAGTTGAGCCGAACGCACGCACTGCCACTAGCACTAGGGCTGCGACCTGTCGTACATAATATTACCGTTATTAGTATTGCAGGTCAAACTACTCAATTGATATTACACACAAGAAATGATTTCCTTATTTAAAATTTTATTTCAGTTTATTAGGGAAACAAACAGTTATATGTACATACATTCATATTATGTACATAAAAACATATATGATTAAAGAAAACACAAGGTGGAGTTGGTAGAATTTTTTTTTTTTTAAAATCGAGTGCAGTTTACACGCGGTAGAAGCGAAACTTTACTAAAACAATCTCAATCAATTCTTGAAAAGTGAGGTCATAATCAAAGCGACCAACGAGCGCAGACCTAGCGTAATTTCCGTTTCATATCTCAACCAATAGGAGCCTTTAAGAGTGTCACCATAATCAAAACGGCCAATGAGCGCAGTTGACGCGTCGCAGGTGCAGTAATCGTCATTTCCGTTTCACAAATCACAGCGGGGCTGTAGAAGTTTCACTTAAAAAAACATTAAGAAACACAGATTAAAGTATGTAAGATAGATAATCTGAAATTAAATTATGTACCCTTATGAAAATAGTTCATTTTTACATCGTAGGAGAATGTTCTAAGATGAACATGGCTAATAAATAAAAATTACATAATGAGAATGAGAAAATAACACACGGCAGGGGTAGGGGTTCGTAATCAACAGTTTGTTTTCATTTTTTCTAATATACGTTTAGACATTGTATTTCTTTTGTTTTCCTTTGTACTATGGATCAAAGAATAATAAATTTGTTAATTATTTATATTGGTTAATAAATTTGTGCCTTCTTGTGTGTGTTGTGCGTTCTGGCTTTTGGCGTCCAGCTTGGGTCGCAGTTCTCCATTTTTTTCCAAATTTGTCGATTTAACCTTGGCGGGTCGCACCCACCTCTAAAAGTCGATATAAAGTCAATCTTCTGTTGAGAGTTTACAGAGTGTTTAATGTTTTTTTTTTTTACATTGCTCAAGAATTCCCAATGGTAACTCTTAAGGCTCTGCAACCGGGCTCGAAAAGAAGAAGATGGAGAAATACGAAATTACGAATGTTAGAGGAGAGCGCTAACATTTACAGCGACAAAATCGAAGCGAAAATTGCGAAAATGTTTAATAAAAGACGACTCGTTTAAAATAGAGCAAAAAATCTCGCGGGCATTGTTTTAAACAGCATTTAAAGAAACACTGTGAATTTTTTCATACATATAACTTGTAAAATAACTGAAACAAATGTGTTTATAATAATTTTTGGAGCATACTTTGCGATTTTTTTTTCTATCGAGGGAATTTTATATAATTTGCGTTTCATGTCTAGATATTATCTTCAAGAATAACATTTTTTTTTTTTTTTTTTTCGACTCGCAACAATAACATTTGGCTGTCATCAGTTCTTTTGTTTTGCTCTTTCAAAAAATATTCTTAAACCAATCTTTTTATTGTGTTTTGGCTGTAAAAAGTTTAGTGTGTTGGAATCTTCTCCCCCCTGATCTTCCAGGAGTCACTTCTTGCTGCTCATTTTCAGATATTTATATAATTTTTTTACTTCTGTCTCTTTTTATATAAGCTGTAATTTTTTGAACAATGGAGGAGGATTTCCCTCCTGTACCCCTTACAAAGCCCCCAGATCCCCCTCTTGACCCTCCAGATGGAGACATTTCAGATAAAATAGACTTTTCAGAACATTCAAACATTTCAGACAATGAATCTGTCATCCTAACCTCAATTAAAAAAAGAAAATTTAGTCCCCTTTCCCCAAAAAAACATGATTCGCCTTTGTCTTCTCAGTCCCCTCCAGCTCTTCCTCAACCTCCTCCAACAATCTTTTACTCTACTCATTCCCGTGGCCCCTACATTGTATATGCGCAAAAAACTGAACAAGGTAAAACCATCCATCCTCTTGAATTTGGTAAATTTCTTTCAAATAACAAGAACCTTTCGATTAAACCTGGAGGTGTTAAAGCCGAGGGTCGCTTCCGAATCTCTGTTGAATTCCTGTCAGGTTCAGCCGCCAACAACTTTATCAAAAATATATTTATTTCATCTAATTCTAAATTCAAGGCGTACATCCCAACTTTCAATGTCACTCGAATGGGCCTGGTCAGGGGTATCTCGACCGATCTGTCCATTCCAGAAATCCTATCCTCACTTTCAACCCCCCAACATATCGGCAATCCCATAAAAGCCAGGAGGCTAAATTATAAGGACACCTCTGAGGGCATCGTTTCCTGGAAGCCCTCCCAATCTGTCGTCATCACATTCGAAGGACAATCTCTTCCCTCCCATATTTATTTATTTTTCAACTCCTTACCAGTTGAAATGTACACTTATCCCACCACTCAATGTTTCAACTGCTGCCGTTTTGGTCATACCAAAGCTGCATGCAGATCCCCTCCCAGATGTTTCAAATGTGGAGAAAACCACTCGGCTGACCAATGTTCTTCTCTCTCTTCACCTAAATGTTTTAACTGCTTAGGCGCTCATTCCGCCATTAACTCTTCTTGCCCCGAACAATCTCGCCAAAAAAACATAAAAATTTCTATGGCCTCTGAGAACTTGTCTTTTCTGCAGGCTTCTAAATTATTCCCGCCTGTCAAAAAATCATTTTCCGAGGTTTTAGCCAGTAACTCTTCATCCAACCCTCTCGCCACCTCCTCAACATCTTCCCGTTCAACAAAATTCACATACAAAAACCCTATCTCTAAACAGGCTCGTGGATACGATCAGCAACAACACAACTCACTTCTCTTAAATCCCAATGGTTCTCCTCTTTCACACGCCACAAATGGGTGCGCAAACAATTATAATTCATCTTCAACAAACTATCAAAAGCTTTCTGAACAACTCTCCCAAGATAATTCTTCATTTATTCAAACTCTTATTATGCTTCTAATTGACCTAATTTCTTCTCAAACTAATCTACCGTCCAACGCTGCTTCTATTATTTCCACATTAAAATCATTTATTCAAAATGGCTCTTCAAGATGTCAGAATTCTTCAGTGGAATAGCCGCAGTGCTATTTCTAACAAATCAAACCTTCTTAACCTATTAAATTCAAACCTTGTTACTGTGGCTGCTGTCTCGGAGACATGGTTTACTCCATCCACCCACTTTAATGTGGGAGGGTACTCCTGTCTCCGCGGTGATCGCCCGGAAGGTACGGGCGGTGGTGCTGCCCTTTTTATTAAAAAATCCCTTCCGTTTTTCCCAATAAATAATATCAAACCCCCCAATGCTGACTTTCAAATGGTTGCAGCTAAAATAAAGGACACTTCCTTTGTTTCTATCTATCTTCCCCCAACATCGCACTTCAATAAACAAGCGTGGTTGCAAATTGTCCATCAACTAAGCCCTCCTTTCTATTTATTGGGTGATTTTAATGCCCATTCCTCCGTCTGGGGTTCTGCTTTCTGTGATCGAGACGGTCGAAGTGTGATAGATTTCCTAGATGAATCCAACCTTTTTCTTTTGAATGACGGATCTCCTACTAGAATCTCTCGCCCCAACACAAACCCCAGTGCAGTGGATCTCTCCATATGCTCTATTAATCTGGCACCTCTCTCCTCGTGGGTGGTGTCCCCCGACCCCTGCTCCAGTGATCATTTCCCGATCACCATCACTTATCAAACT
The DNA here is from genome assembly GCA_917880885.1 of Limnephilus marmoratus. Taxonomy (NCBI): domain Eukaryota; kingdom Metazoa; phylum Arthropoda; class Insecta; order Trichoptera; family Limnephilidae; genus Limnephilus; species Limnephilus marmoratus. The sequence goes on from OU862924.1 coordinate 13,395,061, forward strand.
TCTTTCCATTCAGACAAGGCCCATATTTTGACAAAGATTACAACAAAACACACCAAATGGGACGAATTTAACTCACATATGGATAAGTTTATACAAAATTTATCCTATACCGATACATTATCTGTCAAAGATGACTACGATAACTTCAAATCAATGCTCGTAACTGCAATCAATAAATAAAATCCTCCCCCTAAAACCAAATCTCTCAAAAAACTCCCTCCATCTCCCTGGTGGGATGAGGAATGTTCCAAAGTAGTGAGAATTCGGAAAGCTAAATCTCTTTCCTATCGTCACAATATGACTATGGAGAACTATCTCATATACAAAAATGCCGAAGCCAATGCCAAAAGGGTATTGAGGTCAAAAAAAAATCCGGGTGGTACAACTTCTGCAGTTCAGTATCTCCGAACACTCCAATTTCGGAAGTTTGGTCTATGATTCGAAGATTTCGATCCTCCTTCAGTCCAACATCTCCTCGAGCTTCTCATTCTAAATGGATAGACGAGTTCTTGGACAAAATTGCCCCCCCTTCTGTACCTAACTTAGATGAAATAACTCCAATCCACAACACTCCTATGTCTGATCATTGGCTTGACTCTCCATTCACTTTAATTGAATTAAAAAATTGTTTATCAACAGTCAAGGGACTCATCTCCAGGCAGAGATGGTATACCTTATAGCATTATCAAAAATAGTAATGATAATGTTCTAAATCACTTTTTAAGCATCTTAAATAAAATCTTCCAGACTGGCATAATACCTGATGACTGGAGTTCTCAAATAATCATCCCAATTCTAAAATTAAACAAATCACCCAATTCTGGATCCAACTATAGGCCAATTGCTCTTTCATCCACCCTTAGTAAAATTTATGAAAAATTAATTAAAAACCGGTTAGAATTTTTTGTCGAGAGTAATCATCTTCTCTCTCCATCCCAATTTGGATTTAGGAAAAAGAAATCTACACAAGATAACCTCGCCATCATCAGCACTGATATTAATTTATCCATTTCTAACAAAGAAGTATGTCTTGCAGTCTTTATAGACATAGAAGGCGCCTTTGACAATGTTTCCATCCCAATTCTTAAAAAAAAACTTTTAGGCCTTGGCTTACCCCTCATGTTTGTCCAATCTATTATTAATCTTTTTCTCGATAGGAAAATTTTCATTGAGCTACCAGATGTTACTCCTCAGTGTAGGTCAATTTGGAAGGGTTTACCCCAAGGCGATGTATTATCCCCCTTACTGTATAATATATACACACACGATATGCATGTCACCATTCCCCCTCAAGTAAAAGTTGTTGAGTTCGCAGATGACATAGCTTTCTTCTTATCATCCAAAATCATTCCATCCGCCGTCAAATATCTTAATGAAGCCATGGATGCCCTTTGCACATGGCTTACTTTAAATGGTCTTGAACTTTCAGTACAAAAGAGTCAGTGTGTTACCTTCTCAAATCGTCATAATAACCCCCCTGTTCAAATTTTATTTAAAAACTCTCCAATCCCCAATGCTTCCGAAGTAAAATTTTTGGGAGTAACATTTGATAGGAAACTTAAATGGTCTTCCCACATTAATAATATAGTTACTAAATGTGAAAAAAAATTTAAATATTATCAGATCATTGACTGGCGTTTGGTGGGGTGCTCATCCTATCTGCATTAAGTTGCTCTACAATGCACTTATTCGAAGTCATCTCGACTATGCCTGCCCACTTTTTAGTACT